>VMDR010000398.1:0-247211 GCA_007922815.1 Macrotus californicus | reverse complement strand
GAGACAGGGCGGAGCAGGGGGCTTAGAGAGCAGGCGCTGTTCAGACAGGAACTGAAGATGTGTCTGTGGGTGGAACATGGACGTGGAGAAAAGTGAATGGATTCAGACATATTTGGGGAGATAAAGCCACCAGGACCTGCTGATGTGTTGGAAATACTTCCTAAATTTGGATGTTTTTCCTAAGCAGCCGCTCCCTATACCCCAGCCCAACCACGAAGAGCCTAGCAGAAGTAGAGCCCACAAAACCGCCAAGAGTGAGTACCGCTCTCCCTTGCCCACTGTGCCCCACCTCAGCCAACCCACTTCTTCTTGTAACTGACTTCAGTCTTTCCCTTCCAGTCCCTGCTCCCTCCGTGGACAGAAGCAAGAAGCCTCCCCTCGATCGTTCATTAGCACCTCTTGACAGAGAGCCCTTCCCGCTAGGTGGGTATCATTCGTAGTTGATGCATGATAATAATGGCCAACATTTATAGGGTGCTCACTGCATGCTTTTCACACACAGCATCTCATTTAACTAACACCACAGCACTGTGAAGTGGGGGCTGTTAGAAACACCCTCATTTTACAGATGAGGAAGCTGAGGCTGAGGCACAAAGAGGTAACTTCCCAAGATCACTCAGCTACCAAGTAGAGACCCAAACCCAGAGCAGCCTGATGTGGAGCTCCCGCCCTTGGCTCTGTGCTGGGCCTGCCTCTCCATGCTGTGCACACGCATCTCAGTGTCCCCCCGAAGGTGATGCAGGTGGCATTGTGGTACAGAGGAAGGGACCGGGCTGAGAGACAAGAGGTCTGGGAGACCTGTCGTCAGCCACCTTGGTTATATCTAGCAGCTCACTGGCCAGAGGGACCTTACTTTTTCAGAACTGTCCCCTTACTTGCCAGGTGGGTATTCTGTAAGGAGAAAACTGCTTTGTAAAACTCTAACCTGCTATTCAAACGGCAGGGTCACTGTTTTGTTGGGTGCGTGCAGTTGACCAAATGGTGGGTATATGACAACCTCCCCCCCCCCCAGCATGGACGCAGGGTATTCTGGGATTGCAGCTACCTCCACATGAAGCTATCTTCCATTCAGTTCTACAGTATGGCTGCCGCTTTCTGAGCACTGCTACGGGGCCAGTGTGTTACCTACATTATCGCCAACCCTCATAACAACCTAACAATGGGGTGTGTTATTGTCCCCACAGTGCAGAGGATGAAACTGAGGCTCAGAGAGGTTGAGTGATTTCCCCAGATTTGTACAACTAGGTACAGGATTTGAACCTCTGTCTTTCTGACTTCAAAGTTGGGTGCTCTTTTCCGCTACATCCTCCTGCCATTGCAGACCGTGGGTTTTCCTTGTGTGGACTAGAGGTCTGGGGACGGAGGACCACTCCTGGAGGGATGAGGAGCCTGGAACCCCAGCCCCAGCCCAGCCCCACCCAGCCATTCCTTAGCTGCACTCTGAGCAAGGCCTTAGCCTTCTGTGGCTTCAGTCTCCTATTCTGGCGGCAAAATGATGGTCAGTCCTTGGATTTGAGGCTGCAGCTTGCCGCTCTTTTCCTGAAACGGCTTTGCAGCTCTGCTGACTCATACAAAGCGGTGTTGCTGGTTCCGTTTCCAACGGCTCACTGCAGAGGGCGGTGCCCATGGCAGGAAAATGGAGACAGAGAGGGTCGACTTCAGACTCCAGCCCTGCTCTCTACTGTGGTCCACAGCTTCAAAAAAGTGGAGTACTAATATCAAATCTTTCAGTCATCACCTTCTGAGCCGAATCTAACCTTTCAAAGGATTTTTTTCCTTTGGGAAGTGACTCTTTCCCAACAACACAAGCTCTACCCTTGAATTTACTCCATTGTCCATGATGTTTCGGGAGAACTAACCTCTTACAAAGCTCAGACTTTTAAAACAATTTTTTAAAAAGTTGTTTTAAAAGATTTTATTTATTCATTTTTAGAGAGAGGAGAAGGGAGAGAGAAAGCGACGGAAAGATCAGTGTGTGGTTGCCTCTCACGCGCCCCCTACTGGGGACCCAGGCATGTGCCCGGACTGAGAATCAAACTAGCCACCCTTCCGTTCACAGGCCGGCACTCAATCCACTGAGCCACACCAGCCAGGGCCAAAGCTCAGACTCTTAATAGGAGACTTCTCATATGCCCAGAAAGTATATATAAATCAGAAGATTTTTTTTTCAAAGAAAATCTATTCAGGCCTAAAGACATAAATCTAAGTTTTCTGGTTATCCCTCTACAGTAGGGTTTTCATCCCAAATCAAAGTTTTATGAATAATAAACTTTTTTCGATGCTACCCAAACGCTCTCCCACTAGGCAGTGAGTTCTTTCTTCATGGTGGGACAAGATTCTTAGGCTCCATCATGGGCCTGGTGTGGGCTCTGTCTTTAGAAAGTAAATCATGTTGTAAAAATACAACTCCAGGTGGATCATATCTTCCTTCACCTTCGGGTGGCCAGTGTTGGGGGGGTAGGGGAAGAAAGACGAGCTGTCCAATGCGAATCAAGTGCCTGACCCTGCATATAAAGTGTCACCTGATTCTTATTGAAACCTATGCAGTTTTAATCCACAAGCCCCATGTGACAGGCAAGGAAACTGAGGCTCAAAGACCTTAAATAACTTGTTCAAGGTCATACAAGATTTGCTTCTAGACTTGCTTGAATCCAGTGAAGTGATACTTCTATTAATTGAAGACACAGGGCCACCTACTCTGGGGGACTTCGGACAGAATAAAGAATAAACTGCTTTGAGAAACTGCCACGCAGAGTTCTCAGGTGCACCCAGCACTTCTTCAGGGAAGGCTCCCTGCATGTCATCTGCTCCACAGGAAAAGTGCACAGAAGGAAGGAAGGAGGGAAGGGGGGCAGGGAGGGAGGAAGGAATGAAGACGACCAGCCAACAAAAGCCAAAACAAAGTGATCTGCAGCCTGCCAGCAGAGTCTTCTGAAACCCTCTTCCCCAAGTTAAAAATTTTTCCAGAAACTAAGTATAATACTTTATATAATGTCAGACGTGCCAAAGGATTAGAAGAAAATCAATCCCTCATGGCAAATGGGGTTTTTTTTCCAGTTACAAAGGTAAACAGGCTTTACAAAGAACCTCTTGACCAATGAAAGAGATTTTAAAAAATCAAAAGACATTCAATCCTTTTAATGTACTGTGGGAAAGCAGCACAGAATCCAGAATATTGCATGTGCACAATGCTGTGTGACCTTGGGCAAGTCACTGAATTTCTCTGAGCTCATAAAAATCAGGTCTGAAGTCTGTAGTTCCTCACGGCTCAAACCCAGTTGGCATCCTCACAGATCTCAGTTCACGGTTTCATCAAACTACGTTTTAATATCTTATGCTCAGCTGATCAAGTCCAGAACTCAAGGCTATCTGCTGTTTGTCATTTACAGGAAAGAAGCCAGTGCTTTCTGACAAGGTAAGCTGTTTTCCTCTTTTGTTGTTGGTTTTTGTTTTGGTCGTGTCTTGTGTCTTGTGTCTTTGACGCCACTCACACTTCTTTTCTCCTGTCTTACAGCCCTCGACCCCTAGCAGGTAAGTGCCATGTTGTGTCCACGGGAGGGACCACGGTCTCCCTGGGGAATATGGGTTTGTATGTCACACATCCTTTCTCTCAACTCTGCAGGCCGCTCGGGGAGCATTTACCCAGGATACCAAAGCCTCCTGTACCGCCCACCACGGAGAGATATGACAGAAGTAGCCCCCTGCCAGCCAAGAAGCCACCTGTGCCAAGGTAAGCAACCTCTGTTGCTTGAGCTGGTCATTGGGTGTGGATGCCCCCAACAACCTGCGTAGCAGCAGCTTTGCACGGGAACCGGAAATCCTGGGTCCCTCCGGGCAGCCGTGGCTCCTTTGCTGCTGTGGCTAGAGGGCTGTTCAGGCTCCCAGGTCCTTTTGAAGAAAGTGGCAACCTGGCCAAGGAAGGAGCGGAGAGATGCTCCATCAGGAGTGTGGGTACGACTGCCGTCTGTGGGGACCTTGTCCTTACCCAGCCAGCTTGGTGGCGGCACCCGCTCCTTTCACGGGCGTGGGTGCCGGACCTGGCATGTTAGTTTTCCATCCAGACAGCAGAGAGGCGATCACGAGGGAGGCTCCTCACTGCCAACCACGTGTGATAGTCGCAGAATCCTGAGGTCTGCTCTAACGTTGCTGACTTTGCTGTTAAGTTTTTGGGGCCTATTTACCAAATGGCACAAATGCATTCGGCGGCAGGCCCGACCCTACTGCTTACTAAGGACATAGCCAAGGCTTCTGTTTATCTGAGTAGTCAAGATTCATAACTCTGGCCCTGGCTTGGCTAGTTGTGAGGGTTCAGTCTGGGCCAGGGCCAGAGTGCACCCCGAAAAACCTCAGTGATCGAGTTAGCGTTTTAATAGAACATTTTAAAAGATCCAAATGAATGCAAAAAAAAATACCATAATGGACAAAATATCAGAATGGTAAATAAACGCAAGCTGAGATGGCAGGTGGAACACCTGTCCAACCCACAGCCCCCTCCCCACCTCCTGCATCCCTCTCTCTGAGGAGAACAGAATGTGGGCCCAGGCAGACAGCTGCCTGTCCCTGCTCCAAGGCAGCTGTCGCCGAATCTGCTTGCCTAGCTCATGCATCTGGGGAAAGTCCCAACGCAGCAGCCTCTTCCAACTGTCTTCCCTTCACCCGAAGGGTGCTGTTTTAACACCATCGGCAGAGGGGAATATTGCCTGAAATGCTCTCATTTGCTGGGTGAAACATCTACTCAATGAAACTTAATAGCTACTAAAGAGTCAGTTTGCTGACTAACCCTTTTTTTTAATTTGTAATTATTTGCTGCAGTAGCTAAACAGAATAAAGGCTCACCCGGCCCAGCTCACAGCGATGACGGCACACTGAGTCACCCAACCTCCCTCCCCTGCCTCTGCCCCTCTTTTCTGCCGAGTTTTTTCCCTTCCATTTTCAGCACGGCTCAGTGGGTTTGATTTCTCATTATTAGATTAACTGAAACGATCTATATTCTGAGGCTGGCTCTTGGAAAATCTTCACGCTCCATGCTTTCTCTCTGCCCTAATTCATTTCAGGCATGGATGGGGACCAGACAGAAGAGAGAACGTAAGTCCGCAGTGTCATCGGGTGATTGCTGGGCACAGGGAAGGCCAGTGCGGGTTCCATGGAGCTTGGGGCTCCCTCTGTCCCTGCCTTCACTGAAGTCCACATCAGAGCAAAGCCTACACACAGTGGGCTCCTGGCTCCTGTGCCTGTTGGGTCCCCATGTGTCCTGCCTGCCCACCAGGCTGCATTGCGTAGCTCCAGTCCCTCTGAGAACTCCCAGGGTGGCTGGGTTTATAGCAGCCCCATTACCAGATGGCAAATAGCAAGGTGAAGGGCAATGGGTGGAGAGGAGGGTAAAGGGAGGGATGTCCAAGAGGCTGGCCCTCACAGCAAAGTGTCTAAGTCCTCTCTTTTCCTTTTAGTACCTCCACAACCTGAAAGGGGGTGGGGGGATAGCACTTACTGAATACCTACTGTGTGCATGTTAGCAAGCTAGCTACATTTGGGTGACCAGTTGTTTGCCTGGGACTTTCTCAGTTTTGGCAATGAAAATCTCATGTTCCAAGAATTTCATCAGTTTCAGGCAAACCAGAAAAGCTGGTCACCTGGTTTTATCCATTCTTTGCATTTAATGGCCCCGTAAGGAATCACAGTTTCTCTTTTACTAAGAGGAAACTGAAGCTCGGAAGGGGTAAGGTGCTCATCGCGAGATGCAGAGCTGTCCCTCGAAGCCTCTGAAGGCTGCCACACACCGGCCCCCGTTCGAGAGCTCAGCCCCCAAGTGCTTGCTGCTTCGTAGCTCCGTGCTAGACGCTGTGCTTGTTCAGGTGCACTGCTAAGATGTGATGGAGACAGGGACCCATGTGCTAAACAGTCTGTGATCACGGAATGAGCTAGAGGGGCAAAGGGAGGAGAGCGATTCTTGGGGGTCGAGGAGCCAGGGGTGACTTCTGAGAGGTGAGATTTGGGATGGTCATTGAATGATGGGGAAGACGGAGAGTGCAGTCACCCTAAGAGAAAGCCCAATGCATCCCCAGCCTCAGGAATGTCTTGAGCAAAGGCGGGTGGGTGGCGATGCCCATGGAGCCTATGGAGATAGCAAGGACCGCAGCTTGGCGGCAAAGCCTTGGGGACAAGAGGAGGTAAGGTTGGCAGTGAGGGCAACATAACATTCCTGAGGTTCCCAATCTGTGGAAGGGTTGACAAGTTCATCTCATGAGAATCTGGGACTTGTATATTCTTGCACCGGAGTGGACCTGACGTGGTTGCTGCCATGTTGAAGAGAGATTTCATTGTAGGCATTCCCTGAGCTCATGCGTGTTTTTTTATGCAGCCCTGTGCAGGGACTCCCAGATGGCCAACTGGGATGAGTAGTTCTGGCTGTGGTCCTTCTTGCCTCCTCTCAGTGGTAGACTAACGACAGCCAACTTCCACTGAGCACGCCACATGTGCAATGCACAAGTAATACCCCATTTAATGCTCACAGCACCACGTTCCTCACCAGCACGCTGTGCTAACAAAACAAGTCCAAGTTGCCAATTTTAGTCTACTGGTCAATGGCAACGTGGTTCTTTTTGCCTCTTCCATCATTTCTTGTCTGAGGAGTAGAGCACGCTGCCTTTCCCTCGCATGTCTCGCAAGCTTGCCCTGCAGCTACATGTGCTGAGCAATGCTCCTTGGTGAGCCACATTGTAAATAGGATGGAGATGCTCTCTGCAGGAGTGTCCCCTGTACAGTGGAGCCCAAAAGAAGGCTGAGCTTTGGGTCAGACACACTCGGGGCCGAATCCAGTCCTGTAACCTGTGGCAAGTTAGGAACCCTTCCTGAGTGGCATGTTTCCATTTGTAAATGAGGGTGTTAAGCTCTTGATGGGTTGCTAGGGGAACTGGATGAAGTATCATATATGAATCATGCATGGCCTGTAGTAGATGGCATCACGATTATTGCGTCTCCGGGCCCTCTTAGAGACCGTGGACCCTATTCGATGCTAAGCATACAGGGAGACTCAGGGTAGGGTGTCCTTAGATGCTGGTTTGCATTAAAACGCCACAAACCACTCAGCGAGTTCTGCTGTTCCCTACAGCGTGTTCATTGCGGGGTCGCACACTGCTGAAGCACAACAGGGATGTCTGCATGATTGGGGCATCGTGTTTTGATGAGGTTAATATCTTTTTTTTTTCCTTCCCTTTACCAGGATGAAGATGATGGTATGTTCAGAAAAGCTTTCTTACAACTTATCAATCATCCCTTCATTTTTCTGCTCAGACATTCAAATGGCATTTTTTAGTACAGATACCCCATAAAGTCAATTATACCTATTACATTAGTACTAAAGAGACAGGTATCAGTTGGCATACTGCATAATTAGAATAAAACGGGGTTGTTTGGCCTGATTACCAAAGAGAATCATTCAGTTCATGCCTATCAGTGAAATTACTTAATAAAGTACAGCAAAATTAAAAATTGCACACATGGTTTGATAGAAAAATGTCTGTTTATGCCCTCTAACACATATGGGTGAAGGATCGCTAACTGCAGAAGGAGACCGTGTAAAACTTGGCTTTCATCAAACACAACAAAACTTGTGAATCATTCCTGAAATTCATATGATTTCCAACTGATAGTTTTCTGCCAAGTTAACATTTCAAAAAGGAGTAAGATAAGTGAGTATTATCGGGAATGATCGAGAACAGCAACATTTGAAAATGCATTCTAAGGTGACAAGTCACCTAGAAAGTCCTTGGGAGGTGAGGCTCCATCCCACCGTCTCCTGATAACATTGGACCTTTTAGATTCTTGTAACCCTCTTTAGACTAGTTGTTTCTAACAGGGGGGGGGGGGGGGGGGGGTGGCTCTGAAATGCCACCTGACGCTTGGATCCTGACAATCCCTTTATTTGTTTTTCCTCCCCCACAGTGCATCAAAGGCCTTTGCCCCAGCCAACACTGCTGCCCGCGAACTCCAACACTTTCCCTTCGAGGTCCACCAAGCCTTCGCCCAAGCACTCCCTGCCCTCGCCTCACTTGTCCGGAGCATTCTCTGAGAGGTTCGTGGCAATGTCCTTAAGGTCTAACGTTAACACCTGGGCCCACTGACACTGAGCTAATGGCGGGCAGGTTGAGGAAGAAGGAAATGCACCAGTAGGGTCAGAACCTTTTGGGTCTTAAGCAAAACCAAGCTAATCCTAAAGAACCACACATACTAACCCACCAGTGTCCTCTGAGTCTATGCCTGGAGCCAGTAGGACACAGCATAGAATGCTCCACGGTCACCCCAGAGAGTGGACTCTTCGGCGGGAAATGGGGAATGTTTTCACTTTGTGAGTTCAAACCAACCAACCACCACTCAGGAAACCCAGCTACTTAAATAAATACTTGGAGCTCACTCTGCATCTCAGATGGAGAGACAAGAGAAAACATACCTTGCACGTGGCGATGCTGAGTTCACTGCACAGGCTATTCCCTGCAGGTGCTCTGTCTTAGTAGCAGTGGCACATCTCAGGGCCCACGATGAGGCTGTCCGGAGGCAGAGGCATGAACAGGAAAAAGACTCAGGTCATTGCTCCCTCAACAGGTCCACCCGATGCCCCCTGGTGGCCCCTGAGACCTCCCGCCCTTTGGGCTCACTCCCTCTAGTATCAAAAGGCAGAGAGAGGTCCAGTCCCACCTGAATACAAGAGAAAGCTCAGCCACTGGCATGACCCTTCCCCACTACCAAACAGCTGGAAGGGTTCTCAGTCTCCTTCGACTTCCTGGGTGCCTCTTGCTCTGATTTTCTGCTGCTTCCCCTTATCCTTCCGGCTGTTTTTCATGCTATTCACCCCATGCTGGGCCCCAACCTAGCCTTTATTCTTGCAAAATACCACTCACGTTTGATCACAGAGCAGAGCCTACTTGAGCAGAAGGTTTGGGCTAATGAGTGGGGGCACTGTGCTCAGCACCAGGTGGGTGGTGTTAAGGACCCCCAGAAGCTGTTACCGTCTGTGGCAGTGCCACCTGGCCCCGTTGTTTCTCACCCAGCCACCCTCTCGTTGTCCACCATTAGGTCCTGGGCATTCCCTGTTCCCCAACACCATGCCCATTACTGGATTTTCCTAAAGACCAAAACACAAGTCCTCACCCCAGACGACTTCTGCCCTTCCCCAAACTCAAAAGCCTCGAACTGCAGCTAACTTTGAAAAGTAACTTTTAAATGCCCTTTATATAGTTTTTCTTGATTTTGTTGTTTGGCTTGTGAAGCTTGTCAGGCTTTGAGATGGCCCACATGGGACAGTAGTGATGAGCTCCCCTGGTTCCAGGGTGGGTGGGAAGTGATAACAAAGGAACTAGCATTTATAGTCTGATCTCCCTAATGCAGCCTCCGGTCTGGCTCCTCCCTCTCAACCCGACCTAAAGCCCCTTCTTTGTCTCCGCAGTAACAGCAGTTTCCCGCAGAGCGCCTCCCTGCCACCATGCTTCCCCCAAGGTTGGTACTCTGGGGCCCCGGGGCCCAGTCCAGGCAGCATACCTTCATGACTGGGTTCCCACCCACCCCAAAACCTCTTGGCAAAGGTTCTGTTGTTTCCAAAAGGCATCTCACTTCCTCACCCAGCATTTACACCACTGTCTACAGTGTGCCAAGGGCTGTTGGAATGATACTATCCAATACACACACACACACACACACACACACACACACACACACACACAGTGTGCCAAGGGCTGTTGGAACGATACTATCCAATACACAAACACTACACACACACACACACACACACACACACACACACACACACACTCTCTTCCTTGGGAAGGGGGCCTTGGCCTTCATCTTCCCAGATGGAGCTTCCCATGCCTACTGTCTTTATACCATGCTCAGGACAGTGCGTGACTTCCTCTGTAGCTCTGGGTTTCTATCAGGCATCTACACTTGAGTTACAAGCTGAGGAGCATGTTTACAAAATAGATTAAGAGAACCTAACCCACAAAATCTCAATTCGGTAAGTCTGGGTGAGGATGTGTATTTTAAATAATATCTCCTCTGGTTGTCCAAGGAGAGGGGACAGCAGATAGCAAACCCTGGTTCTAACAGGTAACAGTAGCCTCAAGGTAGTCTCACCTTGTCTCAGGCAACTGACACTTGTCTTTGTGGACACGATGAAAACACTCTCTGTTACTGCCTCGGCACCCCAGCCGGGGATCCATTTTGGGGGTGCTGGAGTCTGAAAGATCTGCCTCCTGAAAATTCTTTCTGCTGGCCACATGAAAGTGGCTGAGACTTTTCCATCAATGGATTTAGTCTCTTTATATTATGTAACGCACACAGGGAAGAAGTCACTTGAATTCGTGGCACTACTGTTAAAATTTCAGTGCCGGGGCTGCAGGAGTGCCTGAGCAGCCCTGTGGTTTCGAACAGGTGAAAATTAGTTTTGAAGCTGTGGCTTCTTGAAACGTTACTTGCCGGAAACAATTCCAAGGACATTTTTGGGGGGGGATGTTGTGACAGAAGTGAAAAAGGCTTTTTATGAAAAGGGCTTACAGTAAATTAACTTCAAAATGCTATCCTTTCGAAGGTCCTGGTGGCAGACTGCCCCCCAGACCTGAAGGCAGAAACATCTCCTTGCCAGTTCCAAGCATGCCTCGGCCTCAATCCCCCAGGGAAGGAGAGGTAATAAAGCATGTTTTCATTTTTTCCCTCCAGCAAATAAATCATCATAAATTCCCAGTGAATATCCTTTTGTACTTTTATCTTCCACTCGCCTTAATTTTTTTTTTAGTTAAAAAAATTAAGAGGGAGGATCCAGATAAAAAACACGTTCTTTTTCCTTGGTGTTTGTTAAGACTTTTCCGAAGGCAAATGTGTGTTTTGCATTTAACAATGAGTAACATCATCCTATTTTTCATCTAGTTTGTAAGTCCCTTACTGCCTGTTAATTCAGTTTTCTCATTAAGTGCATTATTATAGTAAACTGGACATTGTTATACCTGTATCTTTCCTGATTAGAGGTCCCATTATATGAGGATGCTTATTCATAGCTACCCTCGCAACCAGCATCACGGCAAAATGCAGTTCACATGGAGTATCTCCTACTGAGGCCCACTTGAGTGACTGTATTCAAATTAAGAAAACAAATGTTTCAGGCCTCATGGAATTGAGGTGGTGATTTATGAAAATGATTACTCGGAGGCTTTTCTTTTTACTTAATATGTAACTGCAAAATTTATTCAGTTTTTAAAAATTTACATTTTCAGAATTCATTAAACGAAGAATGGTACGTTTCTTACATTACCCGACCAGAGGCAGAAGCTGCTCTTAGAAAGATAAACCAGGTACTGTGCTGAAGCTTCTCTTTAAGTCGTTACCGATATCCATGGAAGGAGAAAAAGGGAACTGGCTTTTACTGAGTACCAATTATGGGCTGGGAGTTCTGCTGGGTTCATGCTCTTGTACCGAGGGCACCCATTAGTACCAGTTTCACACCTACCAGCAGCCACAGTGACGACCCCTAGGACCCCGGGAAAAATTTCAATTACGGCCGCCCTACGGCTGGCAGAACCGGAGGAGAGACTTTATCATCGGAAAGGCCCAGTGTCAGAAGGAGACTCTCCGAATTTCCATCATCTTACCGGTTCCGTCTTCCTACTCAGGGTGCCATTCACATCGGTGGGAGGGGATCGTAACCAGAGACACGGCAGCAACGTTCTGCCCTTTCCCCTAGAAATTTCTAGCTGTCTTTTAACATTAGCAGGTCTTAACCAGATTTCTTGTCACCTGGTGCTGCACCTTAACCTTAAATCTGTACATCAGAGAGGAGAAAGCGAAGACCCTTCACCTTTCACGTCTCCCGCCTGCACCAGTAGTTCTCAACCTTAAGTGCATGTTTACATTGCCTGGGGAGCTTTGGAAGACTCTGGTTCCTGGATCTCACCTGGAGAGAGTCTGCTTTAATTGGTCGGGGGCGCGGTGTGCGCTCTGGGTCTTTAAAACTCTCCAAATGATTCTAAAGTGAAACCAAAGATCTGAATCACTGGTCCACGGCTATGTTTTTTCAACAGAGATGCTCTGATGAATTTTACTCATTAACTTGGCATGAAACAAAAATAAAGGAAAACCATTAGTGCAGATGGATGGCTATGTAGAGCCATCCATCCTGATTCAATACACAAAAGGAGAGTTGTTTGTGTCCTTACTATTATTTCTATTTTAGTGTCAGATCTCTACAATATTAATAGTATATAGCAATAACTTATGAAATAAAAATTTAAAATATAGGGCAAATCACAGTACTATGTTCGTAAATACCAGAAAAAAACAGCAGCACACCAGTGGGCCACACTGTTTTGTTCAGGTGGAAACACTTCACCTGGAGATCGTGAGGGTTAAAAAAGTGCGGAATTTTATAGGCATGGGGGTGTTTTCTACTGTGGCCGTGGAGAGAAGGGTTAGAAAATCAGCTCCCCGTAGTGGGAAGATTATGCTCTTTGTGCCACCTGGCCCCTTGATCCACCCCACCACCGATGACTTGCTTTATTACTGAGAAGGGGCCCCTTTTCATCAAGAGACTTCAGAGGTTGACTTGGAAATGTCTCTGATGATCTCTGTTGCCTTCATCATAACCAGGAAGTCCATGGCATGTGGATTTTAGCTGTTGGAGGAACTCAGTGTTTCCTGACTTGTCCACAGCAGCTTCCCAGACCCTTGGACACTTGTCTGCTGCTTTAAGGGGCAGGAGAAGTGTTGACTCTCACTGCACCCCCAGTAACAAGCCGTTTTCCTTCCAGGATGGCACTTTTCTGGTCAGAGACAGCTCTAAAAAAACGGTAACCAACCCGTACGTCCTCATGGTGTTATACAAAGATAAGGTTTACAACATCCAGATTCGTTACCTGGAGGAAAGCCAAGTTTACATGTTGGGAACTGGACTCCGAGGGAAGGAGGTAAGGACTTCCACTTGCAAAACTGCCCCGGGTTTTTCTCACACCTCTCTGAATACCTCCCTACGTGAATTTTGTGGAAACATTCTTTGTGGGACCATACTGTGTGGCGGCTTTGGCGTTACATCACTGTAGTGAAACCTGACCTTTCCTGAAAGGAGTTAAAACAAAATGTTGCAGTAGCTACCTCTGCCACAGGAATCTTTCTTGTATCTCTTACTCCAAAATAATCTAAAATTACACGTGTAACTTTTGAAATCCGAAAGAATATGTCAACAGTTCAATTCTTCAAGAGATGCAGATGTTGTCAAAGGCACGTCCCTTCATCAGTCACCTTTGCGACATCATTTTAATGTAAGATTGCAGTGTATGTCTAAGGCTCTATTTTACTCTATTTTAAATTGACAGATGGAAGAGGAAAGAACACAATTCTTGTTGTGGTGATCAGATACTTGGTTCGTTTCTTACTAAAAACGGAGGCTCGGACAATGAAAGTGGCCAGGCTGCCAAAGACGCTTCCCTCTGTGCAGCCGAGGCTCAGTCACTTTGTGGGTGGCAGTCAGAGTGGTACGAAGGAGAGCTCTCAGGGCTGATTTTTGCAAAGAAAACGAAGAGCCAAATGTAATGCCCCAAACATGTGCTCTGCGTTCGAACCTCCAGGAGGGAGGATCAGCTGAATCCAACATTTCTACAATGAGGAACAGCTCACCCATAAATCCCGTATCCCTCCAAACATTTTTTAGTTATGATCATGTTCATGAGTAGGAAAAAAGAAGTGACTTTGGTCAAAGGTTTGAATCGCGGGGTTGGTGTGGTGGGAGCTTAGAGGCCTGTCCCCAGGGTTCCCGTCCGGTGTGGAAGCACACAAGCATGAATCACAGCAGCCCTGGGGAAGCACCTGGCAGAGTGATCAGAGGAAGGGCACAGCCCTGTCTGGGGTGTGGAGGTGACTTCTGACCCGTGTCTAGAAGGCTGGGTGGGGTTGTTCCCAGCTGTCCTTCAGGGAAAGGGTGATCCAGAAAATAAATGCAAAGCCACGCCCTCTGAGCCCTCGCCTCATGAGTGCAGGGTGGGGGAGAGTGGGGGCGCAGCAGGGAAATCATGAGGGGACTATGAGGCCATGCTGCAGATGCCCTCTCCAGACACTGGGGACACTCTGACTTCCTGACTGCTTGCCCTCCTCACACTGTTGATGGCCAAGACATGTGATGCAGAAACCAAAGCAAAGACACCAGGAGGGGAGTCTTTAGGCAAGGGTACCGTAATTAGACCACCTATATGACCCCCTACATGAGGGTAAAATATATGTATATTCTACAGTCACGTATCTATAGTAGTCATGTATATGTAGTCTATAATCCATAGTTTATTGGATGTTGGTGAGAAATTATTTTTTCAAAGTTCTATACCAGAGATCATTAAAATACTTGCTAAACTGTAGGGGTCTTTAAGTCAAAGTCCTCATAGCTTCAAGAAGTAGGGCATCACGCAGCTGCTAAAACTGAGGGCGAGCGCTACCTGTCCCCGTGTTGATTCACCTCCCTACTTGCAATCTCGCAGGACTTTCTGTCTGTGTCGGATATTATCGACTACTTCCAAAAGATGCCCCTCCTGCTCATCGACGGGAAAAACCGGGGCTCCAGATACCAGTGCACATTAACGTACCCTGCCACGTACCCGTAGCAAGCTGGCCAAGCAAGTGACCTTCCTCCCGACTCTGTGGCCATGGCAGCCTGGGAACATCCCTCAGCCTTGATGACTGGACAAACACTTAGGTCTGAATCGAACCACTCGACACAAACACAAGGGCTTTGAGAGGTGTTTGAAATGAAGACTGTCAAGTACCCCATAATTTATTTATTCTTCGGTGTATGTAAAATGCAGGAGTAATTATGTTCACACTTGAAGTCAAGTAGTGTGCACTGTGATACTTCCTCCAAATAATGTATGTGTTTGGTACCCATTTCAAAGTACAGTAGTTTACACAGCTACAAAAATAACATGGGGCAAGTTTCAAAACACTTAAACAGTAGTAGTTTTTGTTATCACATGAAACTGATTTTTTTTAATAGCTAAACCTTTGTCAGGGGCATTCATCACTTTTGTATGTACAATTTGAAAATTACTAAAATTAACTTTCTCAGCAGCAATAATTTAAAAGGCTTCAAAAATATTTCATCCTTTCTTATTTGGTGTGTTTTTTTTGTTGGGGGGATTTTTGTATACTTTTTTATGAAAAGAGAAATACGTGCTGGAAGAACTTCCTGAGATTAAAATTAATTTGCCTTTTGCTTTACTTTTGGGTTCCTAAAAACAACTTGCTTGACCTCACTGTTTAGTCTGTACTATTACTTTTTTGTTTTAAAACAAATTTAAACTAAAAATACCCAAAGAAAACATTTTAGAGATGAGGTTTTGGTGTCAAACGCGCCTGGATCTGAGTCCGTTACACCTCGCCCACCACCATCCCACCTCTACTCAGATGCAGATCTTACCAAAGTCTTCCCGGGAAGATGAAAACAGTGAATATACGAGAAACATTTGATCAGAGTTTCTGGGCAGGCAACCTCTCTTCCGTCTCTTGTTACTCCCCTGCCGACTCTGTCCTAAAGCTCTTTCCGTCGTCCCTACCAAGAGCGCGTCATAAATCCCGCAGAGCGGTCCGGCAATGTCCTCAGTCACACAGCTCGCTTAAGAGAAAGTCGTAGGCAGTCAGTGGTCCTTCAAGTTTTACCCTTTGGGCCCTTGGTTATCATTCCAAAACTTTTATTAACAAAACCTGCTGGCTTCTCTGCTGAATCTGCAAGTTTTCAGAGTGGCAACGCATATCCTGCTATTTCATTTGCATGGGGTGCTAGAACATGGAATGACCTAGAAAGTCACTGGGTCAAAACTGACAGTTTCCTACGATGAGTACTGGACACTTTTAACCAGTGACGATGACAGTGATGCTTCACAAACCTTCATCCTGGCGAGTTCTCAGTCCAGAGTCCAGAACTCCCAAGTTCTAAAGCTGGAAACCCTGCATTTGTTTAGTGTGTTAAATGCCGAGCTAGGTGCTGGGCAGTGAGGACAGCAAACATTTTAAGTTCTGGTATGGAGTGAGCTGACCGTGGGTCCTGCTGCACAGTATGCTATCCTTTATATTCAAAAACATCTAAAATGCAGGACATGATAGGTTTTCAAAAGCAACTATTTGGGAGCGAATCATGTTTACATGGCAAATGAAAGCCTATTAGTTCGTGTTTCCTTCGGTGGAAAGAGACAGAAATTAGAAGTCTGGGGACAAAGGTAACCCGAAACTAAAAGCCAGCCCACTGCTATGACTGAAACCAGTCCAGAGTACCTGGTGGCTTTATGGCTGGCATTCTCTCTGCCCTCCTCAGGTAATGGCAGCCCCCTTGCTCTGGCAGAGCCTGTCCACCTTTGGCCATAGACCTGGCACGTGACCTAGCCTCACCGATCACAGTTGCTTAGGACCCTGCTCAGGGATCAACACCTTAAGCAAAGCTGGCGCCCTTCTCTGGAATGTGAAACACAAGGGGCTGAGTCCCTGGATCTCTCTTCTCCGGGGAGCCGTATACCTAGAGATGTCTATACTCCTGGATTTGTCTGCTGCCGTGCCTCTACCCTTCTGTCTTTCGAGGGAAACCAGTCCGTGACAGGAGAGGGTGAGGCCGCAGCCCAGACACAGAACCAGGACAGAGACAGCGGATCCATTAGTGGAGCCCTTGACATCTACTCCTACCGAGGACTTCCAAGTCAAACGACCCGATACAGGCTGTTTTTGGCGCCTGCTACCAGGAGGGATCTTACTCATATAAACTCCTACCATCCATTTGAAATTGAGTGACTCTCAGCCTGAGCCAAATCCAAGCACAAGGTAAAGGAAAAGCAGTGCCACACGGCCAATTACCCTTGCCATTAGTGAAATCAATTAGCCATTCTTTGAAATATTAAAACAACAATCAATCAGCCTTCAGGAACATGAAATGATTATTTACAACTCAACAATATTTACATTATATTAAATACATTAGTAAACTCCGTTCTCCCAGATATTTGTTAATTCAACAATATAGTTGTAAATTCACAACAGATAAAGAAGAAATTAGGGAGAAAAGCTGTTAGAAGCAAGGGTGACATCTGATATTTTAAGCTCTTCAAACGGGGGGCTGTTTCCTACTGTTTCCTTGAAGTCATCTGTCTCTCCAGGACGATTAAAATGCAGAGTGAGGTCACAAAGCAGTAGCTGGGAGAGCTCTGTATGAAACAAAACGAGGGTGTCATAACGCAGAATTTATGTTCAGACCACCAGGATTCCTCTCGGCAGCCACCTCCTAGTTCCTGGTTGAGTTTTCTTCTAAGTGACTGCTGACCAAACCACAATTTGGGTGTGCTCTCCGTGACTCCCAAATTTATGTCCTACAAAGCAGCGTGACAAAAACTGACTGGCAGGGTTCTGTAGCCCAACTTGTCGGCTCTCTGACTAACCTGCACCTTGACTTACGTAAATCCGACTTACAGTTCTGAGGACTCACCGCTTTTACATGTTACAAGTGCAAATGGGATAAAGAACTGCACGGGTCTGTCCATGGGGCACGGCACAAAACCCGGCAGCTTTACCTCCCAGAAGCAACCACTTGTCTTCAGCTCATTTTGTGGAGTTTTTTTTTTTTTTTTTTTGAGGTGGGGGCTGGTATTACCTTCATCTCTCTAAATGACGTATTTAATTTTTGCAGTTTTAGGTATTATCTATCTACTTCTGATTACAGAAGGATAATATGTAACTCTGTTCACTCATGCCATCCCCAATAAACTTGAGCATAATTTTTGCTAGCTCAATATTTAATGTTTCAGACCTTTGATTACATAAATATCCTTCACAGCCGAGTTGTTTCTTCTTTTATTTCTCTTCTTTTATATGCTCTGCAGGGATGTCCAACCCACGCGCCACATGTGGCCCAAGATGGCTATGAATCTGGCCCAATACAAAATCGTAAATTTACTTAAAACATCATGAGATTTATTTCTTTGTGATTACGTGTTGCAATGTATTTAATGTGTGGCCCAGAGATGCCAAAAGGTTGGACACCCCTGCAGGGGATTTTCTTCATCTTTAAACCTTTCTATCGAGTTTATTTCTATCATCACAATTTTAATTGCCAAGGGCTCCTTTCTGTTCTCTAAATATTTTCTGTAGTTTTATGTTCCTTGTTCATGGACAAAACATCTTCTCTCCTGCGGATATTAGTGATAATTTCTTGGAGTTTTCACTCCCTTCATTATTTGTGTCTCTGCTCCCTTGACTGATTCTATTTATTGGTTCTGTGTCTGCCCTGTGTACAGAATGCTTTCCTCGAACGGCTCATTGTGCCGTAGCTGTTTGCTCACATTGAGACCGTGGCCCTAGGAAGGTAATTGGAAGCTCTATGCCCATGGGAGTCTGTATTGTGGGGTGATCTGGCTGGGTATTTTGTTGGGGAAACCTGTGCTATCAGTATTTTTAGGTCTTTTAGGCTGGTCATATTCCTGAAAGAGGACTCTGCTTGAGGATATAAATCAGGCTGCCAATGTTCTGTAGCCAAGTAGGAAGAAAAGCTGGAGATAAACTTGGTCTTAACACCCTCACTTTTAGCACACCGCTCTCCCCGTCACCTGTGGCTGGTGGCTCCAGGCCAGAGATCCCTTGTGCACTCAGGGAAGAAACCTGGTGTCTCCGGTCCCAGAGAAACAGCTGCCCAGTTAAGCAGAGGGGAAGAGACCTCAGGGGCTCTGTAACTTCTGAAACAAACATTTAACCAGTCCTCCCATCCTTAGCTCCACCTTCACCCCGACTTCCGGAGGATTCTGGTGCCACCATGTGTTGAGTCCTTGCGGTTATTTTGGCGTTACCCAGCCAGCTCACAGTTCAGACGTTTGGACTTTAGGGTTCAAACTTCTCTGTTTGCTTCCATTTGCTTTCTGGGTTGCAGTTAACACTTTTTTGAGAGCTCTTTGTCTTATAAATTTTTGTCTGTTTCCAATCACTTTAAATCTCGGGTCTACCAGTGACTAGCATTTGTCCTCAGGAAAGTTACTTAACCGCCCCATGTCTGTTCCTGTGTCTGTAAAGGCCAACGGTACCATTTCCTACCACGTGGGGTTGCTATGGCAGTTGAGTCCATTGATGCAAAGCTCTCGGAGGAGTATCTGGATTATGGAAAATATTATAAGTGTTATCTACTGACATTATTTTGGGGGGCAGTGGGGTAAACAGTGTTCATTTGATCTTCGAAGTCTACCAGAAGTCTGCCTTCCTTCAAGTCTACAAGTCCCTTCGAGCCTCACTGTACGACGTACCCCACAACTTTCCAGGAACATGCGTATCCTATTTATTATTTCTGTTTTACTTCATGAAGAAAGAATCTGCAAACTAGAACAGTTAATCACATTTCAGAGGAATCTAAAGCATCTCAGTTTTATATGAGTGCCAGCATCCAGAACCAGTTATGCATTTAGTAAACATTTTCCAGGAACCTATTATGTCCAGGCAGTGCTAACTGCTAGGAATACCCTGAGGGAGCTTACCATGGAGCACGATAGGAAAAGGCAGTAAACGTGCAATCACAACACTGAGAGGTGATACGAAAAGGCAGAAGAGATAACACGATGGTCTACAGAAAGTTTCCCAACCTAAGTAATCACGACTAACGGCGTAGTCAGCAGCAGGTAACCCGGTGGGGTGGGGTGCGGGTCGGGGCACAGCAGTGGGCATTTCAGAAGGTGATGCATGTGCGAAGGCACACACACAAAAGGCCAAGTGTGGAGATGTGCACCTAGCTCGGTATGGTCAGAGCACAGAATGTGCCAGGAAAAAATACTGGGCCTAACCTCAAGAGGTTTTGCAGTCCATTCAAGAAGGGTCGGACTTTATCTGGAGGACAACAGTGAACCCACGGGAGTTTTCAGCAGATTCACATTTCAGAAAGATAATCCTCGCTGTAGAGTGTAAAGCGGCTTCAGAGATGATGAACTAAACACAGCTAACCAGACTTCTTTACACTGGACTCCTCAGGGCCTTTTTAATACTTACTGTAAATCTGTGACGGAAATTTAGAGCGTGCTGCACTCCCCAAGCTATTTGACCCTAAGCATGTGGCCTCTACGTGTAGCGCACACCAACTACACACCAACTACTGACACCTCATGAGACAGCACGGCTCACAGAGCCACGTCTGGGGATGCTGCCCTGGGAGGAACGGGCAGACATAGCACAAGTGGCACTCTCTATTTGGTGCCTGACTGAGAGCCCCTGTGTCCTCCACTTCTTCTTGGTGACACAGTTTGTCTCCATCTGTGGTGACGCTCTCCTCCCCAGCTTCAGCAGTGGGCTCTGACTGGTCTAAGCTGGTCTTGGCAGCCCTATTCCCCTTGGTGGCAGCAGCTGCTGCTACTGCAGAGAGACGCCTGTGATGCAAATCTGGCCAATGAAAGGGGCAAGTGCAGGAGGGAACTGGGAAAGGCTTACATAATAGACACAGGCAGAGATGGTGTGTGTCTGCACCTGGCCATGTCTGCAGGCAATGACCATGAGGAGCGGTGAATGGAGTAAAAATATCCAAAGAACCCAGTCCCCGATGAAGTCTTTAAAACTCTGAATTATCTTTAGGGCTGCCCTACCTTAGTTCTTGTGACATTCTTTAGTGTATGAGCCATGTTAAGTTGGTATCTTTTTACAGGTAGATGTAGGCCTCACAACTATCTTCCAATGTCAAAAAGCTGTCAGAAGAACTACATAATCAATGCAGTTTTCAATGCATAATCAATGGTTAGAAGTAGGGCCAGTGGGTGAAAGGAATAAGGGAACAGATTCAGCTAGTCCATCAGGAGCAACTGTCTTCAAACACAGCAGGTGGACTGCTGAGATAGGAAGTTCCTCAACACAGGGGAAGTTTGGTCAGGGATGGACTACCCCTAGAAATGTG
The DNA here is from genome assembly GCA_007922815.1 of Macrotus californicus. Taxonomy (NCBI): domain Eukaryota; kingdom Metazoa; phylum Chordata; class Mammalia; order Chiroptera; family Phyllostomidae; genus Macrotus; species Macrotus californicus. Next base: position 226,306 of record VMDR010000398.1, on the reverse strand, counting down.
CTGTTTATTTTATAACAATAACATGCCAACATTTTAATCGAGTGATTCCATGCTTACCTTTCATCTTCTTCAACTCCGAAGAAATTGTGTTGATATTTTTGATTATGGCTTCCATAGTTAGCTTATGGCCAGCAACTTCGTTCCTCGACATCTGATTTTAAAACAGAAATAAAAACAATGTATAAATCAGAAGTATTTATGCACATGGTTAAAATACTTATCTTTTCAGGACTTCTAAAAGGAAAATCTGCTTTTTCAGAACTGAAGTAACTGTGAAATAATAGTCTTTGTAAAGGGTTAGAATTCTAATGTAAGGAAACGTCAACTTGTTAGTATTTTCTCCACTGGAAACACTACCGACTGGAGTTCTTAGGATGAGGTTTCCCTGTGATCAAACCGTACCCACAAAGTGGGGCCTTCACCACGGAAGTGCGGAGGCCCCCTTCCCAGAAAGCCCGGGCACTCACACCCTGCCTCACAATTGAGCAATCGTGTAAGACCTTCTCTGAGCCGGGGTCTTAATTTAACGTATTCCTGAGTGACAGGGACCACATGCAATTTCTTTAAATAGAGCGTACAATTCAAAATAAGATTAGATTTTAATCCACTGACCGAGAGGATGGCAATATGACCACTACTATGTTACCGAGGGGAATTGGGGCAACCCAATTCCACATTTGAATACTGGACCGAAGCCCACGCATCAACGTGTGACAGAATTATACGAGCAGTACATACGCTTAACTAGCTGTGTCAGAAACAAGGGCCGAGCTGGATCACCTGAAACTAACCTTAGCCGTTCAAATCTCTCGAAACAGCTTGAAAAACGCACCCCAGGCCGCGCACACTGCTCCCTGCCACGAGAAAGGCCGCCGGTTACCAGGCAGTTATGTGACTTGTCCAAAATCATGAACAACTAACCTTTATTTCCTTGCCTCTGCCTTCTCCTGAGCCAGAGGGATTGGTCCTGTTTCTCTCGCACAATTCGGGGCCACTGTCAAGGAAACAAAACGTTCGTCCTCAGGACAACCTATAAAACGCACTTTGCATCCACCGACAAGCCCCTCGTGCTGAAAAGGAAATGGCGGCTCTCCTGGGTGCGGCGCCCCCAAAAGATTCAGGTCTCAGGGGAAAGGACACATGATACAAAAATAGAGAGGGTGGGTGGAGAATAGAGAGGAATGTAAAAATTAACTTAAATAAAAACAAGAAGGAAGTAGAAACTAAACAGAGAAATGTCCAAGAAAGTTGATGCTCCCAGTCTGGGGGCCAGGACTCCCACCCAGGGCTCCCATGGGTGGGTGGGGTCAGCAACAAAACCCCACCAGCCTGGAGGGAGGCCAGGACTGCCCCGAGCCTCCCCCACGGAGCTGGGTCAGGCCATTAATCAAAGACATGGCGGCTGAGCCTGCATGGAGCTCTCCCCAGGAAGCGGGAAGCGGACACCAGGCTTTGGGGCAGAGGGAAGAGTGGGCTCGGCGGCCGAGACCCCACAGCCGGGAGGCACCGCAACTCGGCCCACTCTGCTGGCGACTGTTACCCCACAGCCCACGCTCTACCGGCCGGACCCTCCTTCCCGGCCCAACTGACACCGGCGAGGAGCCCTCGGTCTTTGGGCGCCCGTCCAGCCGCCACCTGGGGCCTGAAAGTGGAGCCCCAGGCAGGCTGGACATTCCCGGGGGCTCCCGGACCCATGGGGGCTTGGATGTGTCCGACAACTGTGGGCTACTATCGCTCCTGCACATTTTTGCAGATGAGTAGAGTACAGATGAGCTCAGAGGCGTTCAGCGGCTTCTTGCCAAAAAGAGACATTGGGCTGCAGCCGCCTTGGCTGGGTCCCAAGAGGAGTCTCGGCCACAAGCCCCTGTGGGGCTGCCCCACAGATTCTCCTGGGCCCCTCGGGACAGGCCCCCACCCCAGAGAGAGCTCAGACCCGCTGTACCAGGTTCTAGGCCGGTCTTGGGCTCCGCCAGTCCTCCCCGGTAACACACAGCACCCTCGGGAACCAAGTCCCTTCCGGACAACCGCTCTCTGCGTAACCCGCGTAACCTGCGTGACCCGCGTGACCCCGTAGGCCCTGCCCAGATTTGCCCAGCAACAGCCCGGCCTGACACCTCCACCTCCGTGACGAGTTCCGGTCCTCGGTGCCCACTAGTTCCGGGCCAAAGATGGCCAATGAGGCAGCCTGGGATGTCAACAGTCTTCACCCGCCCCTTGTCCTCAAACCGGAATAACCCAGGCTGGCCCGCATCCGGACCTAGTCACAACCCACCAGGCCCAAGGTCACCGAAGCTCAGGCGCAAGGTGGGGCAAGCGGGCGGGTCAAAGTGAAACCTGGCTTGGTGATTGGCCAGCTCCTCTGTCTGATGCAGCCTGGGAGCTGTGGTCCTAGACAAAGCCCCTGTGGAGAAGGTTCTAGATCCCGGGCTGAAAGGGATGGCAGGAACGGTGCTGTCCTGCCTGTTATTTGTCAGATGCTGTGCTGGATGTTTTACAGGCCTCGTCTGCATTTACCTTTCTCCAAATAGAAGGGCGGTTAAGGTCAGAGTCTGCACTGAAGGCGCTGGGGTCTGAATCCTGCCCCATCCTTTGTTTAGTTCTGGAGAGGCTGGAAAGTGCTGTAAACATTCAGGGTCCAAATGCCCTCATCTCTCATGCACAGATAAAAATAACTGCCTTCCGGTGTTCTAGCACATCAAAAAGGCCTGGGAGATGATGTGCCCGACAACTGTGGGCTATTATCGCTCCTGTACATTTTTGCAGATGAGTAGAGTACAGATGAGCTCAGAGATGTTTGGCGGTTTCTTGCCAAATCGAGATGTTGGGTTGCAGCCACCTTGGCTGGGTCCCAGGAGGAGTCTCTGCCACGAGCCCCTGTGGGGCTGCCCCAGAGACTCCCTGGGCCCCCACCTCCAGAAAGAGCTCAGCCCTGCAGGAGAAGGTTCTAGGCCGGTCTTGGTCTTCTCCAAGCCTGCCCCGTAACACTCAGCAGCCTCAGGAACCAAGTCCCTTCTGGACAACCAGCTGCACATAGTCTGTTGCTTAGTTTACGTCCAGTTACCTCCAGTTTAGCACAAGAACGTGTTGTCGGGTGCAGAGTTAGGTAGGTGAGGAGGTGCAGGGGAAACTGGGCTTCAGTCCTCAGGACAGCCAGCAGTGGAAGCTGGAAAGAGGGTACCTTTCTTTCTCTGAACCTCAGTTTCCCCATCTGCTTTCTCTCGAAAGGAATGGGCTAGATCAGTGTTTCCTAAATTTCATTCATTACAGGGTCCCTGTGTATCAACTATTTCATTATTACCTTCCTGTTTTAAATGGACTTCCCTTTAAAGTTTAAGTCTGCTGGAAAGGCCTTCTATCACCAATGTAAATGGAAGAAGATAGAAACAGAAGGTAATAGAAAAGATGAAAAACATTGCAAGTAAAACATTATTTTTAATCATCTGGATATTCTTGCCTCCTGATGACTATAATCCTGTGGCCTGATCTTCTTCGTTAAAATGGGTTTTTATTGCGTGCTGGAGAAATGTTACAGGTTAGTCTAGCAGAAACGGAAACTCGCTTCTTGATGTGATCGGGACTACAAGAGTTGGACAGGGAATTCCTTGTATGGTGTGATCACATGGTTTTTAGTGCCTGTGTATCGTATAAAACCATCACTCATAACCCTAGTGGGATAGGTCCGTCCCACCCTTTGCAGAAGCTAAGATCGCATGCTCCCCAATATCCCGTCCCTTTCTAAGACTCCTTCATTCCCACTGCCTTTCAAAACTCACCTCGGTCCTGGAGGGAGTCTTCCCGAAACAACCCTACCCAACTCTGCAGTTCTATACCAGCCTCTCTCTCTGCCGGTGCTTCCCTTCCTCGGCATTCTACCTGTGGACACTCACTAGTGTCAGACTCTTGCGTGTTCTTGTTTCTGATATGTGCGCTGAGCTTTGTTCTTCCAATTCTTCAAGAGCTGAGGAAGGGAGGAAAAAGAGGCACAGACGGTCAGAAAACACATTGTTGGAGCGCTCACTGTAAATCATACACTATGTGATTAAGAAGAGCTTTCCTCTTCTCACAACACTCTGAGGTCGCAATGATCACCCCAGTTATATAGGAAAACAAAGCTGAAGCTCAGAGGGCTTCAGGGGCACAAGCACCAGCATCAGATCCTGTCTGTACGACATCTTTTCTCTGTGCCCGGTTGTCTCCAGGATAGGGATATAATCTCTTGAAGCAGCAAAAAAGTACCTCATGGCTCTGTAAATGTTTAGGGCTCCCCAGACCACTGAACTTCAACACACTGATACTAACATGCACAAGCATAGAAACAGGGAGTGACCAACAGAGGGTGAATTAAAGACATTCACAAAAGCAAAAATAACTGCCATCACTGTTTTATAAAAGCAAGGATAACTTAACATCAAAAAAAAAGGGAAGAAGGAAAAAGAAGGAAGATCGTAACAATGTCAGAATAAGACAAGCTTAACTGAAATCTTATTGAGTACGTCTTTTCTTTTTGTAATCCTCTACACTGATGCTGACTAGTTAACACTTTGCCTCAGATCTGTAGGATGCTATTAGATGCGTTGCTGGAAACTCCCCACAGGTAATAGCAGAAGAAGGTGTTTAAGAGAAATAGGGTGGAAAAAAGTGGGTAGGTGGAGAGAGCATTAAGACTGAGAACCCTGAAAATCGGGGATGATAGGGGCCAGGCTGAGGCGGAGGTGGTGTCCCTGGAGCCCCATCCTCTCCATCACACTGAACCCATGCACAGGGTCCAGCATGCATTTGTGGCACTTGCTTTGAGCTCAACTACCTGCCTGTTAGGGATGTGTTCACAGAACTTGAGAACTTCACCCATCCAGAGCGCTGATGACTTCTTATGAGTAGATTCAAACCACTGTAATTTGAGAAAGAGCATCACTAAACTTTTTCTTTTTTTTTTTTTTTTAAAGAAGAATCAACTCTGTGTTGATTTTAAATAAGTGTTATAGGCAGGAATAAAAAAGGAGATCTGACCTTAGAAAAACAGATTGTAATAACATGTTTTTCTCCATTAAAAAGTCTTGAAGTGATCGTGACTACTTATTGTGTTGGTTTTCCTCCTGAAGTGTAGATTCCTTTTCCCCCACTAAGAAAATAAAACTTTAAAAGCATGATCTGCTACTTAAGACTGGAGGCTGTTACCGATGAGGCCCTAATAAAAATCTATCTGCCTTAATAAGTTTGCAAATACAACACTTTGCTGGGGCCCAACACAGGTTGTAGCAGTTGATTCTAATGTTAATCAAATAAAGGAAATTAAAAAGCTGGTAAATTCTCCCATAAAGAGAAAAGCTGTTACAGAACAACAGGGTGATTAAGTGTTTTATGGACCCGGGTGTACGTGCCTTGGTTAGTTTTATTACAAATTCTTCACATAAAGTCTTCATTTCCAGGAAAACCAATTGAGTGAATTATCTCACGTCTTCCACTTGCTCTCAGAGGTCCCATTGGCATCCTCCCCCTGCTCCTTGTCAATGGGAAGTACTGGTCTCTGTGCCTGGGGACTGACTTCCCACTGGAGCACCAACAGCCTCTGCATATTGCTTTGTACAACCCTTGGGGACCCAAACTTGGGAGGTAAGGAGCATGGGCTTGGGTCGTTACCTGAAGAGTTTGATGAGTATGGGAAAGATCAAGGAAATTCCCATATGCCAGAGCTCTGCTTTTCCCAAAGCCAATCACATGCAGGAAGCCAGAAGGCACATGACTTCTGCCTCTGTGGTCTAAATTGAAAGCTGGATTCCCTGCCTACTGTCTTCTTCAAGTAGCTGGTGTTACATTGGGCAGAGTCGTTCTCTTTTTCTCTGGAAGAAACATGAACTATAGAAAGATGTCGTCAATGAAAATCCAAACTGCTCCCTGCGTTAACTAAAATATTTTCCCTTCTAATTAAGAAAATCCTGCCATGTGCAACAACATGGACAGAACTTGTGGGAATGGTGAACTGACATATCTCAGAACTGCACAAATACTGTATGACCTCACGTATGTGTGAGATCTAAAGACATTGACTTTATAGAAACAGAGAGTAGACTGTGGTTAACAGAGACCGAGAGGTGGGGAAGTTGGGGAGATGATGGTCAAGGGGTACAAACTCTCAATTACAAGATGAATTAGTTCCAGAGGTCTGACATACTGAGCTAGTTAGTACTGTATCGTATCCTTGAAAGTTGCTGTGAGAATAAGCTTTAAGGTTATCTCCATAACAACAACAAGCAACAACAGAATGGTGATCGTGTGAGGTCAAGGATGTGTTAACTAACCTTACTGTGGTTCACATTTCACAATATATGCACATCTCACATCATCACATTGTATACCTTAAACTTACCCAAATTTGTAGGTCAATTATTTCTCAGTAAAGCTTGAGGGGGAGAGGTGGGAAAGGAAATTAGAGTTCTGTACCAACATTTTCCTCTAAAATAGGAAGCTACAGCCCTGGCTGCTGTAATTCAGTGGATTGAGTGTGGGCTGTGAACCAAAGGGTCGCCGGTTCGATTCCCAGTCAGGGCGCATGTCTGGGTTGTGGGCCAGGTCCCTAGTTGGGGCCATGTGAGAGGCAACCACACATTGATGTTTCTCTCCCTTTCTTTCTCCCTCTCTTCCCCTCTCTCTAAAAATAAATAAATAAATCTTTAAAAAGAAATAAAATAGGAACCTACCCAACTGGAGTTGCCAGATAAAATATAGGACATCTAGTTAAATTTGAATTTCAGGTAAACAACAGATCATCATTTTTTACTGCAAGTATGACCTCGATATTGTATGACACATCCACGTATAAAAACGTTATTTGTTTATCTAAGATTTAAATTTAACTCGGAAGCCTGATGTACTTTCATTTGCTAAATCTGGCAACCCTATGCCCAGAACACTTCAACCATGGAAGGAGAAACATGCAGTCCCAGGCTTGTATATAGATTCAGTAGGTATGGGAGCCAGGAGAATATTGACATTTTCCAACTTGACGTTGAAAATAATAAAATGCATCTACTCACTGCGCCAGGATGTGGCTCCCTTCTTCTTTCAACATTCTCATAACACAAGAAAGAAGCTAAATCTCTGAGAAAACAGATGAACAAAAGCTGGCAATATTCAACATGGTGCTGCTTTGGACAGTTGCTCGCTCTGCCTGTTTGTCTGAAGACTGTCTGCAGCTGGCTTTTTAGAAAATGCCTTCATCCAGCCAGGCATACTCGGGACACCAGTTGTGTTTATTCCCAGAAATCCACCAATCAGAGAACACCTTCTGTCCCCAAATAAAATATGTTTCTAATTCTAACATGTCAGCCTTTTGTCCCCCAACAAGACTTCCCCTGTTTATTAAAGAAATAGATTCTGATCACATGTTTCTCCCTCTGGATGTTGCCCCTAACTCTCATGCCTCACCCTCATCAGCCAGCCATGCAATGAAAAATGAGCATCTTTAGGAAAAAAACATATTATGTTCATGAAGTCAGTTACAATGGACTACCAGTGTGTACTCACCTTTTGTAATGAAAACAAAATGTTTACGTGCATATGAGCAAGTTGGGAAAAACATTCACCAACATGTTAACAATGATTATCTCTGTGAAGTGAGATTTATGGGTGATTTTATTTCTTTGCATTCACTTATTCAGCCTAGCTGCAACTTTAGTCCCAACCCTCTTCTCCGTATTTTAAACTCTCCAGGGCATTTCTCAGGGTGGTACAACATCAATCACTTTAAAGCAGAGACTCTCAAATATTATAATGCACAATTGCTCAGGGCGTTCGGGAACATGCAGATTCTGGGGCCCAGCCCAGTGATTCTGATTGAGTGCTGGGGCTCCTTGAATCTGCATTTTAAATTCCCCCTCCTTCCATTTTAACCTTCTCGGACTGCGGGCCACACTTCGAGGAACTCGGTACTGACTTACAGCTTCATTAGCATCTTCTACACCTCTAAAATGGGTGATCATAGTGGAAACTTATCTTAATGGCTACTGATGCCAGAATTTAGTCATTTTTAAAAATTATACACATATATGTGTATTACATACAATGTATTGTGTGTATAATTTTCAAGCATAAATCAGACCCACTTAAGGTTCATTTAAGAAAGGAAAGCATTGCATCAGGCCCCCGCCCCTGGCAAAGCAGCAAACAGACTTAGTGACTATCTGCTTGGTTCTTGGAGGTGGGAGGAAAGAGATGGACATTCCAGCTTCCAGTTCTTCCTAATTTAGGTCTTTATTTCTTCTGTTTCCTAGCCTTTTTATTTGCACATAGTAAATGCTCGATAAATCTTACGAATGGGTGAGCTGGTCTATTATGATGGCATCCTGGAGAGTCTAAGAAACGGAAGTGTGTATCAGCATCTGCCACTCCGCTGGACTCTCAGCAAAGCCCTGACAGCTGAGGGCTTCTCAGCCCGCTGAAGGAGGGACAGCCCCACGCTGGCTAAGGAGAGTGTGGATAAACCACAGCAATCTGAACACTGGGAACCCCCCACCCCACTCAGCTCTGTCTGTTTTCTGATTCTGGCACCCAGACCAAAGATCCAAGGAGCGATTTAACAGATGTTCTAGAAGGCAGCAACCAGCCCAAGAGCTTCAAAGCAGCTTGTGTGATGTGGGCAAGATTACGAAAGTCTGGTCTCTGATTTAAAAACAACAACAACAAAAAAACCTTAAGAAAACTATCTGGGCTGTGGATCATCATTTGAATGAGAATCAAATGACTCAGGATCTGTCCAAAATGAAGGATGTTTTAATACTTTGTGTGTAAAAACACTGATATTTTGCTTCTTTTTTATTAAACAGATTTTATTATTTTTCAGAGTCTTGTCAGCATAATCATTTTATGGGCGGATGAAATATTCAGCCCTGCCGCTGCTGGAGTTCTTGCACAGCAATTACCTTGTGGCACTTTCGCCGTAATTAGGTTTTCGCCAAGGATTTTTCCCCGGGTCCGTGTAATAAATGAAATATGACCAGAATTTAAATTTGTCAATTACAAGCAAGCATCGTGGGCAAACACACAACAGAGCCATGAATTCCAACCACGGGCTTGGCATTGCTGAGGGGCAGATGCTCTGAAAATTAAAATGGAAATAAAACTACTGACTGGCACATGAATAGTGGCCCCAAAGAAAGCAGATCTCCCCTAATACTGCGCAACACTCTCCCCAACAGTGCCAGCTCTTGATTACGAATTCGTCAGCTTGAAACTGACAAATCAAGGAGCGAGCAGTGGATTCCTGTAAAAAATAATCTACCCAGGGCTCTCTGCCCTGCCGCTCTGCAGATGGCTGTGTTCCCTGAGGCCAGATCAGAAGGATTTTGGGCATGGCAGACCAGAGCCTCACTGCGTAATGCTGGTGCTATTCTCTCTGAGTGGCTCAAGGACAGACAGATGTGGGGACAGGCCTGAGGTCTCCCTGCCACTCTTTTCCCTGCCATGACTTCAATAATTGCTCCTGTGGGGCCCTCTGCCGACTATTTCTTATACAGGGAGAATTCTAAAAGCCTGCACCGTTGAGGACTCTGACAAACCATTTATTTCATTGAAACAGCAATGAAACAAAAGCAAATTTTTTGAACTTGCCCTAGGCAAGCAACATGGGACTCACATTTTAAAAAACTTACTGAGTACCTGCATTTATTTCCGTAACCAATCTTTATGGATTTTCTCATCTGTCAGACACCGTGTTTTAGGCATGGAGTGGGGAGTGCGATCCAACAGGCTATTACAGAGCTCATGGTCTGGGGGAGGAGGTGGTCTGGAACCCACAAATGGCACAAGTACACATTAAGTGACAACTTAATTAGGCACTGTCCAGGAAGGATATATGTCATGGTGGGGCACTTGACTTGTGGGGGGGAACTTTTAGGGAGGGCTTCCCTGAGGAAGGGACATTCCGGTTAAGATCAGGAAAAAGAGCCTTCCAGGCAGAGAGAACAGCAAGTTCAAGGGAGAGCCTGGCAGACAGGAGAGCTTGAAACAACATCCAGCCAGGCTGGAGTGAAGGGAGTGGGGAGGGAGGACTAGGGCAGGAGGAGGCTGAACAAGGGGACTGGGCTGGACCTTGCCAGGGCTATGGAGATGGTTGGTGTCAAGGCTTCTGGTCTCTCCTAACACCTGTGGAAGCCACTAAGGACCCTTAAGCAGGTGGAGGATGGGCTTGGTGGCGGTTGATGTGGTCACCCTGGTGGTCCGGAAAGATGCCCCTGGCTTCCTGGTGGAGGTAGATGGAAAGAGGGAGTGGGTAGGGGCAGGCAGGCTAGTGGGGGGTCTGATGTGATAGTCCACGAGAAAGAAGGCAGTGCCTGTTTTCAAAGGGCAGTGGCACAGATAGAAATGAGACTAGAAGGTATTTAGTCAGTAGAATCCGCACAGACCAGGTGAGGGAGATACATGGTGATGGACGGAGGGATGTTAGGCGAGTCCTACGTGATCTCATTTAACTGTCAAGAGTTTCACATAATAGCATCATCTGCACTTCATACAGGAGGAAACTGAGGCTGAGAGGCTGCTTGTTGGGCTTGAGGTCATTCAGCTGGGGAGTGGCCAGGCCACATGCCTACCGATCTCCTGTACGGTTTGAGGCCACACGGGGAATTGACTTAGGAACCCTTCTCCCTCATCCTCTCAGTGTATCCCCTACATTCGGAGTGTTTGTAGTATTTGTTTCTTTGTCTTTCTTTCCTGCTAGACTGTGAGCTTGCACTGTCCATGCTCAGCCTGGTGCCTGGTTCAGAGTGGGAACCACGCAGTGCCTGCTGAGTGGATAGGAAGCCCTCTGCAGTCTTGCACAGCAGGGGCGCAGCTACCCAGGGAAAGTCTGTGGGAAGCAACAATCCCGCTGGCTTAATTGTCTCTTGCCCCAGGGAACCACAGTGTTGGGATTTTTTGCTGAGATGCTCAAAAAGGACTTTCAAAAAGGATCTAGAAGTTTCTAGTAGCCTTGTAGAGTTAAAAGCCTACAGGCTTGGGAAGGCTGTGGCTCCGGATTTAAACCCTCACTCCTCAGTTCATAGGCTACACATCGTAGAACTACACGTCGTCCCTGAGTATTCAGTGTCCTTGTGTGCAAAGTGAGGGTAATTTAAGTTTGTGCTTAACGGGGCTGCTTTGGAGATTGCTTCATCCGTGCAAAGGGCCTGGCCTGTTAATATATTGGTTCCCTGCCTGGGTAAAGAAAGGAGAGTAGCAGTTTGTGGCTAGGCAAGGCTGGGGCTGGGGCTGGGGCTGGGAATTCCTCCCCACGTGGTCACAAAGTTCTGTCACCGACTCCTCTCCTGTGGTTTAATCTGGAACAAGGAAAGAAGTTGGCTCTCTGGGGGTCCCTGACAAGCTGACAGATGTTCCCTATGGCAGCTTTCAACAGAGAGCTCATTATTATTATTATTATTATTCTTTGTGATTTACAGTGTGTGCCTCCAAGCCTCTGGGCACAATCATGGAGTTGGAATGGAATTAATAAATCGGATCTGGTTTCTGCTCAATTCATGGCTCTGACAAATTAAAGATGGAGACAGGTGGGAAAGCACAAGCAGACAAAGTGCCCCAAACGCAGCCTGGGGTCTGGGGGTCCGCGGGGCTGTGGGAGGGACTCTGCACAGTCTGAGCTGCAGCTGAGTCAGGCAGGTGCCCAGATGGGGCTGAGGCGCCTGAGGATACTCCAGAAACCACCAAGTCCTTCCATTCCAGTCCAAACCTGTTTGATGTGAGGAGCCCGGGACTCTAGGATCCTATGCATGTGACCTTAAACCCTGACTGCACTGCTCACTTCTATTAGCTGAGCCAAGGGCTCAAGGTCACATAGCTGGTTACTTGCAGAACTGGATCCAGAGGCAAATCTGAACCCAAGCCTGTGGTTTTTAGCCACGGTAGGAGGGGAAACATAATTATCCTTCTATTCCTCTAAGCTATTGGCTGAGAGCCCTGTATCAAAGACAGATTAACGAAAGAAAAACAAAAAGGTTATTAACATTGTTAACAAGTAAAATTCAACTGAATGCCTTGTAAAGATCTTATTGGCCGTATTCAATGATTTGTGAATCGGCAGCATCCAATCTAGCAGACAGAAAGGTGCTCTGAGGAGCTGAACAAGATGAAAGACTTAGAGGCAGAGAGCAGGAACAAGGAAGCTACCCCAGGCCAGAAAAAAAAAGGGGGCGGGGGTTGATTATTGTACTCACTTTCCTTTAGTGGACGACAGGGCTCTACCAGGCAGATGACCCAACTAGTGCTGATCAGGGGATTCCTGACCAGTTTAAGATTCTGTTTCTGGGAAAGCCAACATGTAATTAAGTCTTGTTTTGGTGACATGAGGCTTAGCATAAGTGACTCCATTTTGGGCCTGTGGTCTATACTTCATGAATCCATGATACCTGAGCAACCAAGCGATTCCCCAAGATGACCCGAGCCACCGGCTTCAATGCCACCTTCTGCTAACCTAGAGACAGAAGAAAGATGCTGGGGGGGGGAGGTGAGAGGAAGCCACTTGAGGGGACAGGAAAGCACAGTAAACAAGGGTAAGGTTTGCGATGCAGATTTAAGGCAGAACCTCATCGGGGTACAGAGAGGGAGATGCTTACAAATCGGGACTTCCTTTATACACGTAAATAACCCTTTCCAAAGTGTACCCTATGCTCTGATTTCATAGCTTCTCCTGGGGCTGCAGTTTCTTAAAAATAATCAGCTGAACATAATTCTTGTGCCAAAAAGGTCTGTTTTGGGGTGGTATATGCTGTTACCCTTCACCATTCTATTATATTATTTATGAACATAGTGTACTATATGATCGTTGCTTAAATATTTACTGTGCAGCTATGGGATCCTTAAAACAGATGCCTAGCATACAGGAGCTTAGTAGGTGCATGCTGAAGGTTTTGCTGCCTTAGATTTCCCCCTGGAAGCCCCCCACCTCCTCAATACCCCTATTCCTTCCCTACAGACAAATATACTGGTCACTGAAAAAAGCATCACTGGAGAAACAGACCCTAAGACCTTCGTGAATTATCAAATTCACAATATAACAGTAAATAATTGGCCAGCATGGGCCATCCCCCAAATCTTTTTCCCTCCAAAGTTATGAGATCCCAAGGGGGGAAACCCTCACATCACACATTCACTGCTGACCTTTTCTGTCCTTACCCGATGGCTACTTTTCACAAAGAAATGTGGTTTTCACCTTGGGAGCCTCACCCCAAACATGCTGCAGAGCCAAATGGTGATGAGTCTGGGAGTGGGCAGCGGCGGGCTGCCCGTCTGCACCCCTAGGACAGATGGCAAGTTCAAGGGCTGCCTTCAGCGGGCCTGTACCACTCATTGACCTCCGGGCTGCTTGCCCATAGTCAAAGCCATCCAATGCCAGGGGACAGTGCTGGGACAAAACCCCTGTGGGCCACCCCCTCACCAGCACCAGCCCACTCCACTTTGAGGCCACAGACACCCTCTCCAATTTTGATCCTGTGCGTTCTAACATTTCCGGGCTTGCATCTTATCATATTGGATTTATTATTTTTAACATAAATCTTTCCTAGTTACCAAAACCATCATGGAAGATTCAGGAAAGCCCAGAAAAAGAGCAACAACATATCACCTGTGATCTCCTCACCGGGAGCACAACTTCTGTACACAAAGCCCTCCAGTCTCTCCGCCCCCCCCCCCCCCCCCCCCCCCCCCCTTACACAGCTTCTGACAGAGGATGACCCCTTCAAATATCCCTACGTTTAAGAAAAAGAGAGCAAAGAAGTTCTCGTGTGAACCCTTCCAGAAAGTACCCATGTAATCCCTATTATGTAAACTCAAGCTGCCTGTTCAAGGCGGTTGCTAAGTCACTTGCTGCTATAGCAACGCTTGGCCCTACCAGCCATCCTGACTCCAGCCTCTAAATGGGAGCTGCCACCGTCTTCTCCCAGCTCTCCGAGGGACTTGTTCTGCCAACGCTATTCATTTAAATTAGCTGCTCCCTTCGAATTTCTTTTGCTTCATGCCAAGACTCACCAGGAGCTGAGAAAGCAGTTAGGGCAATAAACTCGGGTGCTACGGGTTGGGGACAGCACCCCTTTGGTTGGTGGCCTTCTGGAGAGCTGAGGCTAAGTGTAGGTTCTTGTCACGTGGCTGGTTCTTTGCCAGACACATGATTTACCACCTTGGGCACAAGTCCCCCAGGGCAAAGTGAGGGTAGGTTTCAGGCTTAATGGGTGCAATCCTGTTGGCGTGACAATTCTGACACCACCCTATTTAACCCACCCCACGTCGCTGTTTTGAAATAAAGTACTGAGAAAATCTCCGAGCGAACATTCTGGAAAGCCACAGAATATTACAGCTGCAGGGATGAGGGTCAAGGGTTGGAAAGATATTCCAAGGGCTTCATATGCGTCATTTCTTTGATTCTGACAATCCCATAGGGACAAGCAGCTTTTTCCCCTGCCTGTTTTGTACGTAAGGAGGCAGAGGCTTAGACATTAAGTGACTCCCAAGAAAGTGGTGGAGCTGGTTTCAAGCTCCTGCTGTGCCTCCTTCGGAGTCTGTTCTCTTGACCCTTTACTGCAGAATGCCTTGAAGGGCAGGACTAGACATGCAGGGGAGCACAGGGTGCCAGAGGTGTTTTTCCATACATCGTTTAAAAGTTGTGACTGGCCTAGGTAGACCTTATCACCCCATCTGCCAGGTGGGGAAGCTGAGACCCAGAGATGGGGTGGGTTCAAGGTCGTCCAGGCAATTGTGGTACAGAGGATTTGAACTTGCAGCTGCCTGGCTTTGCAGCCTGGGGCTGCTTCTACACAGCATTGCCTGGTGCCTCAAAACCATTAAGTACAATGCCCTCATGCTACAAGTGAGGAGACAAAGGCCTGGAAATACTAAGTGGCTTGCCAAAGGTTATTTTGTAAGGTTTCAAGGTCCAGAGAATACCTCCCTCCGGTCTGACAGGGAAGAGGGAAGAGCGTTCAGCTGCTCTGAGCTGGTCTGGCATGTGCTTGGCCCCTCCTCCCTGGACCAAGTCCAGGCTATCTGCAAAACAGCTTCACCTGAAGGGGGTATGTTTATTGTAGGGTTTGTTGTGGGGAGCAGCGTCTCTGCTCCCTTCCCGGCTACCTCTTCTTCCTGCCCTGGGTTGGCCAAGCCTGGCATCCAGGGAACTTCACCTGAGAAGTGAACCCTCCAAGGGCTTCCTCTGAGCCACATCTCTGAGGGGAAGGTCTATTTCTTCCCCACTTCCTGCACTGGGCATTTGAGCTTGGTGGTACCACCTCCAAAAGTCACAGCTCCTGTCCGCCAGGCTCCCCAGTGACCTCTTGTTCCAGGTTCTGGTGACTGCTCCCTCCCCTGGCCCCATCAGACTAGGGCTAGAAAGGGTGGCCCACCGCTGCTTTTAGGCATGGGGGCTCCTGCCATAATTTTCTTTTTCCAAGCTCGCCCACAGCTCTGTATACTGTCTCTTAATAAGCCCTCCTGAAATTACCCAATTAGATGTTTTTTTATTTCTACTCTAACCAAAAATTTAAAAGGCTTGTTTGTCATTGTGTTTGGATCCCAGCCAAGGAAAATTTGTTGGTGATAGGAAATATTTTCTCACCAAACCCCCCAGTCCTGCCCTGGGATTTTAACTCCTCTAGCTCACCCACCGAGGCTCTGGGGTCCCAGGTCACCAGCATGCAGTGTGGCTGGGCTCAGGAGTGTGTGAACTAGTGGGAAGCAGTCCAGGCTCTGGGCCTGGACAGGTCTGGGTTGGAATCCCACCTCTGCCGTTTACTTGGCTGTGTGAACTCAGGTGCCCTATATGGACAACTCTGAACCTGAGTTTCCGCATTTGTGAACATACTGTGACACACATTTGGACCCAGGACTTGGAAATGGAAGTGTATTTCCATTACACTTACGATTTTATTCTTTACCCTGGAGGAGCTTCTCATATGCTCAGGAAGATAAAATGCATATTTCTAAGATACCCATGATTGGGTCTAATAGTTACCAGCAAGTATAGGGCCCTCCTGCTGATTAAAGTTCTTCAGTGATTGCATTTCTGAGCTTTCTAATTATAGATGGCTGCCCTTAAGTATTGATCTAATCAAATGCTAATTTCTTTTCTTTCTTCTTTTTTTTTTTGGTGGGGGGGCTGCTGTGCTGAGATTGGCAATAAGATGAGCAAAAAAGGACCCATAGTTTATGCAGGTGGAACCACTCCTGGCTGCTTTACAACACTCAGAAGACAGCCATACCCGTGGCAAGTGCTTTTGCAATTCTGCATCTCCTCTGCGAAGTTCCCCTGGCTCGGTTCTTCACTCACTGTGACTGAGAAAGCCCTCCGGCACCCGAGCCTGCCCCGGCCAGCCCTGCCTCTCACCTCTCAGCCCACCTACCCAATAATCTGCCGTTCCCCAAACATCTCAAGCAGCTGGACACGGCTCTGCCTTTGCTCTCTGCGCCCTCTTCTCCTGTTGTTCTCCCCTGTCCCTCTGGCTGAATGTTACTTACATCTTCTAGATGGAGAGACAATGGCCCCCTGGGGTGCCAAGCAGCACTTCGCAAAGGGTGTTCCTGGCAGGTGCCCGTTTGTAAACTGTTCCTGGTCTTCCGTGAGATGAGTATAAAAATAGCAATTGGACAGAGTGACTTTATGTCTGTTGAATCTAGTAATAAGCATGTGCTATTATTTTGTATAACTTTGCTTTTTTCATTTTCATTGCATTTTACAAAAGTGTTAGTGTGCGAGGGAGCAGAGGAACCAAACAGAACTTAAGCTTCCCACAGCTGGTTTAAGAAGCGCTGCGCCAGGCTGAAGTCCGGGCCCGGCTGGGCAGCTCCCTGAAGCCCGGCCCCACCTCCCTCCCAGCCTCAGCTTCCTCCCACCCCACTCCTTGTCACAGCATTCCTGCCCCCACCTGCTCCCTACCTCAAACCTTCAGGTAAGCTTTTCCTCCTGCACGGTGGTGCCTCTTTCCACTTAGCCCTCTGCTCCCCAGCTATTGAAGGATGCTCAAACGTGACTTCCTCAGCCAGGCCTTCCCAGCATGCTTCATTCTTTAGGGCACTCCTGGGATCCCTGTAACAC
Organism: Macrotus californicus; assembly: GCA_007922815.1. NCBI lineage: Eukaryota > Metazoa > Chordata > Mammalia > Chiroptera > Phyllostomidae > Macrotus > Macrotus californicus. The sequence goes on along the minus strand of VMDR010000398.1, from coordinate 209,244 downwards.
CTGTTCTTTTCTCTTTCTTCCCAGCACCTGAGCCCAACTAGAGAGTTTACTGGGAGATCCATTGTTTCACGCTGGACCTCCCTGAACCCCCCCCACCTATCAGCTTCATGAAAGCAGGTATCATCATACTAGCTTGTCCATCACCATTTCTGTGGTTCCCAGTGAGATGCCTAACACATAGTAGATGCTCAGTAAACATTTTTGGATGACTGAGGAAATAAATGATCGACAGAACACAAAGATCACCAACCGTCTTAGCAAACTATCCGCCCTACCTTGGGCGGAGTTGCTCATTCTATCTTCCTGATCCCCTCCTAGGCTTTAATAAACATTTTTTTTTAAAAATAGAATTTCTGCTGGGGTATATTCTCAAACATAGGGCTCTGGCATCAGGAAGAATGGAGTTTAAATCCCAGCTGTTCTACCACTCAGCTGTACTGTCTTAGGCAAGTAATCCGCAGTCTCTGAGACTCAGTTTTCCTCATCTGCAAAGTGGGCATACAAGCACCTACCTCACAGGACTGATGGAGGGTTAGATGACACGGTGTGATTTAAAGCGCCGAGCAGAGAGGCACAGAGCAGATGCTCGATCAACAGGGGTTCCTTCCTTCTCCTGTCATTCCCCCTCCTTACTCTGTATGACTTTCCCGAAGGCACAGGCCTCACTGGCCCTTGGAGCCTGGGACAGACACAGCAGGTGCCAAATATAAGTGTGCGGAGTGAATGAATAAATGAATAATGATTAAATTATGAATATTAAGTTGTTGAATAAAAAAACATTTATACCGAGTGATCCATGTTTTCAGTTTCTTAATCTACAAAAGGGGGGGGCAATAGTGTTCACCGAACAATGCATGTAAGTGCTTTACACGTAAGTGTTCAATAATTCGTCGTCGTCGTTATTATTAGAATTAATACTAACAATAAATCAGAGGGTATCCCCAAATCCTTAGCAGTAAGTTCATTTGAGATCAAGCAAATCAACACAATAACACAGGCAGTGAACAGTGGCTCTGGCTGGACTTCTTCCGGAAGCTCAGTAAGGGGTGAAAAAGGCACAGCCCAGGCCCTAAGCTCTAGAGCAAGTCCGTCCTCAGGCAGGAGTGGCAGCAGGGGGTGCTGTTTTCTTAATAAAGAGACTCCCAACTCACAACAGGGCAGCTTGTCCAGGGAACTTGAGGACTTAGTTTTTAGTAAGTTTCTTGCAACAGGAATTGGGAAGGTTCTGAACAGAAATCTGTTGACTGACACCCTGAATATCAGCCTCTTCTTGTCTTTGACTGGCTCTTTATCTGTGGACTAGTCACGTTCCCTCTCCTGCATCCTTGGTTTAAAGGGAGGCTGTCCACATGTCTGGTTGAAGGAGGGAAAGAAGTAGAGAAACGGACTCTAACCCCTCCCAAGACCCTTCCTGCTGTATGTGGGTCACGTTTCCCCCACCAGACCAAACGGGCGTGGGTGCAGAGAGCAGGCGGGCTGAGACAGCCGGGGCTGCCTTCCTCTGCCTCTTGCCTGCGCAAAGCCCCCACCCTCCCCACGAGGGGGGACCTGGGTATTCATCAAGGTGACTCTCCCTCTCAGATGGAAACGGTGTCCTGGATGTGGCAGGCTTAGCTTTGGTCCTGTCAACAGCAGCTTGGAGGAAGACACAGGAGCCTCACGTACCAGATCCAGTGACGCACAGTCTCTGGTCATCTCTGATCCGAAAGCCTGTGTCACCTCCTCCAGAAACCTTCCCTGGCCCTGCAGGCTGGTGTAGGCGCCCTGCTGTGTGCTCAGCACTGACATTCTTCACACTCACCCCATTGAGTTGTCATCAGCTGTTTACCTTCCTGTTTCCTTCTTTGGGCTATGCCCTAGATTCTCAAGGGCAGAGACAGGTCATGCATTTCTGTGCCTTCAGCGCAGGGCTTGGCTCAGAACAGGTGCTCCGGGAACGTGTGATGAATGAGCAAATGAACCAATGAAGGAATGAATACAAGGCCTGGGAAAATAGCTAATATCCTGGCTCATAAACAAGGATCTAAAAAATGATAGTCAATGGCAGGAGTTGCTGAAATGAAGCTTATTCAGATTAAGTGTAAGTCATGTTCCCAGTGTTAAGACATCAGCTGGACAAGGACAGGGTGGGTCAGCTCTGGCCTGACAGAGCCCGTGTGTGTTTGCGGTGGGGGTGGCAGAGTAGACACAGACCCAGGATGGGGAGCAAAGGTATTGGGAGACTAGAAGTCAAATCTTTGACAGAATCAGCAGGTGTACAGTGTCCAGAGCATGGAAGATGGCAGCCCTTTCCATCATCTGTTCTGATCCAGGGATGTGATCGAGAAAGTTACCTTACTGTGCAGGGGCCAGGGCAAGGCAAGAAAGGTGGCCAGGGTGCAAAACATAAAGAAGCCTCACTCCCAGGCTCCTGCACATGCAGGATGCTGTACCTGAGAGCCAGGGCTTCTTCAATGTTGCAACCTGGGCGTCTCTCTTCTTCACTCTGGTCCTGACCCTTCCGGCTCCACTCTGCTCCAAAAAATGATACTCATCCTTCACAGTTCAGCCCAATGTGACCTTCCTGCCTCTTCTGGAAGAGTCGCTTGAACATGCTCAGTTCTGACGTTGGCTGGCTTTTGAGAATAACAAGTATCACCTACCAATGCTGTTCTGTAGCCTGTTTCCTTTTGTCTTCACTTGCCCCTTGTCCTTTCTGTAACCTGATGATTAGATCTAGAAGCTCCATAAGATTTTGTGTTTTGCTGTTTTTGGTCTTTGAAGGGGCACGATTACTCCGCGGGCACATAATGTGTGGTTGTGTGTCTTTGGCGACATCAGTGACCACCAGTGATCGTTGACTGGATCCGTTCACCCATGAGGAGTGCACCAAACGGTGGCATTCTGCCATTCCTCTGCATTTACTTGCTGCAATTCTCCTAGACCAAGAAACGTCTCTTATTTACCTATTTGATTAGACAGAGGATCAGTCATCATAGGAAAAGCAGGAAATGCTTGACTTTCTCCCCTTTATTGATCAGTTCTGAAAATAAAGGAGTTGTTTCTCTAGAATCTTTCAAAAGTGATCCCTTTTGCAGTATCATTTATAAACTCTTGGGTTTGAGCATAGTTGATGTGTTCGATCCTTTGCAGCTATATCCTTACTGATGCTCATGTTGTCCCATTTTCAGCCAGTGGGAGCCTCTTCAAGTAGTCTTGTGACACCTTTTGTCACAGCCCTGGTCGTCTTTGATGGTGCCCTTGCTGACAAGATGTCCCAGGCTTATCTTGTTCCTTTCCTACCCTAAACCTGGAATCAGCCCTTTCCCCGACAAGGTCCCTTTTAAAAACATAACCCTATTGCCATGATCATACCTGGAAATGTAAGTCATTCCTTAACACATGAATCTCATTTAACATAATACACCCTTTATGTGAAATTTTCAGGGTACTTTTATTGAACTCGACTTCCACAGTTTATTCTCATAGTCTATCTTCACAATTAGTGCACGAGGCAATAATACTAACAACGTGTGTCTGTCACCTGTGAGGGGTGTCACAAGCTCACTCACTTTTGACACAAGCATTAAGGAACAAGGAATATTATCCCTATTTGTAGACAGGAACACGGAGGCCTGGAAACATGCAATCACTTGCTCCTGCAGAAAAATGGAAGTCACCTAATTCGGGGCCCTGCTCTCTTGATTCGGTGCTTACGAGGAACAAGGTTTGTGTGGAAGGCAAGTGAGTGATGCAAATACATTTTCAGATCTTTAAAGTGCCTTTAAATTGTATGGTATTTGACGCTGGTTGTTATCATTTGTTCTATCTTATTCTACACTTGAACAGCCTCTTATAAATAAGTCACCTTTGACTTGGCTACAACTGGTACAACGTTTTTAAAAGTCTTATTACTATTGGAAATATAATCTCACCTAGCTTAGAGAAAAGCCTGTGTTTATTTTTGTGTTCTTTAAACAGGACTTGAACGTCAAGGACCTTAGTGAAATCAATTTTAGGGATTTGTCAGAGAGGGTTGCAAACTGTTTCTCAAATTCCCATTGATTTCTCCCCCACAGGAGTTACCAGCTACACAGGCAGAACAAAAAGAATTTTCTTTCTGCCTCCCTCATGCCCTCCTGAGCAGATATCTTTAAAACAAAAATGCAGAAATAAATACGCTCATCTATGTAGCCTAAGGCTCTGAGATGTATAATCTTCTCTTTTGTTTGATATGGCCACAAAGTACTGTTATTAACTTTATTTAATAAACAGTTAGTATGAGGCACAGTTCAGAGCATCTGACAAATACCTATTCCTCTAATCCTCTTACAAAAATCTCTGAGGTACTTTTTTTAGCCCCATTTTGCAGATGAAAACACAGACACTGCGAAGTAAAGAAATTTGCCCAAGGTTATGGGGCTGGATCTGAGGTTTGTGCCTCACCCCATGCGGGTCTCTCTCCCTGCAGCCTTCATACCCACAGAATTTAAGACTCTGTAGCCGGTAGCCCATTTTTTTTCCACCGTTGAACTTGCCTGGGACAAGTTCTTTCAAGACTCAAGAATTATCTTGCCTGACTTAGGGTTCCAGAGCAGATTTAGCAGAACATCCCTGTCTTGATTCTTGACACCGGGGGCCAAGAATTTGAAACGATCTGCTTTATTTTGCCCGAATCAAGTTTGAGTTTGACAAGAGAAATGCGGATCTGGTTTGCAGAGCTAGACCCTGCTTGAGGCAAGACCCCTACAGGCTGCAGTACGTCCAACATCTGGTGAAAGGGTCGATTACACTTCCAGGTGTTTAGTTAGGTTTTCTCGGCAGCGACCGGCTAAATGTCTATACATGATTCCTTTCTTTGCAATATGGCTTTAACAATTACAATCTTGATCGTCATCCTAACAATATAACACGTCAGATCATAAGGGCCAACATTTATCCAGTGTTTGCCAGGGTTGGGGACAGTACCAAGAGCTCCATGGGTCTAAGGCCAGGTGCTCACACTGCAAGTGTATGAGTCAGAGCCCATGCCTACCTGCATTTTTCAGATGAGAAAACTGAAGTTTAGAGAAGTCGGACAGCTTGCTGAGAGTCACAGCGTTGCAGATCTGGCATTCAAAACCAGGTCTGCTTGACCAGCCTGAGTTGATTTTTTAAGCTGGCTCTCACATCATAGAATCATGGGCTTAAACTCCAAAACCTCACCACTGCACAGGAAGATTCATTTTAAGATTACTCTCTAGTTCTTCCTGCATCTATTCATGGATCAAATATCCCAAGTCATTATTCCGTGCTAGGCTATGGCCAATAAATGGGGAACAAAGACACAGTCCCTGCTTTGTGGGACTAAAAAGACCCTGTAAGAGGAGAGAGATGGGTCTTTAAAAAGAGATTAAGAGGAAATGAACCAAAGCTAATACCTGGGTGCCTGGAGGTCCCATAGGAGGGTTACCTATTCTAGTCCAGAATTCAGGGAAGGCTTCCTGAAGGAAGTGGCGTCTAGGCTGTGACAAAAAGAACAAACTAGAGTTTAGCAAGAGACATTAGATTAAGGAGAAGGGGCGTTCTGGGCATAGGGAAGAGCATTTCCCCAGATGTAGGACAAAATCAGACACTTTCAGGGAAATGGAAGATCAGATGCGTGGTCAGCCCCAGAGATCAGCTGTTCCCAGCCCACCTGTGCTGAGCGAGGTCTGACAGTGGACTGGTCCTTTGACAAGAGGCAGCCCTGGGGAAGTCAGATACCTGGTGATGGTAATTATGGCACCTAGGAAGTTGCCATTGATTCCTAAATTCCCCACGGTGCTCCAAAGCCAGCTGATGTCCCATGGCAGGAAATCATTCCTGATTGATACCTTTCTAAAGATGCTTCTCCTGTGAAGGAGGTGACTGTCCCAGCCCCTAAGGGTGGTGCCTGGGACCCTGAGTAGAGATTAGGAAGTCAGGTGTGCCCCTTGGGAAGCAGGCAAGCTGGTGCAGCATTTGGTATTTAGTGTGTTCTTCTACCGGGAGAGCAAACCGTTTACTCATTTAAAATATTGTGTCTTTACAGAAGTGAAGACTTTGAGCTCTGGGCTCCAACGTGCGTCAGTTCAAACCTGGGCTTTGTCACTCCTTGCTGAGGGACTTGGGGCCAGTCACCGTGCTCTCTGTGCCCAGGTCTCCAGGTCTCTATGCGGGTAGTAAGGGCACTGAGCTTTTGTGGTGTTGGGACTATCAGGCTGATAAGCTGAGACAAGGCAGAGAAAGTGCTTTATAGCCACGCCCGACGTGGGACACTCAGTAAATGAGGGTGCGTATGACCATTTCGAGCTCGGTCTCCTTCAGATCTGAATGACAAGTAGCTCTCAAAGGTAGATGCCTTTAAAACCGGGCCTGAAGCTGAAGGAATAAATCAGTCGTGGTGGTATTTGAGGCAGAGGGAAAGAATTGGGACACAGAACCGTCCTGGGAACAGGACTCCAGGAATAAACACAGTATGACATCTGGCAGTTCTCTCTCTCCCCCTCTCTCTTTTTAACTTCTTATTTGGAAGCAATCTCCAACTGACAGAAAAGTAAATATACCCATCAGAGTCATATAGTGTTACCATTTTTGCCTCGTTCGCCTTTTCCCTTCTCTCTCTCTCTCTACACACACACACCTTTTTTACTGAACCGTATGAAAAATTTGCATGTCATGGCCTTTCACCTCTGCACACTTGACCGTGTGTTTTTCAAAGGTGAAGGTGCTCTCTTGCGTAATCAGAGCAGAGCCACCAAGATCATACATTCACGATGGCACAACACTTTTATCTAATCTACCATCCACATTCCAGTGCTGTCAGGTGGCCACAGCACGCCCTTTCCAGCACTTTCCCCCCAGCGCGATCCCCAGGTCACTATCAGGTTTTGCATATACTTGCCCTATCTCTTTGGTCTCTTTTTTAACAGGAGCATTTTCATTTTTTCTTCTGTCGGCGCCAGCCTCTCTTTCTGGAGAAAAACAAAAGGAGGCGTCAGTTGGACTTGGGTTTGAATCCCGGCTGTATCGCTCAGGAGCTGAGTGGCCAGGGAGCAGCCACTTCACTTGCCCGGTGCTCATCTGCTGGGTGGGAATACGGACAATCTCTGGAGAGAATTCAATGAAATCATGTGCAACCCTACGGCAGCTGACAAGGACCCTTGTAAATGAACAATGCATTCGGTTAATGGAATGAACATGTAATTAGTGATGAATACAGTAGAATGTAATTAGTTCTGGCTCTGCTACCTGCTTGCTGGGTAACGTTGAGGAAGTCGCTTTGCATCTCTGAGATCCAGTGTCCTGGGCTGTAAAAATGAGACTTTGAGTAACCTCCTCCTGGGACGGAAGCATCCAGTTAAAGGCTGTGCACAGAGGGGTTCAGTTAACGCCAGTTCCCTTTCCCCCTGAGAATGCCGACTAGGCTCCACTAGCAATAAAGCCTCCTGCCTCCACTTCCCCTGTCAGAACCCATTTGTTGCAGAATTTTCCAAAGGCAGGCAGAGGCTTTGTGGGAATTAACTCCAGGGACAAAGCTCTTATAGCAGCTCGCTCGCTTGCAATAAAAGCAGCAAGCCTGTGGAAGCTCTGAATCCCCAAAGGTGACTGCTGTTTGCAGGAGGAACTGGGGACCTCCCCTCCCCGTGGAGATTTTCCACAAGGTGTATTTTGGAAAAACCTTTTCTCTGTTGGTCAAACAGACTGCCATTGTGGGTGTGGTGGGGGGGGGCAGGGGGTGGTGGCCCTTGAAGAGTGACTGTGACTCATTTTTGATGGAAAGTAGAGTGGGGATCTTCATGACTTCCATAGAAACTCGAATGTGGCGACTGCCTGAACCAGAGCTCTCTGGAGCTGCCCGAGCAAGTGCCTGGGTCTTCCCAGGGCTGGCTCCTGCCCAGCGGTCAGGCCTCTGCTCAGTGGTCCCCTCTCCTGGGAAGTTTTCTCTGGCCTCTGCTTCTAATGTCCCCCTCCCCCACCCTCAATATCCCACCCCTGTTTTATTGTCTTCTTAACGCCTAGCACTGTCTGAAGCTGGTCTGATGTATCTGTTTGCCTGGTTCTTATCTGCTTCCCCACTGGAGTATAAGCCCCAGTTATCAGGGGACATGACTATTACCCTCCGTCTATCCGCAGCCCATGGCGCGGGGGTCACCATTTCCCAGGTCACTGATATTTGTTGCCTGAAGAGATGAATCCTCTCGCCGTCTGGCTCTCCTGTGAGGATGGGGCCCAGGGAGGGGGAACTGACAGAGCCCACCACGCCTTGGGCCCTGTCATGATTTGGGGGCACCAATAGGAGCTCAAGAGGGGGTCTGTGATGGATCAGCGGGTTAGGACTAAGACAGGAGGATCGTGACATTTGACCTCTGGGAGCAGAAATGAAATTTCCTCTTTTCCTTCTTTAATGAAAGTCAGTTGTCACGTCCCCTCCAGCCCATCCTGGATGAGAAAACCCTGGGGACTGCCAAGAGCTTCTCTCTCAACCCTCTTCTCAAACATGAGTGATGCTCCTTGTCCGAATGAGCTGTAAGTGGTAAAAAGGCAGGAACCTGTGGATGAAAAATGAAGTCACTGATTTGGCTGCTGAAACTCGTGAAACTCACCCCACGTGTGGCCCTGACGTGCAGGGGTCTGGAAAAGGCATAGCCGCTCCATCTTCTGGCTCTTGTCTCATATCCCGCCGGGCCTGGAGTCGGGACGTGGGGACTGAATCCCAGGCCAGCGACGTGCTCTCTGTGTGACTTGGGCAAATGCTTTCTCCTCTCGTGCATCAGCGACTTCGCCTGTGAGTCGGAATCACAATGCCCTCCTCACCAGTGAGAACGGAGTGACCTACCCATGTCAGGGCCCTGAGTGCAGGCTACGTGGGGCTTTCCTGATGGGGGTCAGGCACGTTATTGGGGAGTTCAGGTTCCGGGACCCTGCGGTCGGAAAGACGTGGGTTTCCTCTCGACTCTCCCTCGTACAAGCAGGTGACGATGGACGAAGCACTTCACTCTGTCAAGTCTGTTTTCTCATCTGTAAAATGGCTATAACCGTGCCCTCATGTTTCCTAGGGCTGCTGGGGCAATCAGCTGGCATATATATTCCTGCACAAAATACAATTCAGGTAACTGTTTCATCAAGTTAGACCCTTCTCAGACAGAAGCAAAACCATCACGGTAATCAGGTCAAATACGCCATCCAGATCCCCAACTAAAATCACAGATTTATTATTCCACCAAGTCCACAAAAATAAGGGGTCACTTGGTGGCCAGGATCCCGTGCAACACAAGAGTCGATAGAACACCCTTCACCACGCAGGGCTGCGGGGGCTGACGCCGCAGTGATAGAGAAAAGATGGGCGCCACCGCCCCCCTCGTGTCCTCTGCTGCCTGTCCTCTTTGTAGTGTCCCTTTGCCCAGATCAACACGCATCACCCACTTACTCGCTCTCACCCACACCTGCCTTTAGGAGGAGAGTATCATCACCTTGGACACCTTGTGCCTCTGAGGGTCCGTCCCTCCGAATAAATCTATGCTGTGCGCTTTGTTTGTGGACAGAGGTAGGCCTGTGGCTCAGAGAGGCTGGAAGTGACCTTCTCTAACTCAGCGCCACGGGTTTGTTTGCGAGAACACAGACACGCAAGTGGCCACTGACAATTTGTGTTCCGGCATCATATACGGGACATATTTTGCTCAGAAACATGCCCTGTTAGTTGTTGAACCCTCTTTTGCATTCCCTGAAACAGATGACTGCGGTGTGTTTTCTTTTGGGGGGGCGCAGTAAATAAAAGTCCTTTGTGTTGACAATGATAATATTATATTCTACAATCTATTTGCATTTCTCTCTTTTGTGGATTTTATTGCCTGGTATAAATGCCCAGGCTGAGGCGAATTAAGCCTCACTTGGGGAGAAACAGTGTGTTTTATCACAGGGCTGGACAGCAACCTGCCCAAGTTGTGCTGGGGAGGTGCATAGAAATACATACGTGTGTGTGGGTTTTGGCCTGTGCACACCAGGCCTGGGAGGATTTTCCATGGCTTTGTGGACTGGATTTCCAAGCAGGAGCCAGCCTGAGCACACACCTCTTCCATGTGCTACCTATGGCCCCAGCCCGCCAGTGCGGTACCGAGGAACAAGGTCTGCAGCTCTGGGCAGAGCTCCGTGGCCTGGACGGTGGGCAGAAAACTGAGCTGGGACGGAGAAGCAGCTCAGAGATGAGCGGAGGAGCTCGGCCTCTCACCACCTTCCTGGGGGTCTTCTGAATACTTCTGAGCGTAGGAGCATCGTCTCCAACAGGCCAGTCAGTAGGTTTCTGAGAGGAACGAGGACACAAGCCTCAGCCAGGCTCAACATTAACCGTCCGTCCACGGAGCATGACTCTGCCATGCACTGTGCTAGGCACTCTCTCACTGAATCCTCACAATGGTCCTACGAGGTAGGTGCCGCTGTTATCCCCATTGTACAGAGGGGGAAACTGAGGCCCCGAGTTCCACAGCTGGTAACTTGCAGAGTGGGCATTCAACCCCTGGGCGGTCTGGTCCCAGCTGTAGTTATTCGTGGGCGGAGAAAACAGGGTCCCAGCATTTGCCCTGAGAAGCCATCAATGGCGTTTATGAAATCACTCCCATGCCAGGAATGGGAATGTCAATATAGAATGAATGAACGGTTTATTCAGGGGGTAGCTACCTCTGTTTGGTTGTCTGGCATACGTAAATTTCCATAATGTCTTCCTGTTTCAGTCAAGGCCATCTTCCTTTCCTCTTGTCTAGTGAGGGTCCCTAGGTGTCAAAGTTTCCTAGGCAGCATTTGTGAGCAGGTATGCCTACGAGTCACTGGCTCTATCAAAAGGGTTGGTTGTAATTTCATCCTAAATCCTTTGAAAAAGAGCAGAGTCCCTGCTTCAGCTCCATTGGGAAGAACACCTGAGTCTAGCCCCGGCGGGGGAACTCAGTTGGTTAGAGCGCTGACCCAATACGCCAAGGTTGTGGGTTTGAACCCCCAGTGAGGGCACATACAAGACTCAACCAATGAATGTATAAGTAAGTGGAACAGTAGATTGAGGTTTCTCTCTCTTTCTAAATCAATAAAAATAATTTAAGAACATCTGGGTCACCAGACTGGGTAGGTTAAGCAAATGAGTCATCCAACTTCTAATGGAAAAGTTCTGTGGCTTGGATCGTCAAAGTCATAAAGTGCTCGTTTAATTGTATTTCAAACCCATTTATTTTTTTATTTTTTTGAGTCTACCAAAGATTCACTCAGTCAGAAGAGGTAGATGGAAGGGAATTAATAGATGATTTCCTTTTTAACCTGGCCCGTGCCTCATTTAAATGCCTGTTTTCAAAAGGAGCTTTTAAGTAGGGCATTTGTGAGGGAAATTGCCCTTGTATTTTCAAGTTAATTGAATCCCATTTTTCACTTTCCATTTCCCTCTAGAAAAATCAAAATATTTATAGAATGTAGCTTTTCTGTGGAGGATTTCCTAAGGTGGGAACTTCGATCTCATCAGAGAGACTGGTGTGGCCGTGACATTCAGGACTGTGCTGTCAGGCCTGTTCTCTGCACATGAACTGACCGCACGCGCCAGCCCCAGAGAGCAGGTTGATTTCACTTGAAACAACAAAGGAGTGTCCACACCTCGTGCTGGTGGTACCAGGGCTGGGGGATGAGGGAAGCCAGAGTTCTGGCCGGAATGTTGTCATCCATGGGAGTGGCCAAGGGCAAAGTCTGGAATCATGGGCTAAATCGGCTTAGGATCTCCCAAAGGGATGGACAAACGAGAGCTGGTGGCACTTGGATGGGACTTTAAATAACATTGAGTCGCGCAGTGATAAAATGATTGTCTTTCCCACTGTATTTCAATCCTGATTATGTCAAGGACAAAGCCTCAGTTTGATGCTCAATCTTTAACCGTCTTCTTCTTCTTGGCCGGTTCTTCTTGTTCCTCTTCTTCTCCTTCTTCTCTCTCCCCCTCTATTTTCAAAAAACCCAGACCAGGCCTACGTGCTGGGCCTTTAGGAGCTTATGCTTTCTGGTTCAGATTTAATAGCATTGCTTTATTTTTCATTGTTTTGTTTTTATGATGAACGTTGACTGCTTGCAGTTTTAAGGGAAAGGATGTAAAGTTTGATGTTAAGGCAAAAGGGTTTACAGATTTTTACTTTTTACTGTTAAATAAATGGCCGCGTCTGACGATGTGTCCATACTCACCTGCACGTCACGTGAGCCCCGGAGTCTGGGATACGCTCGTCCTCGTGGCACCACGGGAAATGGGAGAAGGTGGGTTTCCCCCGAACTCACAGGTGGGATTTCCAGTGTGCCCACTGCCCTCACCAGCTGTGCATTGGCCCCCAAGCACCTCAGTGTTCTCATCCCCAAAGTGGGTATTATGAGCAGTGGGAGGAAAAGGGGTGACAGGGTGGCCCTGTGGTTGATTGTCACCCACCAGGTAAGCCATCACAGATGCTGATCCCTGGGCTGAGCCAGGGAAGAACAGGTTCCCTTCCTTTCAGGATGGCTGTGTGCTGTTTCCTTATTGCTGAGGCACCGAGCTTGCCACTGGGGATGGGGTGGGGGTAGTAGAAGCTGAGATATGGTTCACACCCCCCACAGCCTGGTGAAGAAATGAACTCCTGAGGTCAGGAAATCAAGCAAATGCATTTGGCCGAGATGGGCCAGCCGCATGAAGGCAAAAGTCTTATGCTCAGCCAGGCTTTCCCCTTCTCAGGCTGCAAATCCTTGGCAAGGGAAGGCAGGTCCTGAATTAAGCTTAATTAAAATTCACTCTTAATTGGGGCCATTACTTCAAGTCAACTCTACGTAATGAAGCTGTGTAATCATAATTAAGCCCCAGAAATAGAATTAGGAAGCACAGAATGAGAAAGCCAAACACAGACAGGCCCAGTGCCAGGGGCGACAGTGATGGGACTTCCGGAATCACCAGAATTTTCAGATAGTCAGGGACCAGTGAGTGCATTGATGCGGAGAGCCTCAGCGGCCCGACCCCAGGACAATGCACTCATCAGAGGGAGGACTTGGGCTACATGGAACCCCGAGAGGCAGAACTGGAGGGGCACCAGTCAGAGGGGCACCGAGTGCGGACAAGAATAGGGCCCTCTCCAGGAGGAGGCCGCAGGTTGTGCCCCTAACTTACAGATGATGAGGGCAAGTCTGTTCCCCAGAAACTGTTTCCCCAGCTGCGACATCAGGGTGGAGGGCAGCTCTTTCCCAGACAAGGGCGTCTCTCTTCAAGCTTGTGCCAGGCTCCCTGCAGAGGATTGCCAGCAGCCACGCCAGGGTCCGTGCCTCTCTGCTCCAGGGTACATGTGGCACTTAGTTGCGGAGTTGTTGACAGCACCGTGGTGGTGGTGGCTTATTTTTTACCTAAAGAAAAGATGGTGATGAGGTGGCAGGGGACAGTGATGCGCTTTCACCCTGATGAGCAGGTAAAGGCTGGGAGCATGGGTTTTGGAGTGAGGTGATCGGAGCCTGAACTCTGGGTATGGTCTAGGGCAGCATTGAGCTTCTCTGTCTGCCAGGCAAGAATTATAATAGTGGGCGTCCGAGAGGCTGTTCTGACAATGATACAGCCAAAGTACTCAACACAGTGCCGGACACACAACCGCTCATTGTGTTTTGAGAACTTACTACGTATCCAGCAGTCCTCTGTTCTTCACACATGATGCAAATGTATTGTCACAAGCACCCTATGAATAAGTATTATTTTTTCTGACTTAAGGATAAGGAGTCTAAAGCTCAGAGAGGTGAAGCGACTTGCCCAAGGTCACACAGCAAGTAAGCGGCAAATAGTAAGAGAGGCACAAATGATGATGATTATAAAGGCACTGTGTGTCTGCCTATGTGCTTGATCAGCTGGTCAGGATTGGTTAGGCCTACAGACAACACATGCCCAGAAGTTATACATCGGTCCCAAGGGGTGTCACTCACCCATGCTGTCCCCAGGTCCCAAGCCTGCAACTCTAACATGGCCAGATTAGGCCAGGCATTTGGATCCTGAGAGGACGGACCAGGTTGTTGGGTGCTGATTCCAAAGCTATGGAGCTGGAGGGGAGAGGGGCAACAAGAGGGAACGCCACCCCTGTTTTGTGACTTTGTGTGTCAGTTTTCCTTGTTCAGGAGACCTTGGGAGTTATGCTCAGGGGTGACAAGGGGCTGGTGAGGCACCTGCAGTGGAAAAACAGCTTCTGCCCCCGCTGGAGCCCCCAGGTGTCAGAGCATGCCTTTCTCCTGTTGTGCCGCCTTTGTGAATGCCAACCGTGTGCCTGGAACAGGGCTGGGCTCCACTCACACGCTGTCTCACTTGGTGTGCTTCGAAGCCCCACGAGTCAGAAATGATCACTCCCATTCTGCAAATGAGGAGACTGAGACTCCCAGAAGCAATGCCCTGGGCTCACAGGCCGATGCGAGATACATTCTTTGACCTTCAGATTGGGCATTTAACTCACTGCACCAAACCCCATTCTGTCCCCGAGATGCTGCCCAGCTGGAGTGCCTCCCAGGCCTCTCCCTGCTCACAGCCCAGTCAGGAAGGACCTCTCTACCTCCAGGTTTAGAACCTAATATGCCTTTGGTGCCCAGAGGGTCCTGCAGTTCCCGTTTCCTAAACAGCCTCAGGGCCATGCGGTGACTCCCCTCAGTGGCATTCATTCTGCTTGCATGCCTCCGGTGATGGGGCCATCACTACTTACTGAGTTAAATCCTTCACTTTTGGATGACAGTGTAGAGCAGGAGGGAAATTTGGCCCGGTCCTAGTGTTCATGAAGGCGTTCCCATTTGCACTTTGGATTTCATCTCTACATGAGTTCTGTACATAGTCACTATGTATAGAAGTATTCATCTGTTAAATGCAACTGATTCTATAATATCACCTTTTTTTTTTGCAAAGCTGTGTTACTCTCTTCTCATACTTTTTAATGTACCAGGAATCTGAACTAGAAAAGAAAACATGAATTGCTAGGTCTACTCCCCACATCTAGGGAGCTCCGAGAGCCAGCAAGGACATTCCTTGCCGGGCCCTGACCTGTGTATTTGCAATGCTTCTGCTCCCTGGGGAGCGTTCGGAGCTCTGGGTAAGTCAGGGTTTCTTGGGCCCCAGCTGTGGGTGGCGTTTGGAGAGAGGTCTTGCTCTGATAAGGAATTACTCAAGTTTACTGCCTAGTACCGACTTTCACCAGTCAAGGGCCCTGCTGTTTTTGACAGGAGGATAAATGGGGGGAGGGGAAGGGAGGCTGGGGGCCAGTTCTGGTTGCTCAGGTGCACTGCCAGGCTGCCCCATGCCAGAGCTCAGGGGACACCCTTCCCATGGTGTTCTGTGTAAAGGCCTCCCATGGGGTTGTGCTGCATGGAGGCCCAGATGCCATCCCTGACCCCAGAGAGCACCCCAGGGTGAGCTAACGCCACCTGAGGGGACTGAACCCCAAATTACAAAGGTGTTCACAGACACTGGCTTAGGAGGAGGCCACCGTCCCTCTCCCAGCTGTGACCTCTTTGTCCTTGATCCCGAGAGCACTGGCCTCTATTTACACTAAATAGACGCAGCGCTATTTGTTGGCTGCTGTGTTTGGGGCCAGCCCAGCCGGGGGCCCCCGAGGCTGGTCCGAGCAGGTGGCTGGCCCGGGGAAGGTCACCAGGAAGGTCCTGCTCTTCCACCAAAGTTTAGCAAACACTTTGTCTCCCGCCAAGTAGGTGAGGTAATGTTTATGAAAAATCACTCTGTCCCCCTGTACTGGGTGGGGCGGGGCTACCGTGACCAACTACCCAAGGTGGACTCCCCTCAGCCACCTCGCGTCCCCCACGGAAGACCCTGGCTCGTGTCCACCCATCCATCTAAGCTCAGGTCAATGTTGCCTCCTCAGGGAAGGCTCTTCCGCTCTCCCCACACCTCCCTGCCCTCACCACAGCCTCTCACACTCCGTACAGCATCCTTCATTACCCTTACCCCCTGACAATTATCTTGCACTTATTTATGAGATCACTTGGTTAATATCTGTATTCTCCACCAGATGGTGAGCACCACGAGAGTAAGGACTGTGTCTTTTTAGAAAATCAACATGCTGCGGTACAATTTTTGTACAATAAACACAGCAATCTTACACATACATTTCATGGAGTGTTGATACATTTATATAGAAATTGCTCCATTTGCTTAGCCACCATCACAATGAAGATATAGAACATTTCCTTCACCCCCAAAGCTGTCCTGGGCCCCATCCAGTCATTGTGCCAGGCCCAGAGCATCACTGCTCTGCTTCCTGCCTCCAAATGGCACTGAGAACCAGCCCTGCTGTGGTGTTTATCAGGAGCCCAAGCCTGCTTATTGCTGAAGGATTTTATTCTCAGATGGGTCCACGAGAGTCTCCTCGGGTAAGCCATCAGTCTCCTGAGGACAGGGGCCACATTCTCTGACACTGCTACTTGATGTGGCTTGAGGCACGTGCACGACCCTCGGGAATGGCACAGCCCATCTTCCCTGCCCCAGAGCCTGTGAGTGACCGCTCTGTACCCACATTTAGAGTCACCCCAACACTCACAGCCTTCCCCTGCATGCCCACTGGCTGATGTTCTGGGCCAGGGGAACCCCAGAACACCCAGCTCTCTTCAGAATCAGCTGGAGGCTGCCATGGCCATGGAGAGAAGCTGAGTCAGCCACACGGTTACGGTCAAGCCTGGGTGATGGTGGACTGATCCCTCCAACACTGTAAACCTTGGTTCCATCAACGTTGGATAAAGACCCCAATATCTCCCTCAGGGGGCATTACATGGGCACTGGGTGTGAAAGTGCCATGTGAAGTACAAAATAATGTGAATTTGATCATTTAATTTATCCTCCCTGGATTAACTGCCGGTGTTAGACGGGATATCCTCTCTGGGTCTTCAGTTTCTTTACCCTTCAGATGAGGGGCTGACCCAGAGTTCTCTGTGGTGCCTTCCACCTTGAGCCCCCTTGGATTCTAAGGTGCTTGAACATGGGGAAAAGGAACCACTTGATTGTCCAGCACTAGAAATATTCATGTGAGATATATGTATATCTATATTTCTCTCTCTCTCTATATATATATATATACATATATTTTAGAGAAAAACAGACTTCTCTGAACATTTTCTAACTGGGAAAAGGATTCAACCCTAGTTCCCAAAACAAGCCCGTGTTTTCACGTCACTAGTCTGAAATCTGAAGCTCTTTCTAAGCCCATTGTGAGAATCCTTGTGTTCCTCCCCGCCGGGTGCACCAGGTGCGCCGGCTGGCGCTGTGAAGCGTGCACTAGGAAACAGGCTGTCCTGAACCACCTATCTCCAGCCTGCCGAGTCCAGAGCAAAGGAGAGCGGGGTTCTGGGAACCAGGCAGCGAAGACGGTTTCATAACTGTCCTTAAAACAGCACAACACCGTGTCCCTTTCCTGGGACCTCTGGCAGACTCAAGGACAAAGTTCAGAACAGCCATTGTGCTCCAGACGCTCAGAGACCCTCCCTTCTGCATTGAGACCCAAAGGCTTCAGAGCAGCAATTTTCATTGTATAAACCAAGACTTGACCTTTGACTCTTCAGCCCCAAATGTGCTTTGTTTTGAAAAATCGTGACTAGCTGTTATTTCATCTTTGTTCATCGATCACATTGTTTTTCCCATTCTATCTCAGAGGAAAACTTCAGGTCAGCGGGGGACGATCAGCATGTTGATGGTGACGGGGTGCCTGCCACCTGTCACGGGTCATGCTGACAACCCTTGGAGGTCACTACTTTTGTTTTCCCCACGTCACAAGTGCAGGGAACCAGTGTTCGGGGAGGCCTTCATGCTGGGAAGAGGCAGAGCTGGGAAACCTGAGCCCCTGAGCTGAGCTGGGAAGGACCTTCCATTATTCTATGCAACTCACTGAGACCGGAAGAGCAAGCGTGTTGAACCTGGAGCCCTTGGCTGCCTCCAAGGGCCTCCTCCATCTGGACGTCTTCCAGGGTTTAGGTGGCTGAGGAGCTGTGGAGGGTGAAGGTAAGAAGCAGGAGGACCCCCAGCCATCCTGAGACGTCTGGACTGGGGCTCACAGGACTCCTCAGCACTGCGCATGGTGCCAGCTCACCAGCAGGACACAGGCTTCCCATAGCTGGGCAGGCTGGGACAGATGACCCATGAGGCAAGACAGTAGGGTGGTCAGCACAGGGTTTGCAAACGGCAGTCAGGGATGCAGACCCAGATTCTTCCACCCAATAGCTCTGTGACCTTGAGCGAGGTTTCCGTCTCTTCGAGACTTGATTTCCCCCCCTGTCAAATGGGTCAGTATAGCCTATCTCAGTGCTACTTCCAGTGATTTGGCAGGAGGAGGTGTTACCTGATGCCTGGAAGATAGTAGATGCTCAACAATGGAGAGTTACCATTCTTGCTACCTGACAGGTGATGCTTCAAGGAACCACCGTGGTCATGAACTTGAAATACTCCATTTCTGTCTCATCTAGAGTCTGGAGCACCGTGAGACAGGGCTGTGGCCCTTGGCCTGGTCAGCTCTGGGTCCAGAGCAGCCCTCTGTGGGCCATCGCCCCCCACTTCACAATCTGGGAGAAGCGTGCCTCCTCAATCCAGGACAACGGTGCCGGACAGCTGACCTGGAGAAGCTGACGAGCCAACGAATTCAAGGCAACAGAGAACGAAGAAAGGATGGAGGAGAAGGGTGGAAAGAGCGATGGGAGGGAGATGCAGGGGTGACACTGGGAGGCAGGACATTGTGGCAGGCGAGGGACACGGGGTCTGGCATCACACAGGCCCCAGGCTGGAAGCCCGGCTCGACCCCTCACCATGTGCACCTTTGGGCAAACGGCTAACTCTCTTTGTGCCTCAGTTTCCTTATTTGTAAAATGGGGATAGTAATGGTGCCTCCTCAGAAGTTGGCTTTCAGAGAAGATAAAATGAAGTATCATATGTAAAGCCCAGTGCCTGGCTCACAGTCAGTGCTCAAAACATAACATCCTGATGAATTCATCATCGCGCTCTCTCAAAGGCCCGTTTTGCAGATAGGGAAGTCAAGGGCAGGGGTGCATAGCCACCCCAATGTGTAGATACTTTCATTTGCACCCAGCTGCCACCTGGCTGGACTGGTCCCCAGTCCTGTGGCCTCCCTCACTCCTAGGGCTGTCTGTCCCACACTGAGACTTCTGCCAGCCTCTCCAAAGCTGGGACAGGGCTCAGGAGCAAAAGCTGCAGGAACCGGCCTATAGAGGGCAGCAGGAGCCTTGGAAAACCCAGCTGGTGCCAAGGCTGGGCTGAGCTGGCAGACGGTTTCAGGGCACACCAGAGGCGAATGGGGACCCTGGGGACCAGGCTGACCCACTGAGGCTAGTCTGCCTGCCCTGGGAGCTGAGGTCGGGGCTGGGACTACAAGAGAGGGGGAAGCATGAGGACACCTGGCTACCTCCTGCAGTCCCCTCTCCCCAGCCAAGCATTTCTGGTCCCTGTCCCTGTGCCATGAAGGGTTAAATGGGACACCATCCCAGCCCTGTAAGCTGTGAGCGAGGCCAGTGCAGCCTGGGGGGGTGGTGGCACCAGGAGTGGGGGTGGTTGGGGCTGCATCATGCTGGAGATGATCAGAAAGAGCCAGCAAGGATGGCCCAGAGCCCAGGGTGTCTCTCAGGATTGCATTTGGACCCCCCAGACTCTGCCTGCAGAACTTGCCCACTGTGTGTGGAGTCCTAGGGTCCCATAAGGACCAGGCTCCCGGGCCTTCTCCAGGCCCCTGCGTCACCAGGTCCATGGTTTTGGCCGGTGAGCCAAGTGATCTTGGGGCAGACTCACATCTGACTGCCTCTGCTCTGTGCTGGCCACAGAAATGTCTAGTGGAAGGGCCACAGAAGTGACAAACACAGCTGTTTATTGCTCACTCCAGCCCTGAGCTAAGTGCTCTGTAGCTATTGTTCTATGCACTCTCCCCTTTCATGATATTCCTTTATTTGTTCTATACTGAACTAAGGCTCAGAGAGGTGAAGGGATGGGCACAAGGGCACACAGCAGTCAGTACCCAAGGCAGCCTCAGGATGCAGGGCTGTCTGGTGTCCAAGCAGGAATGCTTTTACTCCCCAGGGAACTGAGCAGAGGCTGTGCCCAACCCACAGCCATGGAATGAGCTGGTGTGCCCCGGGCCCTACAGACAGTGCCTGCCTTGGACCCTGCACCATGGGACCAGGCATATATCAAACACTGAAACACTTAGACTTGTTAACACACATTTGATGATATAGGAGAGCTGAGCATTCTGTTCTCTCCACTCAGGCCTCTGCCAGAGATGGGTTTATCACCTGATAAACCCGAGTCCATGCGGGCTCTGGGCTCAAGCTCTGAGCATTTTGGCAGGAAAGGGGCTGAGAGCAGGAGGGGAGGCATCTGAGCCTAAGCCTCCTGGGTCATCTATCTTCAGACTCCTGCATCCTGAAGCTGGGCTTTCCACCTCTGCTTCTTTTGGCCATTGGTGGTCAGCCTCAGTTTCCCTGCATGAAATGTGGTGATTTGCAAGGATGCCACGAGATCCTGGGGTGGAAGGCAGCTCTGGAGGCTTGCACGTGCAGTTCAGATCATTACTGCATACTATCCTGCTCTGGAATCAGCGCGGGGTGATCTTCTGATAACACTGTCTCTCTAACCCCACTAGTCAAATGATATTCAAATAACCCATTTGAAGGCTCCCCATGAGGGCTTGGTAAACATCTGATAACTCAAATGGGCTCTTCTCATTGGTCTCCTGGCCCTAGTCCATCTCTAATCTCTAGGTCTCAGTTTCTTCACTATTCAAATGACTGGAAGCCAGAATTTTCTCTCCAGGCTCCATGGCCCAGAACTTGCCAAAGAATTCCTTTTCGGGCTGTTGATTGAGAAATGCCCGCTGTGCTCTTGGCCATCTGAGGTCCATGGCAGTTCAACATGGTGGGGTCGCCAAGGAAAGCATCTGTCCCCTCACCAGCCTGAAGAGATAAGGGGCAGAGGCCGCATGGGCATCCTTGGCCTCCTAGCAGGCGGACCCCTTTGTCTCTGGTCAAATGTGGCACTTAGCCAGGATATTGATGGATTGGTAACACAGAAAAGAGATGGCAACATGAATAATATCGATCGTTCCAGAGCAGAGAGAAGGCCTTTGGAGGCCACCCAATGGCCCTGACACCAGACACCTCTCGTTGTAGGAATCTTCCTGGTCTCTCTGCACCAGGCGTCTGCTCACAGCTCAACCCACAGCAGCAACTGTGAGGTGGTGGCAGCTCTTTGGCTCCTTGGATTCAGGCTGAAGTCTCAGAATCCCCCAATTTGGGCAAGTGCTTTCCCCTCTCTAGGCCTCTGTTTTCACAACTGTATAGTGGGTACTCCCTATCCCTTCTACCCCGATCTAGGATCAATGGGACTTGATGAGATCGTTTATGGAGGTGAGTACTTAGCACTTTGTAGATGTAACCCTAACCCTCCTGCCAAACCCCCAGGGTGTCCAGCATGTTGCTGATTTGCAATCATCAAATCTGTGACTCATCCAATGAGGGCACAAGACATACTTTCACTCTGGCTATCGATCACCCTTGTGGGACTCTCGCCCAGATAGGGACACGTGAACATGGACGACTAGGGCTGCATTAATCACATTTGTTTAGAGGGAGCTAGAAAACCCCTACAAAATTAGTATACATCAACAGGAGGGAGGCAGAAGAAACTATGGCACATTCACAGTATCAGACTAAAAGGTAATGAACAATAATAATTTTTTTTTCTCTTTCTGCTGACCTGGAGAGATGGCCTTGGTGCAGTGAAAAATGTCTACAGAAAAATGTGTACAGCGTGATTTTTTCTTTATCAAACAAATCACCTTTCTTTTCCCTCCACTCCTATGGGTGGACGTATATGCTGCTCTGGACCTACCAGGAGGTGTGGAATGATCCATAGCCACAGCTCACATAGCTTATCTACAAGTGGCCTGCAGAAGGGAGATGTGAGAGGGGAAAAGAGACTTAAGGGTTTCTTCAATTTATTGCTCTTCACTTCTGAATTGTTTGCTTTTTTTCTGAACACATTTATCATTTCTTTGTGGAAGGAAATGAAATCGTGAAAAGGCCACTGGGCAAGAGAAGTCCCAGTTCATGCAACGAGTAGATAAATGCAGTCCAACCCTCCTACCATTGCACTCTTCTGAAATGGAAAATGCTTTTCTGTTCTAGGTTCTCCACCAATGTGCAAACACCTTTGATGGAGCTGATAAAGTCAGCCTTGTCACTGATTACTGCCCTGAAGCTTGTCAACCTCAGGCCAAGGTCAAAACAGGAGTGTGTGCACGTGAGCGTGTGTGTGCAGTATGCGTTTGGAGGGAGGAAGAGAGGAAAGTGTCATCTGTCCCATGCCTTCTGTGTGTCTAGAAGCATGCTGGTGTCTTCACACGCCCACCGCAGCTCATTGACTGAAGACACCACCTTGCAGGGTGGTGATCAGCCCCGTGTTCTGAACATGGAAACTAGGGTTGAAAGGATTTGTGATTTGGGTGCAAATTCAGGCCGTCTGACTCCAAGGCCCAGGCCCCCGCTCTAGCAAACGTCTGCTTTAAAACAGTATCGGTGTTGAGGGTGAAAGCACTGAGACAGCTGAGGCCGACAGCCCACACCTGCCAGGTGTTTTGCAAGTGCTGTGGCTGTTGGTCTCTGTCCTACAAGGACCCAGGGAGAGGGACCATTAGCATTCCTGTTTAAAAGATGCAGAACTGAGCCTCACAGAGGTAACTAAACTGCGGAAGGACAGGGACGCAGGGAGCAAAAGGAAGGCACTTGGACCTCCACAGTGTGACTCCAGAGCCTGCCCCACTGACCCCCGTGAGACACAGCAATTCATTGCAGTGGCGTGGCCACAGAACTCCTCATCCAGCCCAGCGTTATGCTAGGCGGGTACCAGCCCCCGGGCACTGTTAAAAAAAAGTACACCCAGGCCAAGGGAGGCTGTGAGGCTCTCCTGGCTGTGGTTCCCCTCTGGCTTGCCTGACAGGTTTTTAGTGAGGCTTCCAGGGGTAACTGTGGCCTTCTCTGAGTTACCTCAGAGCATCTGGTTCCAACATTGTCTTGGACTTGCTGCTGCCCAGGCCTTGGTGCACGGTCCCTGGGGACTTTGCTGGGAGAAGATCATCCTTATCCATGCAAGGTAGGGTGGGCCAGAATGCACCCATTCCCCTCCCACCTGGCCCATCGCTGTCATTTCTGCCAACCACCCAAAACATCATTTACTTACTCGTGTAATTTAAGTCATCTTACTGCTTAAAACTAAGACACAAAACAAAAGATAGAAAAAATAAACTAGTTTTAAGAGGAAATCTCTATCACCGCTATACATGGAGAACCAGCCTGGCTCACCATGAGCAGAAGGTCCCGGTGAAATGAAGGCATAAAGGCAGGACCCAGCCACTCGCTGCCCCGAGACACCCACCTGCAGAAGCACCTGTCCTGCGCTTGCTAAGACAAGACAGCGAGAGCTGGAGAGGCGGCCCTCACCCACCTGCCCCTCGCAGACTTGCGTCCTGACACCGCCCGAGGGCCAGAGGACCTGCCTCCACAGAGATGGCAGGGCTGGCAGCCCCGCCCCGCAAAGCCCCCAGGGGCCCTCGGCCAGCTCGTGGGGACACTCTGAGAGCCTTCCCAGGAAAAGGTGTGTGAGGAGGTGACGTTACCTTTCAGGACAATATTGTCCCTGAGAAAGGTTCTGGAATTAGGACAAACTGTATTTTTTCTGTCCTCTGGTTATCTTTTTAATACTGAGAAAATAGTTATATATTGTTTTATAACAATAGTAATGAAGACCTTCCTGGGACAGGCTAGGATCCCCGGTACTGTCCTGCCCCAGGGCACAGGGTCCTGCCTGGGCATTGGGAAGGCAGCTCAGGGGGGTGGGGACGAGCCGAGGTGGCAGCTTTTTCTGTGACAGGGCTGCCCTCACTGAGCAGCATGAGCCTCGGGGGGCAGGGGACGGGCTTGGGTGCCAGCCCTCCCAGAACTAGGGGGATAGTGAGGCATGTCCCATAGTTCCAATCCACACTAGGGACTTGCCAGATGGGTGATCTTTGGCAAGTGACTCGACCCCTCTGGGCTTTCTTGAGAGTAAAATAATCTACCTTAGAGAGTGGCTGTGATGCTTAACAAGACATGGCACCAGGGAGCCCTATTCTACTATGTGACTTTGGTGACATGGCAAGCAATGGGCTGGGCAAGCTTCGGCACCTCCCAGCCCCGCCCTGAAACTCAGCCCTCCCAAAGGCGAACTTAGGACCAGCAAATCAGAGGCCCCCGGCCAGCGCCCCCTGGTCAAGCCCAGTTGGCAGACATGGTTTTGCATCCCACAGAGTGTTTTCTGATTAGCTGCCAGCACGTAAAAATCAGGTGATTGCATGTAGGAACCTGGGTTTTGTGCATGTCCTGGAAAATCCACAGAGCTAACACTATTGGGCCCACACGGCACCTTTGCTGAGCACGGGGTAGGGGTTGTCCCCTGAGTCAGGACCACCCACCTACACAAGCTTCATAGCTATTGAAGTTACTGGGTGTTTAATAGTCAAAACAACCGTGTTTCAGGGTGAGGAGACTGAGGCACTAAGAGATTAAAGAACTAGTCCTACATCATGCAAAGATGAATGGGGGAGCTAGAACTCGAACCCGCATGGTCTGGTTCCGGCTGTACTTATTTGAATTGGGCCAGGTGCTGGGGACACAGGTGAGACAAAGAGACACCCAGCACTCTCTGACTCCACCCTTTGCTGGGGAAGCAAGGGTTAACCCTACCCTGCTCATCTCACCGGGCCAGAAGCTCACTGGAGGTGGACAAGTTGACCTTGACAACAGCCTCAGGCCCAGAGCAGCCCCTGCCTGGCCCTCAGGGCCCTGGGGTGCAGGGGAGCCCGCACTCACTCTCTGTTTTGGCTTGGGTGAGGTGCCTACGTGCCTCCCCTGTGGCTCCAGCCCTCATGTTTACTCTGCAAACAGCGAACTGCCCCACACCATCATTTGGAGGCCAGGGGGTGGCTGCCTGGGGCACTGGGCAGCCCAGGCCTGTCCTAGCTGTCCTGGGACCTGTGCCTACACGCGCCAAGAGCCCATTTGTCTTGGAATTAATGCCCCCCCCCCACCCGCACCCCTGCTATGTGCAGACAGGAGCCAGGGAGGCAGCCGGGGAAGGCAGAGGGGCGGGGATGTGGGTGAGGTGGGGGAATTGCTGCTGGGCTCGGCCTGGCTCCACTCCTCATGAGCCCTGTGACCTTGAGCCTCTGGGGCCTGGTGCCTCAGTATCCCCAGCAGTAGCTACCCTTCCAGAACTCCGGAGGTGCTGGGGATGCGTCTGAGGGGGCAGGACGACGACACTGCAGAGTGAGAAGAGCCCAGTACCAGGCATCGAGCTAAATCTTTGAAAGCGCATCATTGAAGCATAAAATACTTTCAGAATCGAGTACAAATGATCAATGTTTTCTGCAATGACTCTCCACCCACTGAACATACCTGTGTGATTAGCACCCAGATCAAGAAGCCGAATGGTCCTTGCACTCCTTGCATGCCCCTCCCAGGCACTAATCACCCTCTGACTTGCACCACCTCTTTTTAATCCTCACTGTAATTACAGGAGGCGGGTTGCAGGAGATCCTTGTTTTATAAATGAAGGGACGAGGGCTCGGAGCGGCTGATCCCACCAGCTCGTGATTGAGCTCAGACTTGAGGGCAGGCCCTTTACCTGCAGAGCCCACACACATCAACTGCCGTGCTGGGGAAAGGGGTGGGCAGGGGCTGAGGGACAGATCCGCCTTGTAACCTACTGTCCTTGTCTTCCAGGCACTTTCAGTCCTGGAATGCGAAGGTAGAAAGTCAACCACTCCTCCAAAGGTGTAAATGTTGTGTTGTTTCTTCTCTGTCTTCCCCAGGCCACAGGGACAGAGGCCTTATCCCCTTTGTTTGCCATGCGAAGCCCTGCTTTATGCATGGTACAGAGCAAGGGCTCAATAAATACTTGTCAACTGACTGATGAATGAATGAATTGATGAATAAATGAATGCAGGAATGAATGGAAAGGGAAAAAGAAGGAGACAGTGAATGAAAGTAGAAGGCAGAGGGGAGCAGAAAGAGTAAGAGCCAGCACCCGTCCCAAATTCTGGGCTTTTCTCTCTGGCCAGCCTCCCCTACTTCTCTCTTCACCAGATCAGAACCTTTGTTCCAGACTGCTTTCCAAAATGTCTCCTCAGGTCAGTCCCAGCACTCCCTAATGCCACAGTGACCACTTAGAAATGTGGACGTGCAGCCTCGCCTTACCTGAGGGTGGGCACAGGCTAGAAAGAGGCCAAGGAATGAGGCTCACCCCCACTGGTTCCTGGGACCCAGACCCCTCCACCCCAGGTGTCTCTTGCCACCCCACCCCCACCCTCTTCCCACTCTTCCCTAATTGTATCCATAGTGTCCACAACCCTGGCCTTTGCTCACCGGGATTCTCCTGCCTTGGGGGACCTTCCCTTGGCCAGCCTACCTGGCAGGAATGTCTATTCCTCGGATCCTTTGGGACTCAGCTCACAGGGCCTTGCTGATTTCCTTTCCTGACTTTCCTTCCCCAGAAGGAAGAAGCTGCACTCCAGCCTCTTCTTCCTCTAGTGCCTTCCATGCCGCTCCGCAGTCCTTCCCACCGAGTGAATCCCAGTGACCAGAATGGTTCCTGGCAGGGTGATCCATGGCACCTGCTGCACCTGCCCCAACGGGCACAGAGGAGCCTGCCACCCGTTTGGCTGTGATTGCTCTGCAGCTGCCTTTTACGTAGGACATGGGCTGATGCGGCCAAGGGCAGCTCTGGCGGGGTCAGCAGCCCCAGCTGTGACCGGCCTCTCTGCTTCTCCTCACCCCACACTGTGCACTCCGTCCATGTCCCTACCCTGTGTGAGGGTCGGGGGCGGAAGCATGAGGGAACCTGGACGCCTGGAGTGTGCACAGCAGGCTGGGTCCTGTGCTGATCACCTCGTCTTTCTTCCCTTTGTCCCCACAGTGATTCCCATTTCAGAGATGAGGAAGGTGAGGCTCAGAGAGGTGAAGGGACTTGCCCAAGGTCACACAGATGGTAGGGGTAGGGTGTGAGGGAGCTGGAGTTGAATCTCAGTTCTCCTTGACTCCAGACCTGCCCTCTTAGAAGCTACTATTAAATAGCCCTGATTGAAGGGCTTCAAGGCTCCAATTCTACGGCCCCAGCTGGAGCCCGAGTTTGGATCCTGTTAGCATCTTCCTGGCTTAAGGCCATGCAGGCAGCAACCCCCTTCCACCCCCCAGCCGGGCCTCAGTTGACCCCTGATCTAGGTCTGTCTCCTGGTTAGCTCCTGGGTTGGGGGGAGAGAGGGTCACTTCCTCCTGCCACCTTCAGGTGCACCTCTCTCCGGGCAGCTGAGCCCCACAGCTACTCCAAATCCCAGTACTGCCCCTGGCAGTCCTCAGAAGGCACATGGACAATCAGACCTGATCTGGGAATCGCCGGCGTGGAAAATCCAGGGGAACAAATCCTGTTGGCTCTGGGCAGGTGCAGCTAGCTGTCCCTGTCCTCAGTCCCAAGTTCTGGCTAGATGGCCCCTCCCTCAGGCAGGAGAAGGGGGGAGCAGGTGCTGTGTGGGCTCCCACGGACACACCCACGCCAGCCCCAGCAGCCCCTCTGCTAGCACAAACCTGTTCCCCACCCTGGCAAGGTCACCCACTGGGCAGAGTGAGGTTGTGCCTGCCAAGTAAACCCAGGTTAGCTTTTTGTGTGCCTTTTTCCAAACTAAAGGTCCTCAGATGCCCCTGATGTCAAGGTCCAGGCTCTTGGGGAAGTGACCCCTCCTTTAACTAATCCCTGTGAGAAAGTTCTGGCTCAGGGGAGAGCTGCTGGGCTCACCACAAACAACCTGCTTCATCTTGTCCATCTCACTGCCATGCTCCGTTTCTGGGTCTGAAATGCCCTGAGAGGAAGGGCATTCATCTTCCTCGTACGTGGAACCCTACTGGAGGGCAGGAAGTGGGCCACACGCAGATATTTCTGGAGCCCCTGCCGTGGGCTCAGGCTGCCCTTCCCAGCTTAGAGGGTCACACGTACCTGGACCACAATCCATCCATCCAACTGTTCATTTCCCAGTCTACCCAACAAGTGTTTGCTGGGTACTGGCTGATGCCACACCAGGAACCGGGGGATGAGGCGTCCTGCCTGTGCAGAGCTTGCCACGCAGTGGAAGAGAGACAGGTTGCCTGCGATCATGAGGCAGGCAGCCATGTGCCCTGATGATGCCCGCCCGTGCCCCACATCAGAGCTGTCGGGCTGACCGGGCTTTGCCATCTCGTCAGCTCTTCCAGAGCAGAGGGTGCTCTCAGGCATCGCCTAAGGCAGGGAGTGATCAGGTCTGTGCTTTCAGAAAATCATCGTGGACTTGAGAGTGTGAGGTTGGGCAGACCCACAGGTGGGAGGATGGCCACCTGAACCTGGGCAGCTGAGAAGGAACTGGAGAGGGGGGACAAGGAAATGGATAGGGATGGATTTAAACACTACTTTGGAGGCGGTACCAATAGGACTAGGTGAGAGATAAGATGGGGATGCTGAGGAAGAGAGAGGGTCAAGGGCGACTCCATGTGTTGGGCACTTAGGTGGTGTTGGGGTCTTTGCTGATGAGCGAAGGGATGCTGAGAACAAGCGCTGACCCACCAGGACAGTCAAGTCATTGGAGCGGGGAGCATGCTCAGACTTCTAGTCAAGGCGCCTCTGTCCCTGGAGATGATGGCCTTGGGGTGCCGATGGAGAGGGGACTGCCGTTGGCTTAGGTGAGGGGAAACGTGCTGTCACCTCAGAGCGGTGATTTCAACATAAGAGTCTCAACCCAGGGGACATTTATGCATATCTGGAGACATTGTAGGTTGTCACAACTTGAAAGGGGTGACATGTGACTAGCATTGAGTGGATAGAGGTGGACATGCTGCCGAGCATCCTGTAACGCCCAGACCAGAGCTGAAAACAAAGAACAACCTGGTCCGCAAAGCCCTGCCTGAGAGAAGCTGAGTAGCGATGCCCAGTCATGGTAGCTGTGGAGTCACGGTAGCTGTGGAGTCAGGTGCTCAGGTTCAAACCTCAGCTCTACCACTTAGCACTTGTCCCATCATTGGGCAAGTTGCTCAGATGCTCTGTGCCTCGCGAGAAAGGAGCTAATGCGGGTGCCTAGGGCATGGGAGATAAGCATTGAGTAAAAGGTGAGCTGTCTGTCTCTAAGCCTGTTCTCCAGCTAGCTCAAGTGGTCACACCCTGGGAGTGAGAGGAAGCTGATCTTTACCTGCAGCAGCTGCTCAGCTCTGGGCGCTGAATGTGACACCTTTATTAGGTGAGGTGGTTACGACCACAGCCGTCACAGAGTGTTCTACGTGCATCATCGGCTTATGTCACCTTCACAGAACGCTGCCAAGCAGGAACTCTATTCCCATTTTACAGGCCGGAAAACTGAGACTCAGAGAGGTTGTGTGCCAGCACCGTGGACACATAGAAGCATAAGGGTTTTATCTGTGATCTCTAGGGCTTCAATCTAGTTAGGGAGACAAGAAAGAACCCTGACATGATAATGTAAGAGAAAATGTAGTTTCCACTCTGCCTCATCTGACACACACCCAACAAATAATTAATGAGCATCTACTACGGGCCAGGCGCTGTCTCAGCTGCCTGGGTTCCTGCCCCCGGGCAGCTCACAGTCTAGTGGGCAAGACTGATTACAAGATAACGCAAGCCATGCATACCCACCAGCGCCCGCAGTACTTACTTGGCATTTCCTCAGTGCCTGGTTCTAACATGCTTTGCTTCATTTAACCTTGAAATTTGTCATGACAAGGTATTATTGCTATTCCTCATTGTTCAGTTTGGGGAATGAGGTCTTGAAAGGTTAAGGAATTGGCCCAAAGTATTACGGTTGGTTTATGGTGGAGCCAAATGGTCTTTCTGACCCCAGAGTTCAAGGTCTTTAACCACTCAGATGGATCCCCACCCTGGTCTGGGTCCCTCTTACTCATGTCCAGTTCCTACCCCTGTCTTTTTGCCCCAGAAATCCCAATGAACCTCACCCTCTGGATGTGATCAGCTTGCTCAACATGTGGGAGAGAAGTGTTTCATAGTTCCAAGCCAGTGGGATCCTGAGAGATGAAGGGATCCTGAGAGATGGTGGGGTCCCCAGAATGGGAGCCAGGAGCTTGTCCTATGGAGCCCAGATGCACAATCGACAGAGCAGGGCATCACCCTGGATCCCCCAAGCCCCCTGGGGGCACTCTCACTCACGAGACAGGATCTCCATGCACACAGGTGATCAGGAACATATAGGTTCCCCCCGTCCTATGAGAGGCTGTGGGCATGTGGGCATCGAAGGAAGAGGAAGAGGAGACGGAAACCTGAAATGACATCTTGTGAAAGGTGCTCCCTGCAGGAACCCGGGGAGGTGTGTATTCGCATTCCCGAGTTTCCTTTCCAGGTTTCCTTCCATGAAACCCAGCCTCAGGGCTCCAGGGAGCTCCCCACTTCACCAATGCAGGCCAGCACGCCCCGCACACTGACGTTCAAGTCTTTTCCAGTCCCCTTTGTTTCACAGCTGTCCGCTGGGCATCTCTGAGATGCCCGGCTCTGGTGTCTGAAAGTCACAGAGCAAACGGAAGGCCTAAGGCTGAGCCCAGCAGATACGGCTCCTGCCCTCAAGGGGCACACAGGATAGAGGCCATTGGCAGGCCTGTGTTACGGCTGGGGTGTGAGCTTTGCCTGCAGCAACAGACAACCTCTAACTAGGATGTGGAATGTTCCTGAATGACGGTGTCAAGCAGCCTCCACATTCATCTGGTGGCTCCCCAGAAGCTCCTCTCAGAGGTGGTGGCCGCTCACCAGACAAGACTTTCACTAGTGGGCTTGGAGAAACACTTTAGGTGGAGAAAAAAAAATTCTCAGGCAGTTATGAGGATGAGCTGGCAAATGTGCCCTGTTCTAGGCTCTGTGTGGGCTCCACAAACCACAGATGAGTGACAGGGCATAGGTATGGGAACCGAAGCCCAGAGAGGGGCAGAATGTGGCTCCAGGTCACACAGCCAGGAAGTCCTGGCTCTGCCACCTGCATCGGGGAAGTAATGACTTTCCATACCTTGCTTTTCTTGTGTGTAAAGTGGCATGGGGCCCCACACTGCAGCTGCCATGGGCTTAGGTGCCCCCAAAGACCTGGTTTGTAGATGCTCTTAGTAGACCTCAGTTCCCCCTCATGTCCTGCCTGCCAGGGGTTTGGGAAGGGCTGGCTCTAACCCTGGAACTTAACCCCCTCAGCCTTCAGATGACCCATTCATTCCTGACCTTCTGGGGCATCTGGGACAGCTGAATCCTGGATCCAGCCAGACCTGAAAGCACTTCCTGGTTGTAGGAGTTTGCCCTTTTATTTATTTTTTCCCCTTAAAGTTAGTTTGCCCAGGTTATCCATCACTTGTAACTAAGAATTCTGACTATTGAGGGCAGGGTGATGGGGGAGTCAAGTGGGCTGGGAAGAGGGATTTAGGGTGAGAGGGAGGCTGCAGGTGTGGAGGAGGGCATCTTGAAGGCCCGAGAGGCTGGAGTCAGGAGTAGTGGGAGGCTGAGCAGCAGCTCCTAGTGTTGACAGCAAATGGGAGACCATGGCCCTGCCTCCCCTAGACCTCAGCAGGGAAGGGGAGGGTTGATGGAGAACTCCCTCCAACCCCTCTGGTTTATTAAACAGGGGTAAGGAGGGACGGGTGGGGAATGGGGAGGCGTGTGGGTGGTGGGGTGGTATCACAATCCCCAGGTTTGTAGCTGCTCCGCCCTGTGAACTTGGCTTCATTCAGCAACAGGTTTCCCTTTACCCCTTGCACCCCAGAAAACCCCGTTTCGAGCTCCTCCCCACCCCGCTCCCCACCCCTGTCCCACTGATATTCAAAGATCTAGATCTAGGTTGGAGTCGGGGGATCAGGATTTTATCAAACTTCCCAAGGTGAGCTCAGACTTTCCAGGTTTGGGAACCACGGGCCCAACTCAAAACTCCACGTTAGGGATGGGAGGCTGAGGGTGGGTAAGGAAAGAGGCTTCCTCATTATCACACAGATCGTCAGTGGCAGAGCCCAGAACGCAGGTCTGCTGGGCACAGGGACTGCCGTCCCGGCAGGGGCCCCCAGTGCCTTGTTTCATTGGCAGAACTTGAGGGGCAGGGTGCCAGTCTACAGCCAGCTCTCTGTGCCACGACTTGGTACAGACTGTGTGCGAACTAAGAGTCACCTGGCTCTGAGTGAGTCCCACCCAATGTCACCTGGCTCTGAGTGAGTCCCACCCAATGGCTGCAGGTGCTAAAAGCTAACCGCTAACCCCTAACCGAGGCCAGAGAGTGATGGTCAACTTTGTCCCCTCCTCCTTTTCAGGTTCTCGGGAAGCCTGACCTCCAAACAGGACAAGAATTACCGTGTTTTAATTTCTCGTTGCTCCAAGTGTGGGCATCACCCTGGAG
The DNA here is from genome assembly GCA_007922815.1 of Macrotus californicus. Lineage (NCBI taxonomy): Eukaryota > Metazoa > Chordata > Mammalia > Chiroptera > Phyllostomidae > Macrotus > Macrotus californicus. Next base: position 176,791 of record VMDR010000398.1, on the reverse strand, counting down.
CTTGCAGAAGATGGAATCCCTGGCCTGCCCAGCACAGCTGCTACATTCAGAATCTCTGTTCTCACCTGGCAGGATGCTTATGCACACCCTGAGGCTGGAGATGCACCTCAGACTCTGGGCATTTCACCACTGCATGAAATAAGCAACACGTGATTCCAGGGCAATGCACACTGGCCTCGTTTACGTATTTGGACGGGCTGTGAAATACTGGGTGTCAAATGCATTTTTGCAAATCAGGTCTTGTTGGAAATCCACCAAAGGAATGAGCCAGCGAAAACAAAACGGCCACAGCAGCGTAAGCAGGGAAACCTGGCTTTATGCTTCGGGAGCCTGGCGACTTCCCTTACGAAGTTTGGTTTATCGTGTTAAGTGCGCTTAACCTGAAGCATGGCTGCCCATCCAACGTGCTGGTGCCTGCTGGGAGCTCCCACTTAGGGAGCTGTGGGCTGCGCCAGGAGGCTGTGCCGGGCAGGGTCCACACTTGGCCTCAAGGCATCCGCACCACAACCTCTGAGGGGGTGTTATTTCTGTCCCCATTTTGTGAACGAGAGAAGGAAGGAAAGTACAGGTGAGGTCGCTCTGGCCTGTACATTTCATCTGGCCTTTCTCTTGCGTTTTGTAACCTTTTGCCTACCATCTCCCACAACCCTCCCCTCCTCCCCCTGCTTCCAACCGTGTTTTCTTACATTCTGTAGGTCCACTTGGCTCCAGTTCAGCAAATGTCAGCTATGTTTATGGCGACATTCTGTTGTGCACATGGACAAAGATTAAAGAGAGTTTATTTGTTGTGATGGAATCGCAGGCCTTGTTGTTGAGACTTAAATTATGTCAATGTTGCAACATATGTTGTATTTTGAATCAAAATGGTCCCTTTCTTCTTCCCTCCTTCCCTCCCTCCTTCCCTCCCTCCCTCTCTCTCATCTTTCTTTTCTTTCTTTCTTTCCTGCTTTTCTTCTTATTTTGTAGGAGCGAAGCCAAGAAGGCGGCTCTAAACAGCACTGGTAGATCTGCCTGTAGGCAAAAGGCAAATCAAATAGCTCTTCTCAGCCTGGGGCTACTTCTGGAAGAGTTAGGTCCTGGTAGCTTTTCAACCACAAAAATGAGAGCAGTCGTCTTGGAGGAAGAGATTGGCCTGAGAGTAGGAACCCAGGAGCACAGAAGCCAAAGGCGCGGCCCCCTCCCCACCCCAGGGGGCTAGAAAGTACAGGACAACTCAGGGGCTAGGAGGCATCACTGAGGAGTCCAAGGCCCAGGGAGCTTACATGACTTGTCCCAAATCGCACGGCCAGGCAGGTGGCAGAACCCAAGCCAGCACTACGGCAGGGTCTAGCAGGTAACGTGCTTGATGTAAGCAAACCTGGTAGAGAACACACGTGTGTCTCCAGGGAGCAACTCTTATTCAGGGCCTCCAAATGCCCCTATCATTTCCAGATCCTCCAGATCTTTAGAGATCTTTTCGAATGGAAGCAGGAAATGTGCTTTGCTCTGTGAAATCCCTCCATTTCCGAATGATGGCGATTCATTCAAGATAGGGAAGGACTGCACGCATGGGTGAAGAAGTACAACCCGGGGGTTGCCATGATGGCTTTGCGCGCCTCCTGCTGAAGACTAGGAAGGTGTCTGAGTCGTGCCACAGAGAGAAATGGGGGCTCTTGAAGATGACAATGGTCCGCATCATTGGAGAGCTCTTGAACTGAGGCAAGCATTGCCTTTTCCTTCCCTTAAACTTATATTCAAAGACTTTGGTTGAAACGCGTGGAGCAAACCTAGGTACACCGAAGTGATACTATTCAAATTTAGACTACAAACTGGGTTTTGATCTAGATGTTAGAAAAGAGAACCTGGGGGAGGAGGGAAAGTCAAGTGTAAGTTAGCAGGCTTGGACTCAAGCTAGGTTAGGAAGGGGTGTATTCCGAGGATTTCTCTCTCAAACCAAAGCAGAGAGAGGTAAGAAATCGCAACCAGAGGCAGGACAGTTTCTGGAAAATGCTGAATAATGGAACCTATCAAAACAATTTGGAAATTAAGAGGCGAGACGGGGCTAATGTCTTCTCTAGTTTAGCCAAAACAATTCCTGCAAAGGTGTCCAGTCGACACCTTGTGGCTCTCAGGGGACCTGGGGCCAAATCTCAGCTTTCCCCCACCACCACCTTGCCAGCTGCTGCCACGGACGGCAGGATGGGAACCTCTCGGAGCTTCACAGATAGAACGGGAAATGCACTATCTGGTCAGGTGGCTGTTGTGAGAAGGGAGGGAGCGGAACGTGACAGCTCTTAGTAGTTGAACACGTGCTCTGCGTTGGGTGTAGATCATCTTGCTTAGCCTCACTACTTCTGCCCTGGTGAGTGTGATGGTGCTGTTTGGACCATTGCTCTCATTTTTATCACAGGAGGCATGCGCATCTCATTCCGAGGCGGGAGGTGATGTCTCGGAATCCTCTCAGTGACACCCCGGGAGACCTTCCCTGGCCACACAAGAACCCTAACCAATTCTGCCCCCTGTGAAACATGCACAGGCTTTCCTGGCCTCATGCCCTAACCCTTGAATGTATTAAGCAGTTTGAAATGAAAATAGATGACCTTTTTTTGTAAGTAGATTTGAAGAGTTTTTCTTCTACATCCATTATTACCTCTGACAAAATGCTTGCCCAGTATTGGGCATGTGATGCCTGCTAAATACGTTTTGTAAAAAAGAAGTGGATTGTTTTTCCCCTGCAGCAAAAGCAATTTATGCCTGCTACAGTAAACTCAGAAACGGTAAGCAGGCTGGATGGCGTGAGCTGTGAAGGGCAGTGGATAAGGCTAATGGTCTTTGGAAAGGAAGAGGCAGATTCCCACTTGGAAACTGGAGGGTTGGAGGGTGGCTACTTTCTTGGCTGAACCCCAGTAAGTTCCCCATCTCAGGCTGCCCTGGGCCCTCCACAGGGCCTGGCAGGGGGCAGATGCCTGGTACAGCTGTGAGCATGCTGCTGCCAATGTCCCGAGCCCAGGGTGTGTGCAGGATGTTGGAGAGCTTCTGGCGGTCAGAATGGGACATGGCAAGTCATGGGCAAGGGCTAAGAATGGTTATGAGGGACAGTCCTAACAGAAGGCAGGGCTCACCCAGTGGCAGGGACAACAGTTCTATGCATGGGCAGGGTGTGGGGGGAGTGGGTGGAGTGACCTCATGGTGGTAGCTCTCTGGGCAGCCAAATTATGGAAACTGTAGAATTATATATTCTTTTATTTGCTTTTTCAGATCTGCATTTTAATTATTTTTCTCCAAAGAACTTATGTGATATACAAGGTCTGTCTGGGAAAAGTCCAGCCATTGTTAGTATAACAAGAACGTTTAAGCAGCATTGATGTAACCTGGCAGCCAAGGAGAGTGGACCAGAATGAGCATGTGTGAACAATGACAACTTCACTGTACTAGTCAGTGGGGGTGGTAAATGCCACTGAGTGAGCCTGTGTACTGTGTGGTGTCTCATTCAAAATGGCTGAGCAAGTAGAGCAATAAATCTGCATCAGATTTTACCTTAAGCTTGAACATTCCTCTGTGGAAACTATTCAGATGATTCAGAAGGCTGCTGCTATGGGTAACTGGTGATTGGCAGCTTCATCACGACAATGCACCTGCTGATGCATCACGTCTTATGCCAAGTTTTTTGGTGAAACATCAAATCACCCAGGTGACTCAGCCCCCTACAGCCCAGATTTGGTACCCTGTGACTTCTGGCTTTTCCCAAAACTAAAATCACCTTTGAAAGGGAAGAGATTTCAGATGATCAGTGAGATTCAGAAAGATACGACAGGGCAGCTGATAGCAATTGGGAGAACTGTGTGAGGTCCCAAGGTGCCTACTTTGAAGGGGACTGAGGTGTCATTGTCCTATGTACAATGTTTCTTGTATCTTGTATCTTCTTCAATAAATGTGTCTATTTTTCATATTACCTGGCTGGATCCCTTCTAGACAGACCTCGTACATGATGTGATCCATTGAAAAACTAATGTATTTCCTTTCTTATGGTTCCCCCCAAAGATAGGTATTCCTTGCAACCACAGAGTCCCAGGCTAGAGGACGGAATGGTTGAATGCAGCACTCTACGTCATAAAGTAATGGATCCACCAGGGAAGCTGTCTCCAAGGCCAGGTGTACCCTCATGCTGCTCCTCACTTGACCTGCACTGAACCTGAGAGACATAAAGAGTCCTTTATCTTTTGCCCAGGTCCCAACACAGGCAGGTGACTCCTTAGTCGTTAGTCACCAGAGGGCCAGTGAAATGGAGAAGGCTGCTTATCAGCCAGGGCCTGGCAGATACTATCAGTGCGGCCCTGACCCACACCAGGGTCTCAGCCCTGACTTGTGTTTCTAGCCTGCTCCCCGAAGATTTCCCCAGACAGCCATCTGATAAGATGCATTTAGGTATCTAATTTGCATGATCCTGACAATTTTCATGCAAAACATATGCAAATATTGAGGACAGGTTTCTGGGGACAGAGGTAGCAATGAAATGTTTCTCAACTTTTAACCAAATGACTCCATCAGTCTCAAGAAGAGGAGCTTTTGATTTTGGCCTTTATTTACATCCAAAGGACAGTTGGATCCCTGTTCATTCCTTCTCTTTTCTGGCTCCTTATCTCACATCTGAAAGGGAGAAGTGGGCAATGGGGCCTTTTCCGAAGTCGCCGGGACCCTGGGTTCCTTGTGAGGTGGCCTTGAAGTCCCTCTGAATTCTCCAGCTGGGCCTGGGTGAGCTGGAGCCTGGGCGGGCTCCGGGCACAGTCCCAAGCTGCTGGGCAGTGGTTGGAGCCAGCACTTACCAGAAGCAGGCTTTTGGGGGCCCCCTGGGGCACCTGCCTGGTGTGTTTATACAGCGGTGGGGTCGGCCAGTTGAGGAGATAGTGCACAAAGAGACAAGCACTACACAAACCCTGATGATTAATTAATGCCCTCTAAACAGTGCATCTGGAGGGGTAACCCGATACCCTGCCAAGGGAAGGGCTGATTGCCAGGGAGGCTGGGAATTGCACAGAGGCCTTTCCTGCTTCCTTGGCCAGGCCTGGCGGGCTCAGGCTACCACCACCTCCAACCCAGACGGGACATCTGTCCAGGCCAGGGCCCTGGGCAGCACCTGCTTCATGGGCCCTCAACCTGGCCAGGGGCAACTGCCTTGAGTTTCATGCTCTGCTGTTACGGTCTGGAAATCCTTGATAATTTTTTAACAAGGTCCCCCATTTTTAGTTTGCTTTGGACCCCACAAACGATGTAGCTGGGGCTAACTTCCAGTATGGGGCCCTGGGATTGCCAAGGGTAACCGCAGCTCCTTAGCTTGGCATTCAAAACCCTTTCCAGTCCAGTTTCCTGACAACCTTTCCAAGCTCCCCACATGCCACAGGTGCAGGGACCTGCTGCTGCCTTCGCCTAAGGTTCTGCCACACTCCTTTCTGCCTCTGCACTTTGTGAGCCCCCCACCCCCTGCCAAAGTCTGGTGAACCTCCCCCTCTCCTTGGCTACGTGCAGACTCCTACTGATTCAGCAAGGCCCTGCGGAAGGTTTGTTTTCTTCCTGAAGCTTTCTCTGAAATCCCGCAGGCAGAGTGTGTGGCTCTGTCCTCCCTGTTTTCAGAGTCCCTGAATACCACTGGAGCACTTAGCAATTAGGAGCCTGAGGGTATATCTCTGTCCCTGGGGTGTTTAAGAATATCTACCAGCTGGCTTGGCAAGGCACCAACCAATGGCGGCTGATGGAAGGGGAGAGGCACAGCCCAAGAGCAGGACCTCTGGAGGCCCCCTGCAGGGTCTGGCCTTAACCCTTCACTTGCAGGATGGCGGGAATCAGGAGACTTTGGGGTCCAGGACTGTGGCTATTTATAGCCTTCAAGGAAGGTGTCAACCCTTTAAAGTGGGGACTGAAGACCTGGTGCATCGAAGCGCTCCCTACCCAAACACAGCTGGCAGCAGGGGCAGTGCGTGACTCATCTCTCTATCCAGGTGTCCAGGACACGGCTTAGTGTGGAGTCGGCACTCTAAAAAGGAGCATGGAAGGAAGTGGGCAAAGGCAGGAAGGTGCACGGAACAGGGGTTCTGGCATGCTTCTGGGGGGTGGGCAGTAAAGAAGCTGCTCTGAGATCTGGAGCCCTATCTCTCCAGCTTTCCCCAAGGGACCCTCTATACTCTACAGCCAAGGAGCCCGGCACATTGCAAAGTGTCCTGGCAGGGGTGGGGGAGTGGGGGTGGGAAGGGCTGGGGGAAAACAAGAAAAAGGAGGTAGTCCCAGCCTCCCACATCCTCACAAGACACAGAAACACACACTCACCCCTCTCCCCCGCCAGCATACACACATGCATGCCCAATACGCATGCCCATTTAATATATACCCTCTACTCACACACACCACCCCCTCCCAAATACATCCATGCCCCCTAAAGCCAGGAGTGACCCAGAAAAGCCAGCATGTGGCCAAGTCAGGCATCTCTGCTGGGTTTGGAGGGTGGTCATGGGTTGGGGGCTGCAGGTGCCCTCCTGGGTACAGGGAGGGCTTGGAGAGGCAGGACAGGAAGGTGGAGGGCACCCAGGAAGGGCCAGAGAAGAGGATGAGCCCTCGGAGGTCATGGGGAAAGAGGGTACAGATGAGAAGTTTGCAGGAAGAGGGGTGTGGGGAGGGACAAGGAGGCTCGCCTGTGCAGGGAACCTTCCGTGAGCCAGGCATGCCCTAGGCACTGTACAGACATGACCCCTACTCTCAAACCCTCCGGCGAGGTGGGAATGAGGATCTCATTTCACAGGCTCAGACCCGTGAAGTGGCTGGCCTGGGCCCTCCAGCCCGAAAGTGGAACCCACTCATGGACCCACGTCTGCTGGATCCCATACCCCCTGTCACTCCCAACTCACACCCACTGGGGTGATGAGCTGGATCGATGGACCCTCCCTCCCCATGCCACCCCTTCCTGAAGGATGCAGCTGGGGTGGCTGCCCCTCCTCCCCTGTTAGGTCCTCAGGAACTCTAACCGGGGAAAAGGGCACTAGCTGCAGGGTGAAGGATTTAGGACAGAGCCGGTGTTTTGACCTTGACGCTTGTCACTCACCGCTAAATTATTCTGTGTTGCGGGAGGCTGTCCCATGCCTTATAGGGTGTTTAAAAACAAAGCATCGTTGGCCAGTACAGCCAATAGTACTCTCCCCTTTTCCACCAGTTGGGACAAACAAAAATGTTTCTAGACATTGCCAAATGTCCCCGGTGGGGGGAGGGGGGAGGGGGGAGGGGGGAGGGGACAAAATCAGCCTCTAGCTGAGAACCTCTGGGTTGGACAGACAACTAGCTCATGAGGGTCTGGTCCCTTCTGCACAGTTTTGAAGTGCAGATGAACCAGCCAGTCACAGAGGGACGAACAACGTGACCTCTGGAGGGCCTTGTGGGCGGCCCAGCAGGTCTGGGCGGGCACCGCCCCGCCTTCCCACATGGGCCACTGGACTCCCATAGAGGCACTTTGTCCAGTAGCTCCCTTCCTCCTGCGCCCCCAGCATGGCCAGACCCAATGGCCAATTATGAAAATGAAAAATCCAGTCCTCAAATGAGTATTTTTCTTTGGTGCTTTGATTTTCCTGTAATAAGTGCCTGGCCACCAAAGAATCTCAGGAATGTGGCCTTGATAATGAAAACAGGCACCTGACTAGCACAGAGGCCTCCACATCTTGAGCAGCCCCTTCCCCTTTGGGCCAGGCACTTGCTGGAATTGGCTGTCCCCTCTCCCAGCCCTGGGCCCCGCCTTCTGAGGAAAGCAAGAATCCTTATCGATGTTTGGCCTCCTATCAGGAAGAACAAAACAAAACACAGCTCCACCTCCAACTGAACATCTTGTGATTGCTATGATTACCATTCCCCGTTACCGGGGAGACACTGAGGCCAAGCCTCTTGCTCCAGGGCTCAGAGCTGGCAAGTGGAGCTGCTGGGATTTGAACTCAGGCAGCTATTTCCAGAGCTGCTGCTCTGAAGAGCTGAGCCCCCTCCCCTGCACAGGGACCAGCTGTCTGGGGCCCCTGGGGCGGCAGCCTGGGTACGAGAGGCTGTGACTCTGAGTGCTCCCTGGCTGGCTAGGCTGGTGTGGAGCTCCGCAGGGGGCTGTGGGCACTCCTGGCTGCTCCTGGCCCCAGGGGTCTCACCGCTGTCTATAAACAGCAGTAGAGGGGTGGCTGGGGAAGAGGGGCTGCTTGGCCTGGCAGAACAGAGAAGCCTACCTTCCTCAGGGCTCCTCCTCAGATCCTAATTCTTTGATGTTTTACCCCAAAAGAGCATGCCTCCAGATCAGGATGCTGGTCAATGGTATTTTCCCCCAAGGATCAGTTTAGGGAGGCAGTTTAGGCCCTGGCGTGGATCCCAAGGGGGTCGGGCTGCAAGGCTATCTCTGCATCTGATACTGGTGCTCTCCTTCCTGCACACCGGGCATCCTCATCTGTAAGCTGGAAGGAACAAACCCGACATCACACACCTGTGCCACTGAGTGAGACAGCAAATGTAAAACCTGGGACACGCGCTCTCTGGAGATCCCTGTTGGGTGAGGATGTGGAGGTCACCTAAGGTCCTTGGGGTTCATTTGACTCACCTGTGAAATAGGGGTGATGACACAATCCCATCTCAGGGCCAAGAGTCCTCAGCAGAATGCGCAGGGAGCCTCGGGTGCTGGCGACGGCACGTGCAAAGGCCCAGAGGTGGGAACTGTGTGGGCTGGCTCAGGATTCCAGGTCAATGGGGCTGCTCAGACTGGGATTATTCGTCTGGACGCGGAGCTGAGAGCTTCCCGGGCTCTGTGGTGCGGGCATTGTGCTCCCTGGATCTTGAGGAAGCAGGTTCAGAAGGCTGTGGCCACGGCCACACAGCCAGCCCGCGGTGGAGGCGGAATTCAGTGGCAAGTGACCCCATCCTGTGGCCTTAGCTGGTGTACCCTGCAGCCCTTTCAGGGCCCCCTCTTCTCAACAGGGGGAAGATGAAGGGAAGGTGGGTACCTTGCCCCAAAACCTTTTTCACAAGTTCCTTTAAGATGTGATCCCACTGCGTTTCAAGTCAAGTCAGTTCAACGTGCAGCGAGGGATTCCTGTGGCTGGTGCTCCAAGTGAGACCTTTCATCCACTTGAAGGTGCCCCGCCAAGTTCACGGCAATGTTCAGAAAAGAGCACGTTCGTGTCTGCCTCTCAAGTCCTGCTGGAGGAAGTGCCGTGTTTCAGCGCCTGTACATAGTAGGTGCTGAGGAATGACCGTCTGAGTGAATGAATCTCCATCTTGCAGGGGTCTCTTACCAGCACCCTGCCCCCGTCATCCCTGCCCCAGCGTGCCCTCTCTGGACCCACTCAGTGCTCCAGATGCCCACCCACCCCACCCCAGCTGTTCAGCAAAAACACTTACAAGCTTTTGGGTCAAACCCTGGCTTTGCTGCCTACTTGCTGTGTGATCTTGGGCAAGGTAGTTAAGCTCTCTGAGACCCTGTTTTCCCAGCCCATAATAATAATAATAATAATAATAATACCTCATTCCAGGGTGGTGGAGGAGATTCAGGAAACCCGTGCACATTTCCTGGCCCTGGTGAGTGCCTCGTAGGAAAGGCAGATGTTGGGGGCTATAACCTTCCCTGCCCAGTCCTGGTCCTCAGCTGTCACCCACAACAGGACTGCATTGGCCAGAACGACAGAAGCACAGGCTGTAGGACGTGGTGTAAGGTCTCTCCCTGTCTTGTGTCCAGTACGGCAGGCTGGTATTTTTCCCTAGCTGGTACTAATCTGTAAAGCAGTCCAAGAGAAGAGAGCTCCTGAAGATTTTCAAAGCCCAGCTCAGTCTGCTGTCAAGCCCACGCTGGGCGGATTTAGTACCACGTTCCCTTAATGGCCACACCTGGCCTGGAAGGGGAGGCGTGAGGAGCCTCACAGGAGATCAGCTGCAGGTTATTATCCCCATTTTACAGATCAGCACCCTGGGGTCCACCCAGGTGAAAGGGTGAATATGAGGTCGTCTAGTGAAATGAGAGAAAGTGGTAGAATTAGAACCTGGTCTTCTTCCCAAGCCTGGGCCCCTAACCACTGCCCAGCACTGCCTCTCTTGTGTGAATGCCCATGGGCAATCGTCCATATGGCCACGAGATCCCAAAGGGAAAGGCTTTTCTTGGGAGGTGTGTCTCATGCAGCAGGGACCTTTATGGTGGATCCCACGTTCCCCAGTGGGGTGCTACCAAACACCCCGCCTAGAAATGAGATCTCCCAGGAATGGAGGTCTCCCAGGAAGCCTGCAGCCCCTGGGTTGTGGTGAGAGGCTGGGTTTCCTTCTGGCAGTCACCAGCCGCCATGTCCCCAACACCGTAGTTCCCCAAAGCAGGGCTTGCCCGGGTCCCAGCCCGAGTCCAGGGTGACGTCACTGTGTTTTACTTTTTCACAATCATCACCAGTGGGTGTCTGCCTGGTGCCGAGGCTGTGGTTGGGGTTCCGGGTTGGCTGAGATACCCAGAGAAAACCACAATTGCTCAGGGCCTTCCACCTACAGGAACCAAGAAGGGCAAGCCAAGGAACCCTGCCAAACCTGGTTCCAAGTCTGCCCACTGGGAGGGCCTGGCTGAAACAGGGCCCCCTCCGCCTGCCCCTGAGTCTGCGCTCTCATGCCTGAGGCCTCAGACTGAATCCACAGAGCCCAGGCCCCAGGCCCTCCTTGCATCTGTGTCCTAGAAAGTTCTAGAAGACTTGCTGGGGAGTGGGCAGAGGACCTGTAGCAATGTGGAGAGAAGGGTCTATTTCTGAGAGTTGGACTTGTGTCTTCCCACTATCTCCTCACTGCTCAGGCTGGCTGAGGACTAAGGTACCAAGAGGGGAGGGGAGATGAAGTCCCAGGGAATCTGGGGAACCAGCTGAGAAGCAAGCAGGATTCCACCTTTAGAAATCACTGGGGAAGGTTGGGATTTTATCCTGGGAGAGTGACGAATTAAGCAGGAAGGGGGCACCATCCAATTAGTGTTCTAGAAAGACCTCTGGAGCAGTGATACCAATGTGTGTATCAGTCAGTGTTCTCCAGAGAAACAGAACCAACTGGACATGTTATTTACCTCTTTGTCATCTACTGAGACCTCAAGGAACTGGCTTCTGTGATTGTGGACCGGGGCAAGTCCGAGCTCCACAGGGCCTCCCAAAGGCTGGGAGCTCGGGCGATTTGGTGCTGTAGTCTCGGGCCAGGGCAACATCACCGAGGTGCTGTGATGTGCACTCAGAGGCCTCTGGGGGTCTGGACTAGATCATGCCCCTGAGCTGGGGAACAGGGTCTGCCAAAAGCCGACCTTGGTCTGGGCTCCTCTTCTCCTGCATCCAGGTGCTCCCTGCACCCCCTGCCCAGTGTGCATCCTTGGAGCTGTCTGGCGGGGTGAAGTCCTTGAGGGTCAAGGTCATGTCTTATTTCAGGGACCACGGCATTAACACAGTGCCTATTGCCTAGAAGGTGCTCGATAAAGATGAAAAAACGGAGGACTGTCCGTGCGGATGCCACCCCTGTATCACACGTACCTCTCACCACGCCCAGCCCCCACCTCCCCCGGACTCACGGGGCTCTCGGCCCCACACACCCTGCAAAGCAGAGGAGCTTACAGGGGTGGGGTAGGGGATGGGGCAAGTCTGGGGCCACATCTTGGTTCTGATATCTGCATGCAGCCTGTTTATGAATAAATGTTGATTGATTGATTCACACATTCATTCATTTTTAAAAAATTTCACATGCCTATTCATTAAACTTTCATTGAATACCTAGGTAAACCAGACTCAGGTGCTGGATTCACACAACAGGGTCAGGGCTATGAGCCCTGATCTTAACAAGGTCACCTGGGCAGGGGGAAATCACTGAGAAAATAAAACAATACATCTCGAGGACAGTGACAGTAGAGATAAGCACAGGGTGTTAAAGGAACTTGAGAGGAACCCTAAACCCAGTTGGAGGGAGGGGACAGCTGAGCTCAGCCTGAAGGATATGCAAGAGTCATCCCGGCAGAGAGCAGAGTGGGAGCGGGCAGGGAGAAAGCCACCCAGTGCAAGGGTCTGTCCAGTCGGTCCAGGGCAGCCTGGGGCCAGTGCATGGCAGGGGAAAGGTTTCCCAATGCAGCCATTCGTTGGCACTCCCGCTGGGAATTCTTTGTCTTTTTCTGCATCTCAGCATCCAGGCCAGCAGCTCCTCTAGTTCTTGCCATAAAGAATTCACCTGGTGCCAGGCTGAAAGGAGCCCTCTCTCCCCACCTCCCTTCCCCTTCAGGGAACCTGAGCCAGGGGAGAGGGGTTGGGGGCTGGCGGAGGCAGGGCGGTGGGGACCACCTCAGCAAGCCGACTGTCAGCAGATACCGGGCTCTCCTCATCTCAGAAAGCCACACCTGTCCAGTGCAGACCTAGATGTCCTGCCTCACTGTCCCTGTCTGTAAAATGGGGGTAGGCAATCCCGTTTCAACTAAAGGAGACTCATCAGCCATTTTATCCCCTTAGCCTGGGACAGAGCAGACCCAGAGGAGCAGCTGAAACACACGTGTGGAAACATGAGAGGCTTGGGGGAGGCAGGTGTTAAACACGTGGGAGGAACGTGCCTTCACCAGAGGAAACTTCGCGGGGGGTGTGTCCCTTTAGAATCCCTGAGGTGTGGTGCTTACCTGTGTTTTTGCTGGTTTCTCCCTTGGGCCAGGGACTGCGGCTTCAGGGACCCATGTCTTAGTGCCTGGAAGAGCCAATGAACGTTTTTGAAGTGCCCGCCACGAGCCAGCCTCTAGGTAGACCCCGATCTCTTTCAGTTTCCCCACAGCCCCGTGCATAGAGGAGGTGTCGAGGCTCTTACATAACTCGGGCTCCATGAACGTTTATAGTCAGATCCAATCACTGCCTTTGATTTAGACCAGAGATTAGAAAAGGACTGCATTTTACGGGCCAACATCTCCTTGTGTGGGTCAATTAACCTGAACCCTAGGCCGAGAAAGATTCTGTGGCTGTCGAGAGCTGACTGGTGGCCCCGTCCCTCCAGATGATAGGGACACACCCCAACCCCTGCAGCCTATGAGTGGGATCTTATTGGAAACCAAGGACAGGGAAATTTGGAAAACTACATTTGTAGATGAAATTAAGGGTCTTGAGTTTATTCTGGATGACAAGGGTGGGTTCTAAAATTATTGGTAAGTGTCCTTGTAGGGGACAGAAGGGGAGAAGGCTGGTGAAGGAAGATGGAGTTTTGCAGCCACAAGCCAAGGGGCACCTGGATATGCTAGAACCTGGAAGAGGCAAGGAATAATCTGCCCCCCACCACCACCACCAGCCCCTACAGCTTTTGGAGGGCGTGTGGCCCTGTGGACCCCTTGGTTTTGGACTTCTGGCCCCCAGAACTGTGAGAGGATAACTTTCTGCCATTTTAAGTCACCAAGTTTGTGATATTTTAAGGGAGCACAGGAAACTAACAGTGGCCTTCGCAGGGCTCAGTGGGAAGGAGTGCTGGGATGAACTCATGATGTCTGTGAGGGCAAGAGAAGGTGAAGTGCAAGGGCACGTGCTAAGTGTTGCCAACGTTGATTTAGATCAATCAGGGATCCTGGTTAGGGGCTTCCTCTGTGCTGGCAGATATGAGATCATTCCATCACAGTGACTCAGCACTAGACAGAAATTTCAGTGCAGAAATCAATCAGGATGTATCTCTCCTGGTGAGTGGAGGGTGGTGGAGGCAGGGGTGGCATGAGTAGCTCCATCATCATTGGCCGAATGAAGTGATCCTGAAGGTGGGAAACCTTTTGGGAACTGGGGGAAAGGAAAGGCGGTGGCTGGTTTTCTTTTTTTTTCTTCCCCCTTCTGTGCCTCTGATAGGACCACAGGGAATCCTCCAGAAAAGATAAGGGCTGACAGAGGCAGGGAAGTCATCCTGGACGGAGTCCTGCTTCTGTTGGCATCGCCCATTCTGGAGTCTAACGGTTCCTCCTGTCGGGGGCTCCCCATCCCTCCCCCATGCCACCATTGAAACTTTTGTTTTCCCATGAAATCCATGGCAAAATTACAACCAAACTCCCTCCTCCATGTAGCAAGAGGGAAGCCCAGTGTACGGACAAGACTGTGGGGACATGGTCTCCCACCCCGGCATTCACCCTTTCTTGCTGTGTGAGCTTGGAGATATTTCCAGCCCTGGCCCTCAGATTCCACATGGGCACAGTGAGAAGACACTACCACCTACTTCAAGGCGTTCCTTTGCGGATTCAGCTAGGTCACCAACATAACTGTGCAGAAAGGTTCAATCTACAAATAAACTGTTGACACACACAAACAGACTCACAAAATCAGTCGTCCCACTGAATTGGGACCCCTTTGCTGCGCCTGTGGATTTCTTGCCTGGACCCATAGTAATCGCCGTTTACTGAGCCCAGTCCACGTGCCAGGTGCTGTGTCAAGCTGGTCCGCCCACAAAGCAGCCCATTCTCATGGGCTGTACTGCTGTGCCCGAGGAGCAGGGGGGACACCAAGACCTAGAGAGGCGAGTGGCTGGCCCGGGGTGACATAGTAAATGGAAGATCTGTCTCTCCTCCGCCACAGGGCTCAGCCTCACCCTGAGGACTCCTTCTCAAGTGCTCCTTCACCGTGCTCGGTGAGGGGAGTGCAGCCCAGGACCCCCATGCTCTCCTTGGAACTCGGATGCTTTGAGGAACGGGAGCAAGTTCCCATACACCCACGCGGAGTCCCATCTCTGCATGTGTCAGAAAAGATGCATGAGTGAGTGGATAAGGGGCTGAATAGTGGAGAGTTTTTAAAAACTGTCTTGCATTTTAATAAAGTGGAACCTTTATGCTCTGAGGAAGGAGATCTGAGCTACTGCCCACCTTCTATTTCCCCAGGGACAGCTCATGTGTCGGGTGTTCCTCTGTCGGAGAGGGTTAACGTCTGCTCTGCCTTGGCCTGGAGGTGGGGCCCAGGGGTCGTGTAAGAACCATTCGGCTTGAACATGCCAGGTGATGCCGATCTTGTTCATGCTACTTCCCCAACAGCACCCGACCTGTAGCAGGCCAAGGGCTTCTTTGCTGCATGAGTAATAATGACTCAGTGCTATTCTCAGCTGTTTCAAAGTCATTAATTGCGGGACCAAATTGTCCTGGTTTAGAGCAGGGCTCTCTCCTCTCCTGCAGGAACCAGCTGCAAGCAGGGGTGTTGGTTTGAGCTGGTCCTTCAATTGGAGGGGTGCTTATCTGTTTCTCGGCTGCTGCCCAGAAAGGGTTAAGCCTCAGGCAGCGTGCCTGGGTGTTCTCCAGCCCTGCCTTGCCCCATTACCCTGCCTCCAGCTGAGAGCGGGCCATTAGTTTACTCATAAACAGGTGGCACACTCCACCTGAGCAGCTAGAGATCAAGGCCATTTTCAAGCAGCAGCTCTGAGCGCTGCTTCCTGCTCCCCGAGGCCACCCACCACCTCAGTCTCCGTGCAGTCCGGGGCTTGTCCTTCAGGCAGCTGTCTGTCCTCTGGAGACCCCTAGATGTTTAGTAAGTCCTTGGGGACCTGTAATGTCCACACAGATGGAAAGGGAATCTGTGAGCAGGCTTCCAGAACTGAGGAAGGCAGAAGAGCCCTGGTCAAATCCTGCATACCAGCCGAGCCAGGGGCAGCCTGGAGACCCCTCATCCCAGCCCCGAGGCCAGTGTCCCCCGCAAAGTTCAGAAGCCTCCCATAACTCCCTACTTCTAGTCCCATCTGATCTCAACGTGTGGCCTTTCTCCCAGGTGTTTCCTCCCCAGCAGTCAGAAGAGAGGGATAAGCCACACAGACGATCCTGATGATGAACCGCTTAAAGTGTCACGTGAGACTGTGACTGCTGGCCCACCACTTATTTCTAAATGGCCCACGGACTAAGAATGTTTTTTTTTTTATCTCCCTAAATGATTGGAACAAAAATAAAAGAAGCAGCCTCTACCAAGATATGTGAAAATGACATGAAAATCAAATTCCAGTGTCTGTAAAGTTTTATTGGAACGAGACACGCTCATTTGTGCAGCTACCATCTCTGGTAGCTTTTGCGGTGCACAGAACTGAGTAGCTGGGGGCACGCACAGCTCCATGCAGCTCCATGTGCTGCAAACCCCAGGGATGCCACACGTGTCCCCTATCTGCTGTGCGAGAAGACACTCCCAAATAGGAGCTCCCTGAGACCCATCACTGATCCGCCGTCACAGGTGGATATCTGCACGTGAATCTGAGTTAGATGAGATGTTACCCCCACTCAAAGCATCCCGCCTTCTCCTTAGTAGAACTGCATTCTGACATATTGGGCTGGATTATTATTATTTTGACTAATAAAAATTTGGAGAATTCTTTTCTCTCCTGTTTCTTTCATAGAATCTCAGGTTTTGTTGCTTGGCCCCCAAAGCATGAAGTGTTTGCTATCTGGTCCTTCACAGAAGTTTTCTGACTTTTGACCTAGACCCTTGAACTGTGTCTTTGGTTCGGCTTCTCAGCTCCATGTCCTAGGTTGTCTTATATCCACACGGAGCCCCAAAACCCTCTGCAGACCACGGGCAAATTCGGGTTCGAAACGTTCTCGCCACTCTCAGCGGAGCATGAACATGTGGGGGGAGAGCAGTTGAAACGCTTGTCCCTGCCCCCTGACCAGCTCTCCCCCAACCCCACCCCACCCCACCCCTCGTGAGCAGCACCCCCCTCCATACACTCGGGGATGCCTCTGTGACTCATCAAGGGCCCGCTGATTTTCCTGTCCTCTGCTCTGCCTCCCCATAGTGAGTCCTGGTCGCTGGATGGGTCAGCTGGTACCAAACCAGTGGGAAGTTACATACCTATCTATTAAACATCGTGCTAGCGGCCTGGTCCCTGGGAGATACTACCTGGGTAAATCGCAACTCCCAGGACCAAGGTGGTGCCCTGGGAGGCGGAACCTGGAGCCAAGTGTGGCTGATGCTCCATCACTTCCTTTCTGGGCAACCTACTTTTGTTGCTCTGGCTCTCAAAGTCTGAACCTCCTCCCCTGCAAAGGGTGGAGCTTGGGCTGAGGTGCTGCAGACTGAAGACTGGCAATGAGGCACATCTGTGGGGACAGTGCCAAGTGTTACCAATGCCCGCCCCCCACCCCTGCAAGCAGTGAAACCCAGTCGTGTAGAGTTCCCATCCGCAGCCTCGGACAGAATGTCTCTTTAAGTATCTGCAGCCCTTCCCCTCACCCCTCGACCACATGCCCCCGGGATTTCTGGACTGGACTCCTCTCCCACAGCCTGGGGCTCAGCCAAGCCCAATTTCTTCTTCCAGGATCAATTATTTTTTCTTCTTCTTACCTTAAAGAACAATAATGAATCACACGGTGAGCCCCACAGTCCTTTCTATTATTCCCTGGTCTGCCTTTGGATTTCCTCTTTGGTTGTGTAATTTGGCCTTTACAATGTCCTTTCCATGCTAACAAAGGAGGAGAGGAGCACCTGGGAGGGGGTGCTGGGGGGCACTGGCCTCCTGGGCCAAGAACGAGGGAGCTTTCGAGTCCTGTTTCTCCCTCACCATCACCCCAGCCCTTGGAGCTTCAGCCATCAAGGGCTGATGTCTTTTTCTCTTAAGAATGTTATGTATTTACATGAGTACTCTGCCTTGAGGCATACTCCCCTGCCCTGCCCCACCCCCACACATAACATGGGCATCTAAATGCTGTGGCCCAGGGTTGGGGGTTGAAGGTAGGTGGTTGGAGAATGAGTGTGTGAACCAGTGGTTTGGAGACATCTTTGCATTAGTTTACTTCCACTGTCCTTTTGCTCCAGCCTTGCCTCCTCCAGGCAGGCTTCCTGGACTCTCCAACACATAGGAAACCCTCTTCTTAGACCCTTTATTGGTGTTGGTGGCCCTATCTTCCAGGCAATGCCAAACTGTAGGAGGCTGATAAATGCAACATCCATCTATAGCATTGTGCATTACATTGACCTCTTAGTGAGTAACCAGTTCCCCTGCCTCCATCCCTTCCTCCTTTCATCCCTCTCTCCAGCCCTCATTTCTTTTCAGGGGAACAGAACTACAGGAAGGACCAGGCCAGCCCCTGGAAGCTGACCAGGGAGACCCCCTTCCAGAGCCAGGTCCTGCCCTTCAGCCGTGGGACCAGGTGCCTCTTGGTACCTCCCCTTCCGGGAGCTCCTGGCGCTGCTACCAGGAACTCCCCGAGCATCACAGACAAGCACTGGCAGGGTCTTTGTGTGGTTAGAGCCCTGCAGACACTCCTTTCACTGCTGTGCCTATGAACTTCCAGGCTGCTGAAGAATGGAGTGTTGGGGACCTTGGTTCTAAACAGCCATTTCCTGCCCAGGGAGGCCGGCCCCACCTCGGGACCCCTCACACCCAGTCCCTTGCCCAGTCGACACCCATGGCAGGCCTCCTGTGGTGAAGCAGGGAGCCTGGGGGGCTGGCAGTGATGTTATCAACAGAAATTGTAGGATTGCAAGATCAGTTTGGGCAAATTTGGTGGCGGCAGGATCTAGTGTGACAAAAAGCTTCAGGGACCTGTATGTTAACTCTGCCTATGTCCTTATTTCCCTGGTGACATTGTGGAGTCCCTCCCTCTCCCCGGGCTCAGGGTTCCTTTCTGTGCAGCAAGGCGTCAGCCTGTTCCAAGTTTTCTGAGGCTATTGACTGTCTGACTCTGTGTCCCTTCCCTTGACCTCCCTCGGCCACCCCCATATCCACCTCTCTGGCCGGGATTCCCCAGGAAAGGAGCCATGGAGGCTCCAGGGAGGCCCATGTTTCACTTCCCAGTTTCCCCCATTTTGCTGTCCTGTGGTCTCCCCAGGGCTTGGCCATTGGTGTTGGAATCCTGGCCGTGTCTCCTTCATCAAGTCTCCCTCCCAGGCCTCAGTTTTCTGTCCTGTGAGATGGAGACAGTAGTGTTGACTGCATTGGGTTGTTTTCAGGATTAAGTCCAACAGGGCAGGTCAAGTCCTAACACAGTGGCAGGCACATGGCAAACCTGCAGTGGCTGCTGTTGGCATCATCATCGTTGTTGCCGGCATTGACCACCTCCCCTCTGTGATACCCCGGAGAAGAGAGCCCTCCAGAGCCCTCGGGGCAGCTTGGTGTGGCCCTGTGCAGGCAGGCGGTCAGGGGGCCTGGCTTCAGCCCTCTATGTGCACATCTGAGGAGGGGACTCCCACCAGAAAACCTCCAGCTTCCACGCACAGTTCTCAGTGTGTACTGTGCCAGGCACCCCTGCGTGTTGCCTCTCCACACTTGTGGGCTGTTGTGAGGACAAAAGAGCTCCCATGGCGTGGCCCTCGGCCCAGCGCCTGCCCACTGCCCTCCATGAACCGGACTCAGTGGTGCGATTGCCATCACTGCCAGGATCAGCCATGTCTGTGGTGTGATGAGGCGCCAGCGTCAGCCCTGGGTAAACCCTGGCTGGGGACTTTAGGCAGTTTCCCAACCACCCGGACCCTCAGTTTTCCCATCTGAATAATGGGGCAGCCCCACCCCTTCAAGGGGCTGCTGGGGGTGGTCATAGCACAGCTGTGAGGACGGCATGAGCTGTGAACACTGGCAAAGCCCAGGCCGTAGTTTGTGCTCAGTGTGGATGGGCTCCTTCCGCGCACCTGCCCCATGCCTGCAAGCTCCCCTCTTTTCCATGGGGGCCTTGTCCTCTCTCCACGCCAGTGCGAAGGTGGGGAAGAGCCTTGGACTCACTCTTTTCTCTGCCTGCTGTCCCTAAGCCGGCAGCTCCAGGCTGCACTTGGCCCCAGGTTGAGTCGGTGAGCAGCTCAGAAACGGGAAAACTCACAAGGAAGCAACACACGTAGTGTTTTGTTTATTTGCTTTATTTAAAAAGAAAATAAGAAAACAAAAAAACCCACACTTCCCAGGGTATGCTATGACAAGAGATTAGGCATAAAAATACATATAAAAGCAAGAAAAATCCCTCCCAGACCCCTGGGCGGCGGGTGCAGGTGGTGGTCCCGTCTCCCAGGCAGTCACCTCTCCCAGGCTATGAAAACAGAAGTGCCTGTTTGGCCTTGTTTCTCTTGGAAGACTCAGACACCTCCAGCTCACTGGTCCATGACATGTACCCGAGAAGCTGCTCTATACAAGGTTTTTCAGGTGGGTAGCCCTGGGGTGGGGGACTTGGGGTGCACCACTCCTATCCCTGCTCTGTTCGAGGTCTCCAGAGCTGGGGAAGCGATGCCCCTCTGTGGGGACAGGCTGGACACACTGTCCTGTGGGGACACCGCTTCAGTTTCCCTCCTTGCAAAGGGGGTGTCTGCAGGGAAGGTGGGGGCCACAGAATAACTTGGACCCGGACCAGACGTGCCCAGGGCTGGAGCTAAGTTTTGAGGGATGGCCAGTGGGCAGTGGAGGTGCTCCTGGCTCTGTCACTTCCTAGTTTGTGTGACCCTGGGAGAGTTACTTAACTTTCTAAAGCCCCATTTTCTCATCTGTTAAAGGAGGAAGTTCATATGAACCCCATAAGGCGACTGTACATAGTAAGTGTGGCCATGCCTTCAAAGAGCCTAATACGGCTCCCAGCACGTAGTAGGTGCTCAACAAATGGCCGCCACAGTTACTGTTAATCTAGCACCAGCATTTCCATTGCAAAGTTAGTAGGAGTATGCTCAGGTATGTAGGACAGACAGAAGGTTTATATCACCTTCTAGAAACAGGATAGAGATCTCTGAGCATCCTGTGTCTGTCTGGTAAGTTTAGAGGTATGGACAACAGGGATGCTGGCCAGGAGGGCCTCAGCATGCCCCTCTGGCTCGGGAGGGCTCCGTTCTAGACATCGGTGCCATCCCTGGGGTAGAAGCCGTTATTTGTGTTGGCATTGTTATAGAAATGAGAGCTGAACTGGTTAACAACAGCACCTCCGTAGCCCAGAGCGTTGGTGGGCATGGGGCTGGCCCACTCGGCCCCCACCCCGTGGTTGGCGAGGGGGGCCACATGGCTGCCAAGGTTGGTGAGTGGGGTGTAGGTGTTGAAATTCACCAGGTTCTGCCCCATCTTGTCAGCAGACTCAGGGCTCAGACCTGGTGTGGCCACAGGGCGGCTCATGGGGCTCGGCCCATTCACGAAGGTGGTCATGGTAGAAAGGAAGCTGCTGAGGCACGGGGTGCTCGACTGGGCCGTGGACGGCTGCTGCTCCGGGGAGCTGGCGGTGCCTGGTGAGGTGGAGTTCAGGGTGTCCTGGGTGTCCGCGGTCTTGGTGCTGCTCGCCAGGAGACTGCTGTCTGTCTTCTCTGAGGCCAAGGAGCTTGTGGCAGAGGACCCATCCGACTTCCTCTTCCTCTTCCTGCGGAAATTCCCGTTGTCGAACATCTTCTCGCAGTTGGGGTCCAGGGTCCAGTAGTTCCCTTTGCCTGGTGCAAAAGCGGGGAGAGGTGAGTAGAGAGACAGACAAAATGCCTGGCTTCTGTTTCTCCTCATCGGGACTGATCGGACCATGAGAACTGAAAACCAAGGCAAGGAACCCACAAAGACAGAGAGCAAAAGTCAGAGACGGAGAAAGGGAGAAAAGCCACGAACCAACCCCACTCACACCCTACCCATCTCCATTTTAGCACCCCCTCGCAGCTGGAAGGACAGAGAGCCGTGAGTCCTGAAGCTGTTCCCAGCAGGTCTCCTTAGAAGAAGTTCAAGTACAGCGTGGGGGTGGGGTGGGATGGAGAGAGCGAGGTGCTTCCATTGCTGAGGTGATAGAAAACTCAGGACAAAATCAGGGCTCCCTGAAAGTCTCGGGCATGGAGTCCAAAGAAGGACTTGGGTCCCGGCTTTGCTCCTCCGTGGCTGAGGGACCTCAGGTGAGCCTCAGTTTCCTAGTCTGAGAAACGGGCCCCTTGGGCCTGTCCCTCCTCCCTCCGGCTAACAGGGAAGGACAAACACTTGGTGTAGACTGTGAGGTCCGAGGCTGAGCTAAGGCCTGACCTCTGTCTGCCCCTCTCTATCTCTAGGCCTGAGGGCAAGGCCAGCTAGTGGACCAGAAGGGACAGAGAGTCTTGCCCTTGCTGGCCTCATGGTGGGCGGAGCTGGGTCCCTCTGCACCAGAACTTGGCTTCCTGTGGGGGAAGCGGAGCGGGCTTCAGCTCTGCCAAGTGGAGACAGGAGTGTTTATGCCTCTCCGTACATCTCCGTATTGCAGAAACTCGCCCTTCACAAGGAAAGGTCCGCAGTCCAGCGTTCGAGACCTCTCTGCTCAGCTCACACTCCGGCACAGCCCCTTCGCTCCGCCCCGCCCGAGGCGGGCTGCGTCCCCCTACCTGTGATTTTCCTTATCTGTAGAATGGGGCTCCTGCAAGCTCCCCTGCAGCAGTGCGTTAAAGGAGGTGATGTAACTAGGGCGGCAGCGTAAAGTCGCTCGTGGAGCGTCTGTTCAACCACCGTCCCATCTCTTCCCAGGGACCCCCTTGGGCTTTCCGTCCAATCTCTCATCCCCCGAGGGCTTCGTCGCTGCAGACCACGGAGCGCCGTGAGCACCAAACCCTTGCGCACACTATCTCGGGGCCCCTGCCGCAAGCCTCTGGAAGAGGCACTGTTAGCATCCCTGTTGTTCAGACGGGGAAACTGAGGCTCAGCCAGGATGGGATGTTCTCCTTCACAGCTGACGCCCCCTCCCACCCTCACCCTCCACCCCCCGCCGCCCTCCAGTTTTGGGGAGGCACGCTCCTATTCAGGACTTTCTACGAGGGGGCAGGCAGGAAGAGAGGCTTCCGTGGGTACCCCCCAGTGGCTCGCTGAGAGGGTGCCTCCCGGCCCGGCGCTCCCGGCCCCGGTACCTGGGTCGTCCTCATCACGGGGCACCTTCTTGAAGCAGTCGTTGAGCGACAGGTTGTGGCGGATGGAGTTCTGCCAGCCCGCCTTGCTCTTGTTGTAGAAGGGAAAGTTATCCGCCACGTACTGGTAGATCTGGCTGAGGGTGAGGCGCTTCTCGGGCGCCCCGTGGATGGCCATGGCAATGAGGGCCGAGTAGGAATAGGGGGGGCGCACCAGCTTCATCAGCTCCTCCTGGGACGGCATGGGCAGCCAGCCCAGGTCGCCACCCCCCATGCTGGACATACCGGGAAGCAGCTGCCTCTGCACCCCGTAGGCCTGGGGCAGGAAGGGGCTGGGGCTGGGGTTCGGCACATAGGGCTGCGGGGCCATAGCCTGCCAGACGTACGGGTTGGCGGTGGCCCCGTACTCGCTGCCCCCCTCAAAGGAGGGGTTCCGCTGAGGGCCGGGCAGGCCCTGTGGGTGGAAGACGTTCTCATAGTAAAGATTCATCTCGGGGGGCTCCTGGCCGATGCTGGGGAACTGCGGGTTGCAGCGTGGGGGCGAGGGCCCTGGGGGATCGAAGGAGCTCATGGTGGGGCTTGGCTCTGCGTAGACACCTGCCTGGCACCTGCTCGGAAAGCTGTCCCTGCAGGTGCTCCGCAGGTCCCAGCCTTCCACTTATACCCCCGAGGGCTTGGCCCCACCCAGGGGCGGCCACCTGGGACGGCAGACCCGCCCCTCCGCCCTCCAGCAGCCTCGTGCCCACGGGACGGGAACCTCCCTGCTGGCCGCATCAGGTCCCGCTAATGACATGCTCGGACTTGCCTCATCACGGATGTCTCCTCATTCCCGCTCCACCCCTTGTCCTCTCTCACCCT
Organism: Macrotus californicus; assembly: GCA_007922815.1. Lineage (NCBI taxonomy): Eukaryota > Metazoa > Chordata > Mammalia > Chiroptera > Phyllostomidae > Macrotus > Macrotus californicus. The sequence continues at coordinate 153,215 of VMDR010000398.1, read as the reverse complement.
CTTCGCCCCCTTTTCCCTCCTCCAGTCTGCCCCATTTTTCTCCCTCTCCCCTTCTTGCCCTCTCATGTCTTCCTACCCTTCCAGCCCCCCTTTCTTCTCTCTCCTGCCCTCCTCTGTGCATGACTGTCCTTCATTCTTCCTTCCCTATTCCCTGTCTCTGTCCCCTGCACTGCCCATGCCCCCTCCCATGCTCACTCTCCGAGTTTGTTTCCAGCCCCTCTGCTTCTCCGTCTGCTTCCCTCGCTTCCCTGCCATCTCGGCTCCTCTTTGGCCTCCTCTCCACCTGGTCCCTCTCTCTGTCTTGCATTTCCTCTGCACCCCTTTCCTCATCACCCTGACCCTGTCTGTTTTCCCACCAGACCCCTCAGTCTCAGCCCCTCCCCCAGACAGGACAAGGCACTGCGTCAGGAGCCACATTTTGGGGTCTTTTGAAATGAAGACACGTTTTCTGGAGTGTCCAGGAAAGAACCTGGTTCTGGACCATCAGGAGAGCAGGGAGGTGAAGGGCTGCCCCTTATGTAGATGAGCTCCTGCCACACACACGTGCATGCACAATACATGCACACACGTACATGCATACAGGTGCACACTCACACATGTACACAAGCACACACATGCACGCTGCCGCCAGGCAGAGAACAGGCTGTGGACAGGTCATGAAAGTGACAAGAAGAAGAGACTGTGAACTGGACCTTGGGGACGAATGAGTGAAACCCACACTATCCAAGCTTCTTTCTGGCTGCCGGCCGGGCAGGCTCTTGGTTCCTTATCTGATCCAAGTCCTTTCATGTTCCAGCTTGCAGAAGCCCCTGGGAGCCAGGCCAGGAGGCACACCCTCCACCCCTCAGCACCAGCACCCCCACCCCACTTTCCCGTGCCCATCTCTGTCTCAGGCTCCAGGAGCAGGGCTCCAGCCCCCTGCTTCTACTGCTTTGCGCCCAGGCACCCCTCTCTTCAGGTTCTGTCCTCCTTCTGTAGTTTGGACGTGACTTTTCCCAGCCTGCCCCTCATCCCAGGGCAGGCCCTCAGCTTGGGGAGTGGGCAGTGGTCCCCCTTCTCAGATGATAGGCAGCTGTCCCCTGACCAGGCTTTAGTAGCAGCTGGAGACTTCTCTCTGGGGTCAGCAGATTGGAAGAAAGTCCCTGCCAGCCCCTCTGGTCACTGCCTCCTTCCTACTCTTGCAGCTCTTCTTCCTTCTGATATTCCACTTCTTCCCTCTTCACCCAGACCCCATAGCCTTTGAGACCAAAGGAGGTCACATGGTCCCAGCAGGAGGTACCTCCCAGGGATCCTGACTCTGCTGCATCAGGAGACATGGGGAAAGCTGCCGTGTCCAGGCACCAAGCTCCTTGGCAGCATCGTGGTCCCCAGAGGATGATTCGGGTAGCCGGGTGTGAGGGGTGCTCCCAGACCCTGAGGAACCCCCTGTCCCCATCATGTTTACAAGATTTCTACTAGGCCTGTCTTGCTGCTGCCTTTTCAAAGAGCGGCCGATACAGACCAAAGCCTTCCTCTCCACTTCTGACCGCTCCTCCCACGGAATTAGACAGCACAGCACTAGCTGCAGGGTGGCCCACCCAGCACTATTCATTGCTCAACCCAACTCTAACTAACCTGAGTGTCCAACAGTAGGGGATTGGCTAAATAAAGTCCATAGCATCCAGGTGATGTACTATTATGCGGCAATGAAGGATAGAAGGTAGAAAATTTACTGATATGGAGAGATGTTTACGTTCTAATAATATTACCCAGAGAAACAGGCTGCAATATGCCATAATTGGCAAGGGGGTAGGCAAAGTATATATATTCATACATGAGTATGAAATATGTAAATAAAAATACCAAGCTGCCAATTAGGATTTCTGCATGGAGAATCCGACGTGGTTTTTGTTATCATTGTTTTTCCGTACTTTCTGATTTAAATACTTAGAGAAAAGCAGGTAATTTGCTTTTGGGATTCGACGCAAAATCCCAGCAAAAGGCAATATAGTGGAGATACAGAGGACCCAGGTTCAAATCCCAGCTTTGGTACTGAGTGATGGCAAAGTGTCTCACCTGATTTAACTTTTCTCAGCTTGTTTTCTCAGGTGAAAACGGGATGACACCACGTGACCCACGTGGTCACCGAGGGAACCGGTGTCATCAGTGTAAATCACTTCACACGGAGCACAGAGGCACACTCAGTAGCTATTGGTTATTACGGAACAGTTGATACACATTTGGTATGTATAATCGTCCCCGAGTTTGCGATGTTCATTGTTCCCTTCAGCAGCCGGTAGGCAGGGGAGGTGTGGGAGGGGGGTTACAGTGAAGGAAGGCAGCAGGGAGGGTCACTCGGTGCTGACCCCAATGGGACAGCTGGGCCCTGGGATCGGCAGCTGATGGCCAGGGAGGCCCTGAGTCACAAAACAAGTCTACCACTGATCTGGATCAGGGCCTGGCTTCCAACCCCCCCACCCTGTTACACCCATGCCTATTCTTAGGGTGTCCTTTCTTAGAAGTGTTTTAAGGAGTGCTCACCTGAGTCTCCCTGTCACACCCGGGCGCTGGCTCTTTCCCCTGGATGTCCGAGCAAGCCAAGCCTGTCTCAGGAGGCCTGGCTGTGTTTCTGAGCCCGTGAGGCCTCCGTTTCCTCCTCTGTGAAGTGGGGCCGCACGTGGAACCTGCCTGTGGACATTGGGGGAGAGTGCTGGGAGGTGGAAAGTGCGGAGCCCATGAAACAGATAAGGATGAGGATGAGTGCTGGGCCCCAGGGGACAGGTGCTGACAGGGTGGTGGCTCTGGGCAGGAGCAGCCTGCTGTCCCCCAACCACGGTTTTACCATGTGCTCTGACCTGGGGAGGAAACTCCTTCCAGGTGGGGCGAGGCCTGGGGAAAGAGGGCTGCCTTTCCCCCATTCCCCTTGGACAGAGGCTTGGCTTCTTGGGCTCTTCTCCTTTCCACACATAAAACACAGATGCCTGATGAGCTCTAGGGTTTCCCAGAGCCTAACAGGGTGGAGGTAAGCCTGGATAGAGAATCGGGGCACATGGGACAAGCTGGCTTCTAGCTTAAACTTTCTACGTCATGGTTTCCTTATCTGTAAAACAGGGATAAGAAACCACAGGTTTTCTTGCTACTGTCTACAAATATTTCTCTGTGCATAGCACTGAGCCTCCCGTCCTGCTGTCTCTGTACTTTGGGGGCTGCTGCGGGGCTGGCTTCTCCATCCCCGAGTGTGGGCGCTCGGGAAGTCTGGCCCCACTGGGACCCAGGCTCAAGTTCCTGTTGGTGCACCTGGGTTGCTTTTAGACTTTTGGTTGACCTGATGGCTGGAAAAACATAGGCCAATTGCACCCTCTGGTGTCCATCTCTTTAAAAGCAGAAAGCAGAGTGCAGAGGCTGGCGGACATTTACGGTCGACCAGGGGTTTCTGAGCCCCGGTGAGGGGCAGGTTCCCAGGAGGAGCTGCAGCGGCAAGGAGCAGGTGCACCTCTGGAGAGAGACACCTGAGCCCACAGCGATGGTGATAGCGGACAATGAGGTGAAATGTCTTAGAAGGCAGCCAAGGGGAGCAGCTGGACTGATCTGGATTTGAACGTGACTCTTCCAGGTGAATTTTCTGAGTGCCTTGGTGCTGTTGAATCCTAAGCCCCACTGTGCTCGCCGGCAAAATGAGGATAAAACCAGGGTCACCTCCCTCAAAGGGCTGTTGCAAAGACCGAAGGAGACGATGCAGGAAATGCTTCGAAGAGCTGCTGAGTGACAGTTCCTTCTGTGATTCGTTCAGCAAGCACTGTCTTCACAGTGGCAGTTCCAGGCCGTGCAGGGCACCAGAGCAGCCCCAGGTGTGGAGGCTCACAGCTCGTGACTCTGCCCCGGCGGCGCTGTGCCTGTAGTCTGATTTACTTATAGTTTTCTAATTGGCGCTCACTTCCACACAGCCCCCCAAAGCAAGGGCATGCAGTCACTGCCTGAGGACCTGTTTCCTTGGAGACCGGAGGCAGAGGCACCCCGGGTTCAGAGGGAGCAGCAGACAGGTTAGGATGTCACGTCAGAAGGGCAGGGACCAGCTCGGTTTCAGATGCCAGGGAAGGCCCTTTGTTTCTCTCAGTTCCTCCTTCAGCCTGAGTGTTAGGAAGGAAGAAAGCAAGCTTCCACTCCACGCTAGAGATAAAGCTAAAATGCCCATTCCCTAGGAGAGGAAACATGGCCCCTAGATCACAGTAAACTGTGAAAAGGGCAGATGTGAGGTCTGTCTCAGAGGATGGGAAAGCCAAAAGCAATGGGCCTCTGGGTGCTCACAGAGGGGGTGAGGAAGCCCCCGGGGGGCAGAGGAGATTCACCCAGAAGAAAACGAGGCTTAGGGTCAGGCAGGTCTGATTCCAGACCAGCCCTGCTGATCATTAGCTGCGTGGCCTTGGAGGAGCCATCCAGCTCTGTGGACGGAGAGGACTGGAGGAAGCCATCTCTCAGGGTCCCTGAAAACCCCAAGAAAGACAATAGACTCTTCCTCTGATTGCACCCACCCCTCGGCATCCTCACCCTGGGAGCTCTGAAGGCAAATGTGCACGCTGCCTGGGCATCATGAGCTGGTTTGGGACGGGCCTTGCTCACAATAAGGGACCCCTCCCCCCACCCTGTGGCACAGGCAGGGTGGTGCTGGACACATGGCCCCCACCCTCCTGGGTCCTGGGGGCCGTCATCGGGAGGGCCTTTCAAAATGGGCGCAGAGTATGCAGTCTGACGTTGAGCTGAGGTCAAAGGCAGAGGGCAAACGTGTGGATGAAGTTCATGAGGCTAGACTTGGGCAGAGCTGGCCCCCAGGAGCTGGGTGACGGGGGACCACCACGAACTCCCCAAGCCTGGGTTCTCCTATCAGTGTGGATCCTCCTGGGGTGAGGGTGTGAGGGCCACAGGAGGGGTGCCTGAGTAACTGGCCGCTGTGTGAATGTTGTTGGTCACCGCTGTTCCTGCCCAGGGCCGCGCGCCCCAGGCCGCTCACACAGACTTAATACAGCCACTCGGACGTCACGCAAAACTCACAGGGGCCAATGATTTTGAGAAAACAAAACTCGGAGACCGTTATCACCGTGCTGCTGAGTGAGGAGGTCAGAGTTATGGAATTTCTAGAGCTTAACTCAGACTTTCCCTGGACGCAGCCAGCCACAGTTGTCAAACCTGGTGCTCTGTCTGGGCTGGGTAGGGGTGGGGTCGTCCTGCTGCTCAGCTGCTGGGGGACGCTCCTCTGCCCACATGCACTTGCCCTGTCCCTTTGGCAAGTGCATCCAGCCAGGTGCTCAGCCTCTGGGAGCCATCCCTCACCTTGGGGAGCCCACGATGCAGCCAGACCCCAAGCCCCGCTGTAACAGGACTTTTGGACTGTTGAGGAAATTGGAAGCTGGACCATCAACAGGTCTGAGGCTTGGTGAGGGGACTTGGAGGCCCCCAGGAAGAGGCAGGGTGAACAAAGGCTACTGCGGGGACTCAATGTCCTGGGCACAAGAGATAGCCCCAGGGTATGGGTTCCAAGCCAAGCTCCCACCTGGTCACCCAGGTTTGGACCCTGGCCTTCCCACTTACCGAGTGTATGAGCTGAGTCACTTCCGGCCTCGGTGCCTCAGTCTCTCCCTCTGGGGCACAGACATACCCACCTCTTGGTGCTGCTAGCCAGATGTAGGAAGTTAATTCTTGTCATGTCTATAACACGTGGCCAGGGACAGTCAGGGCTGCATACATCCAAGCTATTGTCACAATTACCCCTTGTCCCTCACGGTCCCTGGGGACTGGGGCTCTAAGGGAGTACCGACCCCGAGGTCTGTCGATGGCCCAAGCTCTGAACCCCATGTTTCTGTGCCTTTAAAACCCACCCGGTACCAGTTTCCTTCCCAAATGAGTTCCCAGTCTCCCGCCATCCCAATGTTGCAGGGATCCCACGGGGGTGGAGGTGGCCTCTGTCCCCGGCCTTTCCTCCTGGCCCGAGGAACTCTTCACCACCTTTGGGCCTCATCTGAGGAGGCTGGGAAAAGCCACCCCTCTGACCTGGGGACAGATCCCAAGGTGGGGCCACTTATCTGCTAGACCTCAGCCCTCACTTTTTCTAACTCTTCGGTGTTTGGCAGGGTGGTGTTGTCATCTATCACCAGAAGAAGAGAAAGGCATGGGAAGTATCCACTGAGTGACCACATGAGGAAGACTCTGGAAGTCTTTCCCAGTGTCCCTGTACCCCAGCATGCAGCCCCCAAGAAACCAGGGTCATCAAGATTCTTGGGAGGGACAGGAACAGGTGGGCAAGTTTGCTGTTAGGATAGGCTGGAGCCAGGCCCTGTCCCTGCCCTGCGGGCCCTGGGCCACCCTGCCTTCCCAGTGCCCCCTGCCCAGGCCTGGGCCTCTGGGGTGAGTCGAATCCAGAATTGTGTAACAAGGCTTACATGAAACCACTTTTTATTGTCAATAAGAAATAGCAACACTTTGGAGATGATTGGCTAGAAAAAAGATTGGTTGTTGTATTAAAAAATGTAAAGTACAAAACTGTTAACCAAAAATAAAAAAAAACATGTAAAAAGCTTTTCTATGAAGGGCTAGGACTTAGGAAGTGAGATAGAAATACAGCTCCTTATCCCTAAGGAGCCGGGTCAGAGAAAGCTGTGCCAAGGCCGGTGGGGGTGGGGGCAGGCGTGCATGGAGAGGGTGTTCACGCTGACTCCTTCCACGTGGGAGTCTGCATGCAGCGTCCTCACCCACCACCGGGTCACTGCCACAGTCACACTGGTCTGTCCCCACCAAGTCCCGGGGTGGGGACCAGCCCATGTCCTGTCTGAGCAAAGGCAGCTGCTAGGCGTCAGCATCCCTGTCTGTCTTGTCCTGGGAACTCCTTCCCGGCACAGCACCCAGCGGGCAGGTGTCAGGGGTCGGAGGTCGGGAAGTCAGGGGTCTGCTTGATGTCCTCAGAAGCTTTGCTGGACAGCTGGTGGGAGAAGAGAAGAAACAGCACGAGCCGAAGGTGAGATGCTCATGTGCATGCAAGCCGGGCACACCAGCCCCGATCTCCTGGGCCCCCAACGGGCCTCTTGCCCAAAGCCCTGCGTGTGTGAGCCGCCCCGCCCCTGAGTGTGGCCAGATGGGCTGTGCTCACATCGGTTAGAGCACAGGCTTTGCTGCTTCACGGACCGAGTGGACTCAGGCAGGTCGCTTCCCGAGCCCCGGGGCCCGTGGAGCCCTCCCGCGCAGGGTGGAGGGTGGAGAGAAGCAGCATAGCCCTGACTGCGTGTCAGGAGCCTGCTGTTGCTCTGTTAGCAGAGTTCTGGTTTAGTGGTGCCTGGGTGTCCCAGGTGTTGGCGGCTCCCTCCTAGTCCTGAGCGAGCACTGGTCAGTAGCCACAGCAGACGGCCCGTGAACAGACGGGGCTTGGAAACAAACTTCTAATGAGTGGGATTTTGTGATATAAGTTCAACAGAAAAACTCTTCCCAAATAATTAAAAAGTTCCTTCAGCTTCTAGAGACAGATGCCTGGGTTGCTCTGACAGGCCCCAAAAGGGCAGTGTGGGCAAAGGACAGCTGTGGGTTCTGAGTCCCAGGGGCCTGCACGTCCCCGTAGCCCAGCTGGAGTCTGTCCCACCCCCAGGGACCAGGGCCCAAGGGGAGAAGTTGGCCAGTGTCCCGGCCCTTGGGGCCCGGCCCTGCCTCCCACAGGTGCACACACGTCCCCCATTCCTCCTCTCTGCTGCTCTCCTGCTCTCCCCCCGGGCCCCGCCCCCTCTGTCCTTCTGCCCATTGGGGTCCTCACCATCGTCTTGAAGAACTGATTCACTTTCTTCCGCTTGAGTGTCTTCTTGTCACCTTCCAGGCCAGGGAGGAAGGTCTGGCTGAGGCGGAAGGACGAGCTGCTGTCGTCTGTCCCCGGCACACCTGCCACTGAGAGCGTGAGGCCTGGAAGGAGAGCAGAGAGCAGGTGGGAGCTGGCAGGTGAGGACAGGGGTCGCCCCAGGGATGGGAAGGACGACTTGAGGGAGGCAGATGGGAGACAGGACAGGGACGGAATCTGGGGCGAGCAGGCCAAGGAGCCAGGTGGGAGGTGGCGGCCCGTGTCCTGACATGTGGGGTTGTGCGGCTGCCCTCTGTGGGGGGGAGGGCTTGCCAAGCCTCACAGACAGTGAGCAGCCCGCTCCCTCCTAGGCCTCTGGGCTGGCAGCATGGGGGCTGAGGTGGGGAAGGCCCCTGACTTCCTCAGGGGACAGGATCTTCACCTTCCAACACCAATAACTGGATTCCTCGTTTTCTCTGAAAACAGGGGCCAGTGGGCACAGCTGGTGGTCATGCCCCTGGCTCGGAGTCACACAGACCCTCAGTTTCGACACTGGCTGCAGGAGGATAAGAGCCCAGCCCCCACAGTGTGGTAAGGCCCGCTTGGAGGACAAGGGTGACAGCGCCAGGTGCCCAGGCAGATATGCCTCCCTGTGGGGCTCTCCGGCCTGGTGTGGCGGGCAGCGTTAGGGGCCCGGCGCCAAAGCACTGGGCCTGGGCCTGAACCCAGCCTCCACGGGACTAGCTGGTGACAGGCAGCACATGGGCATTCTCAGTGCCTCTGTGTCCTCATCCATACAGTGGGGCTATGGACATCATCTGCTTCAGGGGTGGGTGCTGCGGCCTAAGTGACATAATGAGGTGACGCAGTTAGCCCAGGGCCGGGCCCCAGTCAGCACTCGGGAGCAGAGGGCATCCTCACTGAGGTCCGCCAGCCGTGTCCTGGGGCAGCGCCCATCTGCTTGCTTCTGTCTGCGCCCCCTCCCCTTGCACAGACTGCCTGGCACAGAGTGGCTGACACTGGAGACTGCTGCATGGCACCTGGTGTGCTCTTCCTTAGGCGTGCCACGTCCCCAGCTGGGGCCTCCACGTCCCCTCTGTGAACTAGGAAGCACTGACCGTGTGCCGCTGACCCCCTCGCTGGGCACTGAATGAGTGAAGGAGGGCACACGCAGCACCCACTCTGCACCTATCGGATGCGGTGGCAATCTTTGTAGTTCCAGAAACAGTCTTCCAGGTCCCCAAAGGAAACACAGAGCTCAGGGTCACACTAGGGACCAACTTCTGGCCCCTGGGGAGGCCTGGCAAACTGAGAAAGCAGAGCTACTGGTGTGCTGAATGCACTTCCAGTGAATCCCGAGGCACAGTGGCCACAGCCTCCGCCCCAGCTCCTGGCAGAGCTCGCTGGGCGTGGGGACAGCTCGGCAGACAGGGCGGCTAGGAGCGGAGCCCTCTGCCCACAGGGTGTGTGGCCTCATTGCCACACTGACCCTCGTCCTATATCCTGCTGAGCTGGTGGCAGCTGGGCACGTACCTGGGATGGCGGGCAAGGACTGGCTGGCAAAACTCATCTGTGAGAGGACGGACGCCCTGGGCGGGACAGCAGCGTGCTCCCAGAGGTTGGTGTCACTCATGAACTCGTGCTTCCTGGACAGCTGGATGAACACACACACACACACACACACACACACACACACCACAGAGACTCAGTGTGAGGCAGCGGGGACCTGAAAAGTTAGTGATGGCGAGTCTTTTGAGGACCCAGTGCCCAGCTCGTTGTTCTGCACCACTCCGTGCCACTGGCCCCCAGGCACAGGGGCTCAGGGTGGCCCACTATACGACTGCCAGGTCGGCGGGGGTGTCAGGGGCTTTGGGAGGGCCTTCATTTAGACGGTACTGTAAGTGATGCCCCCTGGAATTGTGAACCACAGAAATCTTATTGTCAGACTTCTTCCCCGGCCGGAGTCACCTCTGAGGCCTACGGGGAAGTCTGTGGAGGATCCTTTCTCACTGGAAAGCATCTTGGTGCGCCCCTTGCCCTTTCACCTCACACCCCTCCCCCTCCTAGGCTCCCAGAACATCATCAACAAACCTCTGTTTCAGGGGGATGTTGGATTTCAGCCCAACGGTACCAAGTCTCATATTAAATGGTTACTGACTTCCAAGATGAAAAGTCTCGGAGTCAAGGTAGTGCCTGTGTCCCGGCTGGGCTCCCGCTGCATTGCGGGAACCTAGCAGGGTCTGAGGTGTCAGTGGTTAGAGTGGCCAGGGGCCAGGGGCCAGAGGGCAGGACAGGCAGAGCCACCTGGCCCAGCACCGGGAGGGCTGCTGTCCTTTCCAGTGGGCGAAGCATGCGCTTCTCCCTGCCTCACAAAGCCCCATGTGATGGCAGAAAACACACACAGGCTGGAGACCAGCAGCTGGGGTTCAAATCCCACCTCTGCTGTGTCCAGGCTGCACCCACCTCACCGCAATCTTGGGGCTCAGAGCCCCAGGGGCTGTGCCTGGCATGCAGCAGGTTTGCTAAGGGGCCTGCTCACCCGCCTCAGGTCCGACTCGGCCGCTGCCTTCTCGTCCGCGAACACCACGCTGCTCCGCTTGGCCCTCTTCTTGGACCTCCGCAGCTTGACCTCCGGCAGAGTGCTCCCCGGCGAGATGGGTTCCTCCTGCTCCACCTTCGGGGTCTTGGGGGCTGCGAGCTCCAGGTCGAAGCTGGAGGGCAAGGGAGACAGCAGTGGGGACTGCAGTTAGAGGGGCAGTGGGCTGGCTGGCAGGGGCCCCGGGGGACTGAGCTGCCACCTCAGGGCCGGGAGGGAGATCAGCTGACCTGGCAGGGTTTGGGGAGCCATCTGCTTAACTGACAAACATTCGAAATGCAAAGAAAGACTGGCTGGGGGTGAGAAGAGGAAGCTGGTTAAAATGTGGATCTGGGTTCGAATTCGGACACTGCCACTTTTTAGCCGCACGTTGAGCAAACCACTCAACGTCCCTGAGCCATTGTTTTCTTTTCAGTGAGCAGGGGTGTTGGTGGTGACCTGCAGAGAGGCCACGGAGGGGGTCTGAGACCCGGACACAGCCTGCCTTGGCCGGTGCAGAGAGCTCACGAGCAGCATCCACTATTAGGGCAGCTGAGCAGGGCCTGGTGGCCCCCACGGCCTGGGGAGGCAGGTGCGGGAGGAGGGGCTCTGTGACTGGCTGTGGGGACAGATGGCCCCTGGCTGAGCAGAGAGGAGTCCAGACGGAAGCGGGCTCTGCGAGGAGCTCCGCGGCTGTGGCCCAGGCCTGCGGGTCCTCGGGGAAAGCCACCTTGCCTCGCAGGCTTCCAGTGAGCCTCTGAGGGCAGCCTCGAGGGTGACAAAAAGCTTTCCCACAGAAGGGCGGAGAGGCAGTGGGAGGCAGCCCTGGGGCAGAGGGAGCCACTTTGCTCGGGGCAGGGCGGGGGGGGTTGGGGGTAGGGCTCTCCGGGGCAGGGCTGACCTCTCGGAGGTGGTCTTGCTGGGCGTGCTGCAGTCTGAGTTCATGGAAGCCATAGAGATGATGGACATCTGCCGGTAGGAACGCAGCATCGACCGGGGGCGGCCCACACGCCGGTCCTCAAAGTCGGGCTGCGGGCAGAACAGGGTGGTTAGCACCGGGCCCCACAGGTCGGGGGGCTGGGGCTAGGGCTGAGAAGACTAGGGATGGAGCCCACCGGGCCAGAGAGACCACAGGTGTGATTACAGCGCTAGGCCTTTGAGTCCTGAAACGCCAGCCAGCTCAGCTTCCCCAGAGGGATGGTGGGCTGGAGATGATGTCAGCCACGTGACCGATGATTCACCCAATCACGGACAGGTAACGAGGCTCCCGTGAACACTCTGGGCACCTAGCTCAGGCGAGCTTTCCTGGAAGGTGATCCTGCACCCACGCGCCAGCAGGGTAGGCAGAGCATGTTTGGGACCTTCCCAGACCTATCGCTGTGTGTCTCTCGCTGAGGCTGGTCCTGGTTTGTGCGGGGCGTCTTGTGGACTCCGCCCTTAGCCTGACCCACGCTGCCGCTGAGCCCCGGAACCGCGGCGGGGCGCCGCGCAGGGAGCGCCGGGAGAGGCGGCCGGCTGGCCAGACAGCTCCTGTACCAGGAGGCCGGGGCCTGCGCTCACCTCTGTGCCCTTCCACTAACTCCCTTGACCTCCCTGGGCCTCGGTTTTCCCGCCTGGGTTGACTGACGTTTTGTGATTGCACTTTCTGGGGAAGAGGACAGAGAAGGCGCCCCGTGAGTGCCAGGCCAGTGGCCTCTAGGCCATGCAGTGGCTCCCGCGCGGCCAAAAGCGCTGGCTTTGGGGGCCAGCAGAGGCGGGCGCACCCTCGGACCGCACACACTTGCTCTGTGGGCTTTCACGGGTCACTCAAGTCGCTGACGCTCCAGAAGAAAGGCGTGGGGTTCCCATCATGCCTGCCTGGCAGGCTTGTGGTGAGGACTCCATGGCTCGGTAGGCGTCAGGCGCTCAGATCAGACAAGGCCCTTAGTAGGTGCTTCTTCCGTGTAGCTTTTGCTATCAGCACAGCTCCTTGCGTGCTAAGAGCCCAGTTTACCCCTTGTGTTTGCCTGGGGGTGGCTTCTGAGGGGTCGGGGTTATAGGAAGCTTCCTCGGAAGTGTCCGGCCCAGCATCGCGGGCCCACAGGCCCTTTAGTTGCTCCGGTCCCCCCCATCCGCCCCTGCCCCACGGCCCTCCCACCCCGCCAGCGACCTCCGTACCATCTCTCTGACACCATACTCCTTCTCCACCTTCATTTTCAGGTTCTTGAAACACTCCTCCATCCGGTCGTGGAAGGGCCGCAGATTTTCTGACACCCTCTTCTCATGGATCTTAATCCCCGCTCCCAGGAAGGGGATCTGGGGAGAAAGGTGGTGGGCCGTGAGCGGGGCCCCGGGCCTCTCAGCTTGGACCCAGCCCCCAGAGCGGCGGGGGGCGGCTCCCTGCGGGGCATCCGGGTCCCCTGAGACCTTCTCACAGTGCCACCGGCCCGAGGAAACAGGAAAGCTGCAACCTTGGGCTGCTCTGGACAGGGGAGAAGCGGTTACGGCGGCCCGTGCCCCACGGGGAGGTTGGGTCGCCCACGGGAGGCTGGATGTTTGGGAAGTCTCCCCCTTGTGGACTTGGGGGGGGGGCGGAGTGTGCGACCGGAAGAGGAAACTCTTGTTGCTTTGATTCAAAGTGTCGTCCCAGAAGCGCTTGGTGACACGGAAGGGAAACGTGGGTGGGTGTCATAGGCTGGCAGGTGGGAGGCGGGAGAGGGAAGGGCCGGAAGGCGCGGGGAATGGGCACCGAGTTGTACAGCGCAGCGGCCTAGCGGTACCTTCTGCGGCTGCCGCGGAACGGACGGGACGTCAGGGTCGTGGACTTCACCGGCCCACAGAGGGTGGAGGGAAATGGTGGAGGAGACGGGGGAGGGGGAGGTGACTGATGGCAGGCAGTTAAATTCCCCCTTCCCAGCCAAGAGCTCAGCGGGGACCGTCTAAATGGTAGACGTGAGGACAGCAGCCGAGCCACCGGGGCCACTACGAGCAGGGAGAGCTGAGAAAGTATCCTGGCTGTAGGGAAGCAAAACGAGGCTGTAAAGAGGTAGCATACAGGTTATCTTGAAGACAAAAAATAACATCTCTGTGATTGGTGCCGTAAACATGTTTCTGCTTCCTTCCCTTGGCGGTCTCCTCAAACTAGAAGAAAACAAAAAAGAAACAAAACCTGGGAGACGCAATCTACGAATGCGACGCACAACATGTCAGGGGCCGCTGGATGGAGGATGTAAGTGACCTCCAGAGCAGAGGGGGGCGCTGGTGAGCAGAAGAGGCCAACCTCCCGGTAGGAAGCCAGGAGGGGCTGGGGAATTTGGGGCTCCAGGTATCTCCGCAAAACACAAGGGGGTGGTAGAAAGGCTGTGACCAGAGCAGTGGGACCTGACAATCTGTAATTAAGAGGTAGCAGGCCCAGTAATGGCCAGCACCGTATTTCTGTGGCCAGGCACATTGGAGGGACCCAGTAAAATAAGCGGTATGAATGCATGGAATGGACGGGGAAGAGCTAATTTGCTGTGTGTAAAACTGTAAAAAGGCTGCGTTCCGCAGGAGCAGGGCAGCATCTTCTCAGGGCGCCTGGACTCTGGGCGAGAGGGACAGGGCCCAGGGCAACTAGCTTTTCCAGTGAGTGGGCAAGGCCCGGTGGCGGCTGCTGGGGAGAGAGTGGCCACGAGGGGGTGCTGTGTGGACTAGATGCTTTCAAAGCCTCCTTCTCTGTAGTGCTTGTCCTTAGCTCCAAGACTAAGGTAGGACTTCCTTAGGGGACACAACCTGGTATTAGCTATGCCGTGAGTCTGAGGTCCAGGCTCCGGGAGGGGAGTGGTGGACACAGCTCGGGGAATTCATCACCAGGTGATAAATGGGGCCCAGTGGAGAGACCCTGGGCAGTGATGGGGAGTGAGAATGGCACCCAACAACCAAATGAATTTGTGCGACCTGCCAGCCCACCCTGGGGCGCCCCAGAATGACCAGAGGCAAAGAGCTCATTGAGGCCTGGCTTTCCTGCTTCCCAAGTTGGGGGGGAGAGGACTATCATTATTTGGATATTAAAGGGCATGATGACCTCAGAAGGCAGGAGACCTCCAGGATGTTTGGGTCTCACCAGGTAGCACAAGGTAAGAAGGGAGAGAAAACTCCAGACACACAGGATGGGTTCAGGAGACCACTTGTGGGCAGCACTTGGTGTTCCTCCCCTTTTAAGCCTCGCTTTGCATACATTGGCGGAGGCAGAGAAGGACCTGAATTAGGAATCCTTATTTTAAGAAAAGAGGCTGCACAGTCTTTCTCACTCCCCGATTTCCCCAGAGTAACAAAAACTCCCCAGCGCACTAGCTGCTTTGCTTTGCCTGGTGACTGGTGAGAAGGGGGCGGGGGGTGGGGAACAGGCAACTGCAGGCTGCTGCCCCTGTGCCCTCTGTCCCCCAGCTGTGTCCTGGAGTACACCCCCATCTGCAGGGTGCTGGATGGTGGGGGGTCCCCAGGTACAAGGAGGGGTTGGAGGAGGGAGCTGCAGCGCCCCGGAGGAGCCTGGTCCTTCAAAGCCTCTGGGGGGAGGCTTCTGGTGGATTGCTCCTTTCCTAGGGTGTGGGAGAGAGGGAGAGAGAAGGAGGGAGAGAAAACGGAAGAGAGAGAGAGAGGGAGAGAGAGCCAGAGAAAGGAGGGGAGGAGGAGGAGGGAAGCAGAGAGAGGAATGAGGGGGTGTGGGACGGAGAGAAGGGGTAAGATGGGGGGAGGGTGCAAACAGAGGCAAAAGACAGAGCAGGAGGGACGGAAGCAAAGCACTTCTGAGAGAGAGAGAAAGAGACAGATGCACAGAAACGAAGAGCCAGAAAGAAGCAGGGCATGGAGGGAAGGGTCAGGGCAGAAGGGAGGCAGGGAGACGAGCAGACAGCAGGAGCAGGCAGGGTGGCAGGGAGGACCGTGTCTCCCAAGGCCTCTGGCTCTGGAGGGCTGAGCAGCCTGTGCAGAATGAAGGTGCTCCAACAAAAAGCCAACTGAACAAAGGCCTCAGTTATTTCCCAAACCTGAGCCCCATCTGAGCACTACCTGCAACAAACTGGGTCAGCCTTAGGGGACAGGGGGTGGGGCCCCCTCTTCTGTTATCTGATGGCACGAGCTGGGTGTGGGGGCCTGGCTCCCATTGCGGTCCCGCTGGGAGAAGCCACTGCCTGAATTCAACATCCCATAAAGCAGTCTTAGCAACATGCAGCACAGCACTGCTGCCGGGCCCCTGTGGGCACCCCACGGGTGTGGCGGCCCAAATCCAGGTTCCGGAGGGGCCTGCTCAGTTGAATAGTGTGTCAGAAGAAGGGCCAAAAGCCCAAGGACAGGAGGACTTGTGAAACCAGGCTATGGCAGCCAGAGGCTAGCTCAGGCCACGTGTACGCGTAGGGCGTTGGAGAAGACAGGAGGGAGGGGGGCACCTGTGTGTGGGATGGGGTGGGGAGGGCAGGCGGGCTCCCCGGTCCAGCGCTGGTTTACCTGCCATGCAATCAGGTCCTTGAGGCGGCCCAGCTTGTCCTGGTCTTCAGGGTGGTCCCTGGTGTACTCTTCAGTGAAGAAGGCCTGGGGAGGACAGACAGGTATTTGGGTTTCCTGTTCCTTCACTGTGGACCCCCTAACCCAGCTGTCTGGCGCTGAGAGAGGATTCCACTTGAGCTGGGCAGCAATGAGGTCACAAGGACTTGGTGGGGCAGAGACCCACAGTGACCTAAGCTATTGCTCTCCTTGGAGACTCAGGTCAGCACCCATGGGGAATGGGCCACAACCCCAGGATGGCAAGTCCTCAAAGTGGGGTCCCTGGGTCAGCAGCATCCGTACATCACCTGGGCGCTCACAAGACATGCAAATTCCTGGCCCCGCCTAGACCTACTGAATCAGAACCTAGGTGGGGGGCACCTGTGTTAGTTCAAAGGCTCTGCGAGGATCCTGATTCAAGTTCAAGTGTGAGAGTATTATCTCTGGCTCGGCTCACCAAAACCCAAAACTCTGTCACTCTGTGTGATCCTGGTGCCCCCAGCTCTTCCTGGAGCTTGTGTGCTCAGTGTGTACATATGTGTATGCAGATACCAGCCCTCCTGGCCGAACAGGCTCACCAATGATGACTATGTGCGGTGTCCAAGGGAGGCTGGAGGGACTGCCGGGTAAGTACCTGGAATTACCGTGAATTACATGACTGTGTCGCATTCTCAGTGGTACATCAGTGGACAGCAGAGAGCAGGGAGGACATTGTGAGATTCACCAGCGTGAAGGGTCACTTTTCCCTCCGTGTCTTCTGTAGTGTGTGGTCTAGGTGGCAGCCCAGCGAGGACTTTCTACTCTATTGCATTGCCAGGAAAAGCCATGCTCGCCTGCTGAGAGACTGGCGCTGTTCCCACAGTGACTCATGCATCTGATGACTTTTCCCTTTTTGCCCTGGACAGCAGGAGGCTCGAAAACAAAACTGTGGCTCAGGTGTGTGGGGGTTTCTGGAGGGACCTTGTGACTTGGAGTTGATCCTCTATCCTGGCTGAATTGTCACAGATTCTGGCTTTCATTTCTTTCCATGTGTAGAAGACATTTCCAATCATCGCCTTTGATTCAGTTTCCCCACTGTAGTCGTTTGGCTTACGGTCACCTGGTCATCCTGGAGCCTGTGCTTGGCAGAGGCGCCTGGATGTGTCCAGTGAGCTAAGGGGCCCTTGTGACCCTGGATCCTTCTGGCCACAGCACAGTACGGCACTGAGGGGGAGGGATATGAGGGGGAGGCTGCAGGACCTCTGGAAGGTGAATGAGGTCCAGCCAAGCTGAGGTGTCTCTGGGGACAAACAGCCCCAGTAAGATGAGTGACAGGCTGCTGTCTGCCCCCAGCCCTCGGGCCCCTGCTCTGTCCCCCAGCGCCAGGCCCTGGACCACAGAAGTGCTCACCTTCTCGTACTTGGCGAAGCCTCCCATGACAGCAGGGTCCACGATCCCGTTCAGGAGCATGGACAGGGGGTTGATGGGGAGGCTTTCGTCACTCTGGTACTGGTTGATCATCATCAGGATCTTCTCGTTGGCTGTGGACATGGTCTCGATGGCGTTCTCCAGCGGGCTGATGGTGGTCTGTTGAAAATGAGATCACCAGAAAGAGAGGGCCGTAGCAGGTCACTTTAAAGCAGGTACACGCATTGGTAGGGATTTCATCTGGGGCTGGAACTCAAATGAGCCAATGCGCCCCAGCGGGGGGTGAGGGGTGTAGCTGGCTCTGGTAATCAGTGAGCTCTGGGGGCTTTCTGCTGTCTGGGGCCAGGCAGGCTGGCTTCCTGGGGGATGGGGTTTCCCCAGGGAGGAGAAGGCAGGATGCGCCAGGCCTTTGCTGGTCTGCTCTGGGGAGGGTGTTCCTTCTTACTACCTGTGGAACTCACTGCAGTTCAGCCCCTCTGGAATGGCTCCTGGGCCTACTACCTGTGAGCTGTCAACAGACAGATCACAGTGGCCGGCAATCTGGTCCCCCAGCCTGGCCCACAGTCAGTCCTAAAACTGGTTGTTACGAGAGGGTCACTGTCCCCAGGTGGACTCTGTTGGGAAGATAAAACAACCCCTCTCCAACACCCCTTAGAAAGCGACGTAAGCAAGGCACCATCAGATGCTGGCTGCGCAGTGAGGGTTCTCAAGGGCACGGCATCAGGAGTGAAAAAGCAAAACAAGGGTCTGCAAACTTCTTCTGTGAAAGACCCGGAGAGTGAGTGTGTTAGGTGCTGTGGGTTGGACCCTCTCCGTTGCAGCCCCTCAGCCCTGTGCCTGCAGGGAGCAAGCAGCTCCAGGAAACATGCAGATGAATGTGGGCGGTGGTTTCAGCAGCATCCCACACAAAGATGGGGGCAGGTGGGATCTGGCCCCCAGGCCATAGTTTGCTGACCCCTGGACTAAACCAAACAAAATAAACAGTGCAAATCTCGGCTCTGATTTTTTTTTCCCCTAGCTGTGTGATCTTGAGCAGGTTTCCTAACCTTCCTGAGCCTCAGTTGGCTCATTGGTAAAATAAGGCTGAGTAAGCCTACTCAGAGGATAGTGGGTAGTGGCCATTACTGCTTCTCGTAGGGGTTAGGAGAGAGGACAGCAGTGGTCCTAACCAAGGAAGACTCACGGTTGGGGTGAGGTGCCCCCCTGAGTATGCAGCAGAGCTCAGTTGAGATAGTACGACCCTGGACTCGGCAGAGTGTAGCAGGTAGCCTACGAGAGTGTAAATAATGAAGGCCGCCAATTTGAGCCCCTACGAGGTTGTACCTAAGCATGCTGTGCTGTGGCGACACTCCTTTGAGTTAATAAAGCTGTAAAGCTATTGCAATAACCAGAACGTGGGTGTCTTTTTCCATCCGAACTGTAAACCTGCTTTTGCCCTCTTCTGTGTGTGTGTGTGCATGCATATGCATGTGTGTGTATGTGTGATACATGTGTGTGCCATGCACACACATAACCCTCGTTCCACCTGCCACAAGGGGAAAATGAGTTATCGGGGAAAATGCTGTGGGGACAGTGTTAAGGGGGGAAAAGCATCAGCCCGAGGATGAGGTGACGCTGGCTAGTCCTGGCAGTCAGGGGTGTTTCGTGTTCTTCAAAGGCACGTCACCCGCTCCACCTTCTGAAATCCAGTCCTCTCAGGAACCCCACGAGCTGCCCCAGACAGGCATTATTGTCACATCTTACTTCGGCCACTAATCACCGGCCAACCAAGTCCCATCTCTGGGCCTCGGTTTCCTCAGAAGCAAAGTAGTGGGGTGGGGGGACTAGAACCAGGGAGGGTTGCAAATGCGGGATCTCCAGGCCACCCTGAGAGGCCAGCTGTCCACAATGCACATGGCTCCTAATTTTAAAAATCGACATCAGTTGGAGTGAGTTTGCCTCGACTTCCGCCAGCCCCTGTTGTCTCCCTGTGACTGCCTCACCTGTTCCCATTCTTGCCCCTGGGCTCCAGGTGTTGGAGTTCATAGCTCTTGGACTAAATGGCCTGGAGAGCAGCTTTCCACGCTGAAATCCCCTCGTTTTCCCAACTCTGTTTGGCAGGTGATGAAAACTAAGGCCCAGAGGCACACGGTCTCTGTCCAACAGCATGCAGCTTGCTGACCACCGAGTAGAATTTGCATCTCTGACCCCAAACAGGGCTTGTTGTAAAGACTGTCTGTTCTCGGTGTCAAGAACAAGATAGCACCCTCCATAAGCGGAACCTGTCCTTGAATCCCACCAGGAAGCCCCTCCCTGTATGAACTGCCCCGTCGTCATGACAATCCATGAAAGAAGCCACCAACAAGATGTAATTCACAGAACGCCGACGCAGATGCTGGGAAACGCACTCGCGCGCAGGGCCTCTGAGACGCCCTGACATCCTGGGTGACTTAGCTGAGGGAGGCTGTCGGAGGTACGTCCACTCTGGTACACCTTTTGGAGGTTTGCCCAAACCTCTGTATGAGAAGGTGTCGGGACACAAGGAGCGACAGAAAAATGTTGACTTTTTCTTTCCTAACTTCATAATCCTGAGTCCGTAAAATAATGTAATGGGTTCAGACATTAGGGGTGTCTGTATATTGATCGAATGATAGAGATTTACTTAACAAATATTCCCGAGCACCATTTATGGCCCTGGGTCTGTTCTTGGCACTCGGCAACATGGCAGGGGACACAACAGATGAAAGTCTGTCCTCCTGGAGCTTACATTATAGTAGAGTTTATGTTCTAATATATGTACTATTCTAGATACTGAAATCACCACGCAGGCATGTTACACAGTCTATAAGGGGGTGGCAGGTGTTTTGAGGGGAAGGGGGACACAAGCAGGGGCTCTCTGTTGCCCACAGTCTAAGGGGGACAAGGAAGGACAAGAGCCGCCTTGCTGAGCCTCACAAGGAGGGAAGAGGCTACAAAGTAGTAGGAAGTCTCTAATTCTTCACCTCGAAAGAGGGATTAATAACAGTGTGTCATTCACAGGGCTTTGTATTACATGGGACAGTGCCATAAAGCCCTTGCCGCAGTGCCGGGGACACTCTCAAGCATCCCCTGTGTCAGTGTGTCCCATGAGTAAGAGCATGAGGGGTTTCTCCCTTTCCAGGGCACTAGTGATTGCTGCGGTGGCATGGGGACACCCGAGGAACAGGAGCGAGGGGGGCCAGTGCAGGCCACTGAGGTTGGGTCAGACCCCGCGTCATTTACGGACCTTGATTAGCGCCCCAGCCCCTCGCACCTCAGCTGCGCCATCTGTGAGATGGGGAGGAGCCCTGCCGAGGGGTCTGATGAGGTCGTGCGTGTGAACAGTTCAGCGCACGCTCAGTGTTGGTTGACGTCATCATCACCGCCACCATTCTGTTCCAGGCTGCGCCTGTGGGCAGCAGCCTGGAGGGTCCCCGGGTGGCTGGGCTCCCCTGGGGGTAGGTGGGCGCTGGTGCCGATGACAGGCAGCGCAACAACACCCGTAGGAGCACATGGCCCCCCTGCTCCAGGTTCCAGGCCCTGACGGGGACCCGTGGGGCCCTGCGTGACCTGGCGTCAGACTGCTACCCAGCCCTCTCTTGTTCTCATCCAGGCACAAGCACGTTCTGGCTGCGGGGCCCTCGCACTGGCCGGTCCCTTTGCTGGAACGTCCTCTTCTCTGTCTGTGCGGACCGCCCCCTGACTTCCCCAGGCCAGTGCTCAGAGCCCGTCTGTCAGGGAGGCTTTCTCTGGCCTCCCTGTTTAAACAGCACCTCCCCCATCGTCTCTCTCTCCTTCACTCTTCCCTGTGATGGCTATCACCATTTGACATAGCATATGTTTATTTCGATGTTTAGGTCTCTCCCACGAAAATGTAAGCTTCAGGGCAAAATCTTCCAGTCTTAGGACAGTGCTTGACACGTGTTAGGTGCTCACGAAGCATTTGTTGAATGAATGAGACGTCCTGAATATGTCCCTACCTTTCAGGTGTCCTCACGGCCACCCTGACCCTTCCCTGTGTTGTGGGTGCTAAAAGGTCCTTAGCTGTCTGAGGACGTGAAGACCCTGAAGCATGTGGAGATGTAAAATATGTGCTATTTGCACAAGGGAGTTAACCGTTTGCACGCTAGCCGGGCCTTTGCTCTGGCACGCTTCTCTGAGAGCCTCATTTTATCCAACTGTAAAATGGGTGCATAGGGGGATTCTGCAAACGTACCCCGAGGGGCTGCTGGGACCCTGAGGACATGAGGGGTGACTGTGTGGGTAGAGTTCCGCGCCCCCTGCATCCAACTACAGGAGCTCCCCATTCCTCAGCTGTCATTGCACCGGGTTGCTTTCATGAGGAAAGGTTATCTGATGCTTAAGAACCTGAACATAGCTAATTTGGATGCTGCCTCAGGTCCCTTCTGCACCGGAATTCTGGGGCTCCCACAGCAGCTTCAGACAAAAGCCCCTGAGGCCGGTAGAGGGGTGCTGAGAAGGACCAGAGACTCACCTGGGACATGTGGACCACCTCAAACCAGCGCAGGATGCCCGGCAGCTTGTACGCAGTCACAAAGGAGGTCCTCTCGATCCACATAGACTGTGCCGTGGGCCGGGGGTGACAAGGGAAGGAAGCGACATGTAGGCAACCTGGGTATCAGAGACGCTTGGCAGGGTCCCAGTCAGACCCCCAGGCCTCCCATCCACCCAAAATCAGAATAAATCCTGCGAGGCCCAGAAACACACCTTACCCTTAAGAATTCTTTCCCAGCGTGAAGTTTGTTTTCCCTGGCCTTGGGCCCAGTAAGTTTTAACCCAGGTCTCTGAATAGTTTGAATTTTTAGGCAACATTGAATGCATCTACCTGCATTTTCTGGGGAGGGCCCACAGGGTGCCTTAGATTCTCAGAGGGGCAGTAACTCCCAAAACAGGAAGAATAAAGGCAAAGAGCTGAAAGAGACGTGAAGCCACCTCCTCTTACCAGCCTTGACCTTGGGAATAGAAAACTGGTTCTAGCGTGGGAAACACACAGGGGACAGTGGGGACTAACATCTCTGTGGCTTATAGTTGGTATTTCCTGGAGGGTTTGACTTTCTCAACACCCCAGCTCAGCTTGAGGGGTCCTTCCTTCTGCAAATGCCTAAATGCCCTGTGGTTGCAGGGCACACCTCATACAAGGCCCAGGCTATATCTGGAAAGTGGAAAGGCTTGCCAAATAAGAAAACAAACCCAACGGATAAGGCCAGGGATGGGTGTCACCGTATCAGTGGATGCTAGTTGTACTTCCTTTGGCTTTGGCTCAAGTCTCCTGCCCCCACCCCCATCCCAAGGTTGGCAGATGCGTGCTCTGCTTGGTAAAGGGGGTCAGGGCTGCTGAGGGGATGAGGAGGTAGGTACTCACAGCAAACTCATTCTCGGGGTCGACCGTCCCCCTGCGCACCGGCCGGGAATAGTGGAACCTTTGCACGTAGTTGGATTTGTAAAAGCTGCAAGACAGGAAGAGGCCGAGGCTCCTAGCCGCGTGCCCGGCTGCGGACACAGAACCTGACCTGAGCTGGCCAGGGCAGCTCGTTACTGCAGGCCGCAGGCCTGGCAGTGTCCTTGCTGTAACACAGAAAGCCAGGCTTTCCTTGCAAGGTGATAGAAGGGAGACTGGGTTAGGCCTTCCTGGGAACACAGCAGCTCTTAGGGTACCCAAGGAGCTGGAATTCTTGCATGAATGCGGAGTCTGCTGGGCTATCATTTCCTGTGACCTCAATGAATGACCTCAAGGGGTATCTTCCAAGGATTGCATTAGGGGTCCCGGCCTCCCCCCAAACCACTGTTCCTGAATCTCTAGTGAGGCTCTGCCAGCAAGGCCAGCAGGCCACAGTGCTAGCGGTGTGGCTGCTGTCTCCCACCCACAGGAGCCTGACCAAGGGGGCGACAGGAGGCTGAGGTCTGAGCTGTGTGTTCTGAACACATCCATTGTCAATAGACAGCCTTAAGGGAATGCTGAGATGACGCCCCTTTGGGATGACGTGCTCGGCATGAGTGCTGCCCCCCCCCCCCGAGCCCCTCCTTCACACACATGTGCTGTGGGATCAATCAGAGCGACAGGCTCTCCCCGTGCAGATCGGTGACTCTCAGCACTGTTCACTGAGGATCTGCCGCACCTCAGGGCGAGGCATGGCCTCACTCCTGCCTTCCACCTCTGGCTTCAGCCTGTACAGTGGCAGAGCCCAGATGGCTGACCGGGGGTGACTTTCCTCCCCGAAGAGGAAGGGGAACAGGCTGGCTAAAACAGAGAATGGAATAGAGGGGAATGAGGCCTATCCTGCCACCAGCTCAGCTTGGGGACTCCATGGGATTTCTTCCCCACCCCCTCCTTCCAGCAAGCTGTGGGTCTTACTTTATAATCTGGTCAGGCACTGGCTTGTTCTTGAACCTGGGGTGTTCATCCAAGACAGGCTGGACAGTGAAACATTGGATGTCTGGGATCCCTGAGTTAAGGAGTTCACAACATGTCTGTAGGCCACAGGGACAGTTCCAAGCATGGCAGGTCCTGCTGACCTTCCAGGCCAGCCTTTTGGGGTCAAGTTTGCTGGGTCAGGTTGCTGGCTGACAACTAGGTCCTATTGCCCGGTTAGCAGCCAGAGCTGCCTGTCACTTCCCAGCCTGTCCCAGGGCTCAGCCCCTGCTAACAGTTGGCTAGTAGTGCTTAATCACCATTATCATGAACAATAATACCATCTGATGCGTTTATGGCTCTAAATCAATTGCAGAACACATCCCCCACGGTCTCCTTTCATCTCTCCAGTTCCACAGAGCCGCATTATTGATGTAAATCGTCCCCGTTTCACAGAGGAGGATATCAAGGTCAAGGAAGCTAGACAACTTGTTGGAGCCTGCACAGCTAGTGAGCGCAGAGCAGGGATTTGTATTTACGTCTTTTAACCTTGAGCTCTGGGTTCTCTGACTGCAGACTGCTACTCAGGGGGCCCTTGGACCAGCATCGCCAGCATCGCCTGAGAGCCTGTTGGAAACGGTGAATCCCCGGCCCTGCCCCCAACCTACTGAATCAGACTCTGCAATTTTGTAAGATCCTCATCTGCACGCTCACATTTGGGAAGCACTGCTTCAGAGCATGCGCATGCACGCCCTTGTGCACGCTCACTCTGAAAGTCTGAGTTAACCTGCGGCAGGACGGTAAGGCCATGTCCAGGCTCAGTGGGGAAGAATTCCAGGATTGATTAGTGATGCCTGCCACGGGCACAGATACAGAAGAGGCTGTGTGTGTGCCAGATTTTTGTTCCACTTATTCTAGACCTTTATTCACTTTACACCAATGGCAAGGCAAACCGAACAAACACAGTCCACTGTCACTGGGTCGATCCCTGCGCCCTCTTTACCCACCTCCCTTTTAGAGACCCAAGTCCCCTCACTGCTCCGTTCTGTCACGTGGCTGCCAAAGCTCCCGACACTCTTCCCCTGGGCCTGCCATTTCTGCCGACTACGGGATCACAGACTCCTGGTGCTGGCCTTCTAACATGGATGGTTCAAAGGCTCACCTGGGATCCCGACCCACTTCCCACCACTGTCTCTGGGGATCGAACAGATTCTACTGTTCCCGTTGCTTGGGGTACTTTCCCTTAACCCAGCACCTCCGTGAGGGCTTGGTTCACCTTCAGGCAGACCTGTGCTTGGAGCTCTCGCTCCTCAGCTCCCCATCTTCGTCCCCACCCGCTCCCTCCCAGATTGTGAGCTTTCTGGTAGCAGAGGCTCTGGGTCTTTCACACACAAAAATGGCCAAAGCAGAGTTCCAAGTTAAATCCCACTGGCCCTCCTCCCCATGAACTCCCTGCACACCAATGTGGGTGGGGTGTGTCCCGTATTTTCAAGCATCTTGGCTGTAAGCCCCTTGGCCACAAGCATTTTCGCTGCCAACATTTCTACCGCAGAACCGGCGCCGCCAGGCAACTTCGCCGTCGCAGAGTAAATAACTGGGTGACAGTTTGGCTTCATTTCTCCATTGACAAATCCACTTAAATCCATTAAATACTTCAATGTATGTGAGCTGGCTGCCTCAGGAGTGTTTGGTTTTATTTCATTTCTCCATCGGCAAGTTCTCGCCGTCTTCCCACTTTTCTGTGACATGGATCTCAGCCCTCGTAACTGTCTACACAGTGACAAGCAGATGGGGCAGTGTGAAGACAGTGGGTGGTAGCAAGTGCGTGTATTTACTCGATAGGAAATATGGCAATAAAACTGACGCGGCCGGACTGCGCACCGTACTAGAAAATGATCACGTATCAGCTTGTAAATCCTTGGGTGACATTCCGCGTGTTGCGCACAGTGACATTTCCCGGACAGCTTCGGAACATCTGTCGGTGGACGTGTGAAAATATGGGAATACACATCAACAGTGAAAAAAGAATGGACAGTGATCAAGTCTGTTTAATGTCGTTATTCACTTTTTCTTGTTTCAGTCGGTCCTTTCATGGCAAAATTGCTTTACGGCAAATCGGTTCCGCAGCGAAAATGTTCGCGGTGAACATGCTTGTGGCCAAGAAGTCCGGTGTGGAAATGCCTGGACCCAAGGTAACCTGTCCACGTGTGACCTACGGCTGCTCTCCCACCAGCACGACTGTGACAGAGACCACACGGCCCTCTAAGGCTAAAAGATCCTCTGTCTGGTCCTTTATGGAGGAGTTTGCCAACTCCTGTTTTAAAGAAGGTTCTAGGTCATGTCTACTGATCTTAGCAACTAGCCTTGGTCCAAGAGGATAATCCAAACCTGTCCTGATGAAGCCGGTGATACAGAGGACGAGTGGCTAGTCTATGTGTAGAATTATGGCCCCGAGGCCTGGGCAGAGAGGATGGTAGGGGACAGGAGACACCTAGCTAAAGCACCTTTGTTTTTAAATGTCTTCCCGCACTTGGATACCTGTGTGGAAAGACGTGTCATCTTTCCAACAGCTCGTCAGCTTTTCAACAAGGGAAGGCAAGAGAACGGGGCTCAGATTTGGGTAACGAGCATTGAGACCCTAGTTCCATCCCTTCCTGTGATCTTGTGCAAGCTGCTTACAGATTTTGAGCCTCGGTTTTCTTATTTGTAAAATTCAGAGAGCAATAATACCCATCTTGTAGAAAAACGACACACGAGACATGCCTGGGACACGAACGGCCAGTTCATAGAGCACATTCCGTCCATCAGCCTCAAACACAACGACGGCGTTGTAGGAGAACACACACTCTGAGATGCGTGGATCTTGGAGTTCAAATCTGAACTCCAGTGCTAACCTGCTTTGTAACATTTTTGCCCAGCCCCATGTATTCCTTGTCCATGAAATAGGGAAAATTAATACTAACCTTGTAGGGTTTTATGGGGCTAAAGGAATAATGATAATACAGTACTTAGTCCCGTGCATAGCATGAAGAGGACATTCCGCAGATGTCAGGCCTTCCTCTTCCCATGTGGTTCTGGACACAGAATCAGGCCCACGTGAGTCTCTGGCACAGGAACACATGCTCTCTCCACCCACCACAAGTTAAAAGGCCACGGAGCTGTTACACCAGATGTTCACTTAGAAAGGCCTTTGTACTAATCCCGTCTCCTCCGTAACCAAACTCGTGTTCACAAGCAGCCGGCTCCACCACCAGCTGCAGTTCCTCCTGCAAACAACCATGGCAGAGCAGGCACGAAGGACAGGCGAGCGTAACGAAAAGGTTACGGATGAATATGTATCACCCGAGGGAAAAATATTTGGATTACGGCTCGGCAGACTTAGCGGACCAGCCATGCAACCTGTCAACCCCGTTTCACGTAACACAACTTAATTTGTGCTAAAGGGCGCAAAGCGGGAGGCCAGGCTGGCTGCGTGCGCCTCCGCTCAGCTGTCTGTCTTGTCCCGGAGAGTCGGCTTCCTGCCCAGGGTCAGCTTCTGGCCCTGTGAACACCACACCCTGCCAAAGCTCACTGCGTCATCTCACGTCACCTCTGTCCTCCGTGTACACCAGTGAGCTGGCTCCCTCTCTTGGCAATGATGCCGGCGCAGTCCTCAGCTCTAAGATGTGGCTCTGCGGGCTCAAGTCCCAGCAGGGCTACTGCCTGTGTCTGGCCCCTTGGCCGGGGCGTCTGCAAGGATACACTGGCCTGGGGCGTTCTTCACGTCGTCCCCAGGGGCGGAGGTCGTGTTCATCTTCTCTGCGTTGGGGAACTGGCTCAGGAGCTGCATCTGGAAATCTTCTCTTCGCTCGTACTCTTTGCCTCGGTAGATGAACACTTTGTTCTGCAGAGAATTGACACCCACCAGAGGTCTCAGGGCCCAGGGTTGGAGGATGTGGTCCAAGCAGAGCTGGGAGGCTTGTGACAGGATCACAGGGCTATGGGGACCTCCTACAGGGGACCTTTGTCCTCTCTGCCTGCCCACCAAGGAAGGGGGGAGCTGAACCCACTGACCTCCTCACAGGACACACTACTTCCTTAAAAACATCGGCCCTAAAGGGAGGGGGCTGTGGGTGCCGGGAGCCTCCTCCTCCCACTGTCCCACGCAGAACTTTTAGAATGATTCCTCACTCGGCTTTCCCCGTGTAGGTCACACCTGTTTCCATTTACATGGCCACAAGTGTCACCTCCGGCCTTTAATGGGCCGTGTGTGCTGGGCCTGTGGGATGGGAGGGATTAGTGTTTGGGTCCTTCATCACTTGTCTCCTAGTCCTAGTGCCATGAGAACACACTCTTTACTCTTCCTTGACCATGGTAGCCTCTTGTAGACCAGCAGCTTTCAAGCTGGGAGTAATTTTCCCTCCTACAGGACACTGGTAATGTCTGGAAACATTTCTGGTT
This sequence comes from Macrotus californicus, assembly GCA_007922815.1. Classification (NCBI taxonomy): domain Eukaryota; kingdom Metazoa; phylum Chordata; class Mammalia; order Chiroptera; family Phyllostomidae; genus Macrotus; species Macrotus californicus. The sequence continues at coordinate 125,147 of VMDR010000398.1, read as the reverse complement.
GTCACTTGGGGGAGGTGGGTACAGGCCCGGGATGCTGCTGAACATCCTTCAGTGCATAAGACAAATGACTAGTTTAAAACGTCAGTACAGCTGAGGCAAGAAACGCTGTTCTGGACCAGGTCTGTGCAGCCTCTAATGGCCCCTAAGGTCTTCTGTCCAAACCCATGTCTGTCACCTCCACTGATCAGTGTTTCCAGACCCGGGGGAGTCTCCCAAGGAGCCCAGGAGACCTGCAGAAGTGCAGATGCTCAGGCCTCACTCCAGACCTGCTGAAATGGCACCTGTGGCGGCAGGGCCTAGGAATGAGTATTTTTATCAAGTTCCACAGGGCGTTCAGATGTGGTGGAGTCAGGTTTGGGAGGGCACCTCTCCTTCATCGGGGAAATGTGCAGTGCTGCCCCCGGCCACATCGCCTGGCCACTCGGAGTTCCACACTGATCCCTGACGCTGAGTGATTTGCCTCCTCAAGTGGACTGGACCCAGTGGGTCAGAGGCCACGTTTACTGTTCCTTCTGAATCTCATTGAGCTCAGAAGTGAACAGGCACCCAGACTGGACAGAAGCCTTCAGCTGACCTAACCCAAGTCTCTGCGTGATGAAAGAATAGTGCGTGAAAGCAGAGGTTCAGAGACTGTGCCCCAGGGGCTCCAAGACCCTCTCATGGCCTCATGGGATCCAAGCTCTTTCCGTAATAACCGTAAGTTGTTACATTTAAGAGGTTTGCAGAAACAGGAAACGATTCATTATTTGCACTCATTTTCAAATATAAAATATGGTTATCTTTCCTACAGATGCCATGCATGTTAATATGTGATGGTTTATTGTTTTTAAATAAATTGATAAATATTTTTAAATTTTCTCAGCTTTAATTTTGAATGCAGTAACTACAGAGTCTATAAACACAGAAGTTCTTCAGGGGCCTCAATAATCTTTAAGAGAGAAAAGGGGTCCTGCATCCAAAAGGTCTGAGAACCAGCCCCTGGCAGGGCCTGCTGGGTGGCAGAGCCTCCTTTCAGGGACAGGGAGCTCAGCACCTCGGGAGGCAGCCCTGGTGGCTGTGTCCTGAGAGCAGCACAGGGGTGACTCACGGTAACTCTGATGAAGGGGATTGGGAGTGAATGGGGGGGGGTGCAGCGCATGGAGACAGGAGAGCTCAGTGTCTGAACACCCGCAGGTCCTCAGAGCCCAGAGGGACAGCCATGACCTAAAGGCCCCTGTGTCATGCGCACACTCACCCGCAGGAAGGAGGGGAATCCCTGGCCATAGTACCCGACAGCAAAGTAGTCTGGCTTGGGTCTGAGGATTTTCATGATGTTTTCATAGAACTTCGCCTGTTGGATCTGAAAGGGGAAAACTCACAGCTTATAACAACGCAGAGGTGTGTCAAAGGCACGTGTGCCTTGGAGGGGCCATAGTGAACACATGATCGTCACACCTGAATGAGTGTGCCCAGCACACCTGTTTGCATGTCGGTGGGAATGTCTAACCCTAACAGCACAGTGAGTTCCACGTCCACAGAGTCAAGCAACAGCAGACTGAAAATATCAGAAAAAAGCTCCCAGAAAGCCCCCCAGCCCCCAAAACACTTGAATTTGCCCCGTGCCCAGCCCTGTGCTGAATCCATGCAAAGGAAGGGACGTGTGGCCACACCCTGCTGTATCCTAGGTTAGAGAGAGGTTATAGGCAAGTCCTATGCCATTTCTGTAAGTGACAGGAGCATCTGCAGAGTTCGTTATCGTTGGGGGCCCTGGAACCAGTGCCCTGTGGGCACGAAGGGACAACTGTACTAGCTCTGTTTCCTGTATGCCAGGCCCCGTGTAGATCACGCTGCCTGGACTAGCTCTGACTGGCGTCCCCTGCAGAGCAACCCAGGAGCACTGCATCTTGCTTTGGCAGACAGAGCCATGTTATCTCGCGGCGCAGCCAACAGGCAGGGAAGTGAACCCAGCCAGCTGTCGCCGGGCGTGCGTTTGTGAGAGTCTGGATGGATGTCGGCATCTCCCTGTGTGTGCACACCACATATGTCATCAGCTCTGAGAGCTGTGTGTTTCCTATATTTTAGCATCTCTGGAAACAGTCTGCATCTTACTTTACACGTGAGAGCCTCTTACAATTGGTGTGAGCTCGACAGAAGTCATTAGCCAGACATGGCATGACACATGTAAAAGGACAAACTATGACATCTTACATGTCATACAATATGGAAGACAAATGTGCATGGACCAGGCACGAGGCTGTGAGGTGGGCTCAGTGCCCAGATGTGTGTGCACATCAGTGTGTGTGCAGGTGCATTGTGTGTGTGTGCACAAGTGTGTTCTGGGCATTTATGCGGGTCTGAATGCGCTCTTTAGAAGGCTTATGTGCAAACACCTATGTGGGTGAACTTGTGGGGCAGGTACAGGTGTGCCGTCGTGCAAGCACACCTCTTAGCGCACTCTAGTCCCTAACCACCCGCACCAAAAACAGCTATGAATCCCCTCCCAACGTTCTCACTCTCACTAGAGCTGCACTGGCCTCTAAGAATGGGCTGAGGTGGGGCCCCAGGGTCCTGGCTCTCAGGTCACCAGGAAGTTGCTTGGGGGTGTGGGTGCCCAGGAAAGGCGTCCAACAGTTCTGCGTTTTCCCTGCAGAGGCCGCCTCCCCTGGCCTCCGCAGCACAGGCAGAACAGGCTGGCTCCCCACCCCCCCGCACCTCCCACCCCCCACCACCTTTCCACTTCCTCCACCAAATCACAAGCACCGAGGAGCTAATGGGGAATAGCCAGATGGGAGCATTTTAACGTGATTTATCTGTTAATCGGAAAGCACAGAGCTGCACTTTCGTTTAATTGGCTTAGTGATTGGTGGGCTCTCTCTGCACACGGGGCACAGCGTTGATTGGGTGCAGCAGCAGCGGCCGCCCAGTGCCCAGCAGGTACCGAACACCTATCCCTGGACCCCAGGAACCGGCTGATGAGTTTTCCCAGAATTCCTCCCTTTGGAAATATTCCCACCTGGGAGGGAGCCGCTCAGCACAGCCTGGCTCAACTCAGGCCCCACTTCCCTTCTTTATCTAGGGCCCACCTGCCTGGCCTCCTTTCTCCTCACCCCCGCCTGTCTGGTGAGCTGAGGCCCTGAGCACCTGGCCCCCAGGACAGTCAGCTCCGTTGGTGACACCTTACCAGGTTCTGGCTGAGCAGCTCATAGTCAAAGATCTCCATCTCGTACTGCTCCGCCAGCTCCTTGCACAGACTGATGGCCTCCTCCCACATCTGCAGGAAGGTTGTGAAGACAAAGGTTAGGACCCCTCCAGGCTTGCGGAGCCCTTACTGAGGAAGGGGCCTGGTGGCTTGGCCTCCTGGGGCTCAGCAGCAAGTCTGGCCCAGCCCCAGCCCCAAATTCAGGGAGCCAGGCGTTTCCCAGGAGCACGACCCTTCCTCTGCCGCTCAGCCAGGTTTCTTTGTAAATAATGGAGCAGCCACAGACTGGGCTAGACACTGTCCCTACAGGCTGTCAGGACCTTCTTGACCCCTCTGGGAGGTGACCAGAGGCATCTGGGCCTCCCAGGTGAGAAACAGTTTCACAGGTAGAGCAACTGCCCCAGCTCAGTGCCCAGCCCAAGGCCGGGCCGGGATGCCCACCGGGCGGCCCATGGCCTTGCTTCATTCCCTGCCTTAGAACTAAGTGAACCCTTGATGCCCTTGGCTTCCCTGTGCAGGTGGGGCAGCGAGGTAGCGGCCTCATTTTCCACAGAGAAATGGTTCGCAGAGAAGTGAGCAGGTAGGTGCCAAAGGTCAGAGAGGTTTTGGAGACAGAGATGGGGCCAATTCCAGCTCTCCTAAAATTCATGCTTGGGATTTTTCCATTCTGCCAATCCTGACACCATCCCCCCCACCCCCGGCCACCTTTCCTCCCCCCTCTCTCCGTCTTGCTTTGTTTTTTTTGGCGGGGTGAGGGTGGGGGCCACTGGTGAAGAACGAGATCTGCCCTCTTAACAGAATTCCGGTTCACAATCCGGTAAGTTCCCAGAGGCCCAATGGTATACAGCAGATCTCCAGAACCCAGTCATCTGGTGTGACTGAGACTGTGCCAGTCCCTTCTCAGAGGGGTTATTTGGGCTGTGTGAATGGGCAGGGGGGCGCACAGAGACGGCGGTGGGAATGGTGCTAGAGGATTAAAAAGAGTGGTTGAGACTTTAAAAATAGGTCTTTCCCATTTTTGAAGCCAATTTTGAAAAAAAAACAAACCCTAGACATAGGGGATCCTTTTTGTCTGCTTTGTCTGAGGCTGGAGCCAATAGATCACTCCTGTACCTGCCACCCCCGTGGGGCGGGAGCCCCTGCAGAGCAACCTACAGGGGTTGCAGGGCGGGCTGGGGATCTGGCGGTCTCGAGGAACACCCATCACGGTTCACACTTGGTTTAAAATGGAAAGACCCACCTGAATGGAAAAGCTGGTGGAGGAGGGCGAGGAGAAAGAGGAAGCTGCCAAAGTGCTCTCTCCACATCCAAGCACGGAATAAATAAAGGCAAGTGCCAAGTGGGGGGGTTGTGGCCACACACCCATGGACAGCTTCGTGAGCAGGTTAAAGGTGCCTTCCACGCCAGGAGGCGCCAAGTCTGCGGGCCAGCCTGGGGGCTGTTGGGCTCAAGTGGAGGTCTTTGCCAGCTCCCCGCCATAATCTGCCAGAAATGCTCTCCGCATGTGTTAAGAGACCACTAAGGGACCAGGAAGGGGGCCAGGCAGGAGTGAAGGTACCTGGGATTTCCTCCCACGTCTGCCCCTGTGGTCACTAGGACCTCTGGCCATCACTGACCCCTGAGTCTAAGACATCACAGTGCCTGCCAGCTTCGAGGCGTGGGGTGGTAGACAGTGATGGAGCAGATGTAATGGTGGAACAGATGTGGGTAAAGCATACACTACAATAGACATGCTAGCCAGGTTCTGAGGGATGCAGAGGAGTCGACCAGGTGATGACAGATGGACTTATGGAGTAGAAGCCATTGTGTGTGTCTGGAGCAATGAAGGGAGGTGGGGTAGGGGGAGAAGTTGAAGGGACACTAAGGAATTTGGGCTTTATTCTGGAAGCTTCCACAGCAGTGCCTTTCAGAGGGAGCTGTAGCCCATCTGCTCCCTCTTCTCTGCTCCCAAAGTACTTAGTTACGACCCTGCTCCCTCCCTCCCCCTCTCCCTCACTATTGCACAACACCAAAGGGTGATATGTGAACAGGATCGTGATTGGCATGTCTAGTTTTCCAATCAGAGGGGAAGGTCTCTGAGATCCGGGGTTGTACCTTTTTCCTCTCTGCTCAGCATGGGGCAGGTTGACCTGGATACTTTGTGGAGGACAAAGCTCAGCCTGCACTTTTGGGGCTGCCCCATGCCACCACCAGCTGTGACCAACTTCATCAGCTGATAAACCAATGGGAGGCTCTGACTTGATGTCCTGCAGGGCAGGAGGGCCCAGAGTCTCAGAATCTCTGCCCTCAAGAGGCTTGTAATTGTAAATTACAAAAATAGCGCTCTCCAACTGCTTAGTGCCTGGGAATTTATAAGCCCTTCCACAGACATTACCTCACTCTGTCTTTCCAGGGGGAAGTGGGAGATCAGACAGAGACAGATGCGGCAAATGCAGCGATAGGACAGACGAGATTAAGTGTTCAGTTCTCTCCTGATGAACTACAAGAGGCTCGCCATCCAGAGGAGAGGCAGGAGGTGCACTGGAGGACCCCAGGAAGGCCAGGTGGAGGACATGGCCCATCCCCCGGGGCTGTGAAGGTGGAATCGGGCCATAACAGTGAGGTTAAAGCTTAAGGGGATGTTCTCACATCCCAGGTCCTGTGCTAGGTGCTCTGCATGCATTTTCTCACTGAATGTTTGCAGTATCACCAGGAAGTAGGTACTGTTAGTATCTCACTGTGATGGGTGGAGAATTGGAGTCTCTGAGGAGCCCAGGAACTGGGTAGAAGAGCAAGTTTTGAAACACAGGCCATCTGGCTCCAGAGCCTGAGCACTCAGCCAGCAGGCCATGTCCCCTCCGGGGTGAGGGCTGGCATTGGGGTTGGTGCTTCCTAAAAGTCCCCTGGAGACTGGATAGTGGGCAGCAGTTGGCCTGGCTAATCTCCTGACCAAACCCAACCAAGCATTCTGTCCTTGCTGTTTAGAGGTCCATGGTGACACCACAGTGCCATTCATACATTCGATCCATTCAGTTATTGGGCCATTCATGTCAAGCTGTGTTCTGGCCACTGGGCACTCAGCAGTGGACAAGCGTCTGCACGCAGGGCATTCTAAAGTGAGGAGCCAGAACATGAGCAAGTAGAACCAAAATGAGCAAGGTAACACCTCACAGTGGCAAGTGCTTTGAAGGGTGACTCAAGGCTGGGGCGTTGCTTTGTCCAGGGTGGTCAGGGAAGGCCTCCTTGAGGATGTGACATCTGCGCAAAGCCCTGAGCCATGAAAAGGAGCCCAGCGTGGGATGCTGCAGAGGAGGAACATTCTGAGCTGGGGAAAGCAAGTGCAAAGGCCCTGCGGTGGAGAAGAGTGTGGCGCAGAGCACGTGAGAAAGAGGGAGCCTGGCTGTAAGCAGGACAGCAGCGTGATCCAAAATATGTTTCACAATCACCCCGTTTCCTATACGGAGGAAGCTCTGGTGGGAGCAAAAGGGGAAGCAGGGAGACTGCTTAGGACTCAGTGGGTGTGCAGGTGTGCAATACTGGGCCTTGACCGAAGTGGGTAGGACCGGAGGTGGAGAAGGGTAGAGAGGAGTGATCAGACTTGGGGCTGGCTGGGGAGCTAGCCGCAGCGGGGCTGGGTGTGGAATACGGGAGAGCCGCCCTTCCCAGTAGCAGGTCCCCACAGAGAGGAACGGCAGGGACACATTACCTTTCCTTTGTCGAAGTACCCTATGATGATCTCATACAGCGTCTCCTTCAGCTGTCGGTGGGTCTGGGGGTGCTGCTGGCCCGTCTGCATGACCTGTGATGCACACTGCTCGTCCGACCACTGTGGAGAGAGGACATGCGGAGTCACAGGGGGCTGAGAGGCAACCGAGGGCAGGTGTCTTCCCTGCTGAGGAGGAGCGGCCTCCCCGCCCCCCTGGTGTCAGAGGTAGGTAGTCAGAGAGACGCCGGTCTACAGGTTCCGCTCAGGAAGCGCCTCCTGACTTTGGCCGAGTTCACTTGACTCTCCATTGGCTCATATAGGTGGTCGGTAGGGACTTTCTCTGAAGGCCCTACGTGCTCCCAGCTCTTCAAAAGCCAAAGGAAATCCCCCAGACCTTGTCCTGCTACAGCAGCGCTTTCGAGAGGAGGAAAACAGCGCACTGGGTATGCTAGCGATGGACAGCTGGTGTTTGGACGTGATATACAAGAGCTGGGTGTTATATTACATGGCAAGACGCACGGGGAGGGGTTGCTGTTGCCACTCAATGTGAAGGTCGCTCGAGACCTTATGTAAGCAGGTGAAACGGTGCGGAGAGGTAGCCTGTCAGGTCAGGACTTTCAGGACTTGGAGCAAAAGAAAATTGATTTGGCTAATTCTGTTTTCCTCTTTCCTCCCCCGCTCCCCTCCCCATTTTCTAACTCTGCCACTTGCTGTGAGGGCCCCGAGGGGCCCCGAGGGGAGTCCGCTTCGCGGGAAGGGCAGCACCTTGAGGAGCCAGGTGTGGAGAAGCAGCGTGTAGGCGGCCTCTGTGTGATTGTCGCAGTCCAGGTGGAGGTCGCGAAGCTTGTACAGGTACCTGTTCGGGGAAACATGCTGAGTTGCCAGGTGTAGAGATAAGGAGGCAGGTAGAAGTCAGGTGGAACAACTGAGTGTCTGGGGTTGTAAGGGAGTCCCCAGCCCGGCCAGCCAGCCCCCTGCATGGGTCACGTGAAAGCACTCAGCGTCTGCAGGGCACTTCGTGTGCGGCAGGTACGGCGCTCAGTGTTTTTAACGTGTCGGATCGTTCAGTCCTCACGACAGCCCTGTGAAATGGGTCTGCCGAGGACTCCTGTTTTCAGATGGGGAAACTAAGCTTCCAGCCAGTGCTCTTCAACTTCACACTGGACTCTGGCCAGTGCGATACGACAGGGGAAGTCAGCGAAGGGGGACTGGGCGACCTGTCAGGAGCCTTGTGCTAGTCGGCGGAGGGGCTGACTGTGACCCTGCGCTACCTGCCTTCAGAGCCCACGCTCCAATCACTGCACTATTCCAGGAGCATGAGCCAGCCACGGCTCTGCAGAGGGGGCAGCTCCTACCCTCCCTTCTTGTTCCCCGGGGGTAAAGGAAGCGCATTTAAGAAAAGGAAGTGGACCAGGGGCTAGAGAGTGGGTGTTCTCTTTGAGGCCTGGAGCTGTCAGCAGGAAGAATCTACTGTTCTACAGGAATCACATCCCCACCTCCCGCTCCTGTACAACGTGATGTTCCAACTTGGGGACCTGGGCTGAGTCTATAGCGAGGGCTGCTGATGACAGAGGAAGGGAGCTCTGGTCAACCCGTAGGTGTCTGATACCTAACAGGTACTCGGGCAGTGAATTAACTTTTTGGTGCCCGATTTTGCTCATCTGGAAAAGGCAACGCTCACAGAACCTACCTACGTGCACACAAAGAGCCGGGCAGACCACGTGTGAAGGCTCAGGAAGTGTCAGCTAACGCTGCTGCTAATAAATGTGAGTTTGCCCTGGAAGTGATGAGCATGGGGCCAGCGCTGAGCAATAATGGCTCTTATCTGTCATCATGGCAAACTCGGTTTTTCTACAGAGCATTTCCTCCTGACGCTGTTGGCAACAGAATTCAGAGCCAAAGAGCCACTGCTTTGGCGACTGGCATGTCGTCAGGAGCATGTACATCTTAGTACTCTGGTGAAGGGGAGGTGCTGTGACACGGCCCCCTCAGTCCCCTCCTCTTCCACAGGAAAAGCGTCGCCTGTGACCACGCCAAGATTCTACCCCAAATGTCTAACCACGGGCAACAAAGGGCTCCTGGAGCATCTGCGCTCAGAGCAGATCTCAGGGCTCAGGCTGAGGTTCCTGTTAGAAGAAATCTTTCCTCACAGAATGTCGCCAAAGGAGGAGCTGGCGTTTGATACCCCTGACCACACGAAACGTGGCCAGTGAGCCAAACGTAGGCTGCCTGACTTCAGGGTAGGGGCTGGCAAAGGTTTTGAAGAGAAAAAAGGTCAACTAGCGATTTTTGCTTAACTAATGAGCCAGGACAGCCTAGTGACCTTCTGCTCCTTTGTTGACTCAATCAGCAAGGCTGTCCTGAGCACACGGGCTGTACCAGGCACTAGAGCTGGGTCGGGAGTAAAGCAGACACAGTTCTCAGGATTTGGAATTTGGAGTCTAGGGAAAGGGGGCAGATGTCAATCAAACAATCACATAAATAATTGCGCAAATACAGCTGTGAGCAGTGTTTTGAAGGACAGTCTCTGGTACTATGACAGCAGGATTCATGCAGGTGGGACTTCCAGAAAGTTTCCCATAGATGGGTTGGGATCTGAAGGTGAGGGGATAAATGGGGAGCATCTCAGAAAGGCCCTTCCTCCCTCCCTTCCTTCCTCCCTTCCTTTCTCAAATGGGTGCTTTAAATAGTGTATCAATTCATTCTCCCAATAATCCTTATATAGATAAGAAAAGTGAGACCTATATTAAAGTAGACAGAGACAGAAATAGGTAAAACCAGGTTTTGAAACCAGCTGTTTCTGCCTCTACAATCATGACCTTTCTACCCTCTCCCCTCCCTTAACATTTGGCTGATCCATCAGAGTTACCAGTGAACCTGCACATGTCGAGCCTGTGGTCCACCTTTAGAAACCCCTGCATACATGGCTGAATCCTACCTTATCTCCTCCTGCCTGTCCTCTGTCCCTTAGATCCCTAATGGCTGAGCCCCAAGCACCTGGAGGGAGCAGTTGGAGGGAGAAGGGGGACTGGGCGACCTGTCAGGAGCCTTATGCTAGTCGGCGGAGGGGCTGACTGTGACCCTGTGCTACCTGCCTTCAGAGCCCACGCTCCAATCACTGCACTATTCCAGGAGCATGAGCCAGCCACGGCTCTGCAGAGGGGGCAGCTCCTACCCTCCCTTCTTGTTCCCTGGGGGTAAAGGAAGCACATTTAAGAAAAGGAAGTGGACCAGGGGCTAGAGAGTGGGTGTTCTCCCTACAGTCCCCCTTCTCCCTGCTATTCTCAGCTCCTTAGTCGGCCAACACACCCTCTCCTCTCCTTTGTCAACTCAACTACAGAGCCCAAAGCAACATGCTGGGATGGGCTCGACCTGGGATTCAAACGCAGACACCTCCAGATGCCAGATGGGCAGCGTGAGAGAGATGCACCGATGAAGTTCAATGGGGACAGAGACAGTGCTGTGACCTGAGCTCTCCTGTCACGGCCAGTCCAGGTGGCAGTTGTCAGGACAGAAGGGCCCAGTGTTGCCACGCCTTCTGAGTTTTTCAGAGGAAGCGGGAAATTTCGATTTTTACGTGAAACTTTTAGATTTTAAAAAATCTGGCAAACAATGAAAAACATTTTTAAATACTGTGCCTGCCAAACAGAACAGATTTTCAGACGACATCCGGTTTACAACGTCTGGTTCAGGCAAATGTAGTTTTCCTAGTACTGGGACTCAAATCTCCAAAGCTTATGGCGATCTGGGAGTCGCCATCTGTGTTTCTAAAGCAGGAAGGAGGGAAGAGAGGTTGGAGGGAGGGGAGCGTGCGCCAGGCACGTCACCTATTGCATCGCTTGGGTCCCTCAGAACAGAAGGTAGGATGAGCGCGTCCTACCGCAGGAGACAGCCCAGAGACACCGAGCGATATAGCCAGGGTCACAGAGAAACAAGGGGAAGGCCCCAGGCCTCTCATCCCCCAAAGCTTGGTGCCGCTACAATAAGCCATGTCTGGTGACGTTATAAGTACTCTCCAAGTTCAGGACAACCTACGGAATTATCTTTTTTCCAAATGACAGTTCCTATTTCCGGAATAGTGCTAAACGAAGCACAGAAAAGTATCTTCTGTTACAGCAGAATGGGTTCAGACTTCGAGTCAAAAGCCTTGAGGGAGCTGTGCTTGCCAACCTCAGAGCCAAGGCCACCTTGCAGGTTCTCAGCCCGTACAGATGTGCATGAAAACAAGCGTCCAGGAATTTTGTCACTCTGCTATTTGTGGCAGAAGAAAGTTGGAAACACCTAAATGTTCAACCATACAGGATTGGCTATATAAATTATGGTATTTTCTGGAAAGAGAATTTTATAGTTTCATTAAAATTGTTGTTGAAATATATGTTGACATAGAATTTTTGTCAAGCAAGGAATAAATTATGAGCAATATGATCCCGTTTTTGCAAAAAATATGCAGGCATAAAATTCGATCTATATATACATACAAAAGGGTCAGGGAATAGGATTGGATTATGGAGGTGTATTTCATTTTTTTGGTTTTGCTGGTCTGTGTTTTATGAGTACTTTCTGTTTTCATAATTAATATGTATTATTTCTGTAATGAGTGAAAATAACAATAGCTTCCTTAAAACTTTAAAGGAAAAACATAAGATTCTGAGAAAAGCTGGCAAGGGAGTTCTTTGCTCCAGGCTAATGTCCCCCCAAAATCCTTCAGGACATATTCAAACAACTCTCTTTTAAATGCCTACAAGGAAGCGGCATCGTGGATCACACATTTTCTTCCCTTTAAAACCGGGCGCCGGTGGCCTGACTACATGCCTTACCCACCCAGGACTCGGGCTTCGTGAGCCGACCTTGCCACAAATGCAAGTTCAGCAGCTCAGTCCACAGGTGGGTGAGGCGAGCATGTCTGTGGCCCGCACACAACAGCACATAGCAGGTCCGAGGACCACCAGTGGGTTTCGTGGGCTGATTACGGAAGCACAAAAGGAACTGGATCCAGGGAGGCTGACAGAAATCAGGACACAGAAGCTAAGCTTCCGCTCTCTCCTGAAGACAGGAGGGAGCCATCGATGGATATCGAGCAGGAGAGTGACACAGTAGGTCCAGGTTTTAGAGAACAAAAATCTTACCTGATGTACATCTCCTCCCGATTGTTGTCTTTGTAGAAATTCTAGGCAGGGAAGGAGAACAGTGGTGAGTGTTTATCTTTGCAGAGCAGCAGGGGTGGAGGGTACAGCGATGGAGGTGAGAGGAAGGTCACTGTGTACTGTGTGGACGCCCTGAGATGGGAGCAAGACGTTCCCTTTCCTGAATGCCTCCAACAGCCCCCTTAGGAGATTCTGCCTTGAAGTCACTTCCCTGATCCTTAGACTGAGGGCCAGAGCAAGTCTTTCAGCCATCACATATCAGGGGGTGCAGTTGAGCCGAGGCAGTCTACTCTGACAAAATCTATACAGAGCGGCAGCCCAGCTTCATCTTGAAATGCTCAGCCCCTGCGCTTTGGAGGACCTGAGTAGTAGCAATAATCAGAGTCAGAGTCATAGTATTCGCAACAGATCCCAGTGATGATAGCAGATCGTAATGCCCGACAGTGCAAAGCTATCAGGAGTTAGGATGAGGTTCCATAGCCCAAAGCATTGAAACCTGGCAACACCTATCTGAGCTCAGGGGTCCCTGAGACCACCAGTCGCCCTGGACTCCACCACCAGAGAGCCTAGTCCCATGCCTTTTTAGGCAAGTCCTTACAGATTTGGAGCCAGGAGGTCATGATGTGCTCTGTGACTACACTTTGAGCAAACCCAGATTTAATCCAATGCACCCACGTGCACCTGAGGCCCAGGCGTGGGTGTGGGGGGCTGATGTGTCCCAGGCACACAGTCGGGCGGTGGCAGAGCTATACTAGACCTCAGCTCTCCTGACACCCCACCATCACTCCATCCTTGTCCCTGATACCATACTGACACCCCAAACTAGCAGGCTCTGTTTGCTTCTACAACAGTCTGTCCCAAACTTTCTCCTTGGTCAGTCTGACTGTTGAAGGGCAATTTCTGCTGAAGTCCTAGAAAAGCCTCGTCCACGCTCTGCCTGTGAATCGGGCCTGGTGGAGTTAGTAGCAATGAATTCCTTTCTGCTCCAATCAGCATTTTTAAACTCCTCCTAGCATTTCAGGAAATCTGTGGCAACATCTAGACTGTTACAATGGAAATGGAGGCCACACACAGAAAGTTGGGGACAGGGTTTGCACAGTATTTCTGGAACACTGGGGGCTCATTGTGACAGGTGCCACTTGGTCTTTGGCCAACTCCATTCACTTACACCACTTCGGGTGGGCTGCAATGCTGGGCGTGAAACACAGTGGCTGCCACTACCTATCTCATGACCCCATCACAGGACATATGAAGGGAGACCTTTGGGGAGCTGGTCCGTGGCAGGTCCTGTGTTACAGAGGGCGAGAGTCCGGGTGTGGGGTGAGCTGCCCTGGTGAGCCTGTGCCCCGTGGCATTTTCTATAAATCCTATAATCGCTCTACTCTGCAAGAGAGGGAAACTAACGTGCACAGTGGGCATCCAACCACGGGCCAGGGCAGCACAGCCATGAAAGAGGCCCTATCCTTTCCTTCCGGGAACAGATGAACAAATGACACCTTCAGAAAGCTTCCTTGACTTGTCTACTCTACTGATTATCAGAGGTGGCATGAGAACCCAGGGGCTGTGTGTCTCATCCGCTTAACCCCTTTCCACCGCCACCTTCCCCCCAGGTGGTGTGTTCACCGAGTGCTCCAGGGAATCCTCATTCCCATTTCAGACACAAGGAGACTGAGGCACAGAAAGGGGGAGTGATGGGCCTTAAGACACAGAGCTAGCAGATGGCAGAGCAGGGGTCCCAGCCTGCGTCCGTCTGGTTTCCAAAGCCCTCGGTGCTGCATGCCGGTGAGGAAAGGTGGTGAGCCCCAAGGCCAGGCCTGCCCCAGGACCGTGGTCGGGCTCGGACCTCAGGAGGGCCACCAGCCCCACTCACCAGCAGGTTCACTGTGCAGCTCATGCGGTTGTCTTTGCTCTCGTCCGCCATCACGCCCCGGTAATCCAGCAGCTTCTCCAAGAGGCCTTTCACCAGGCCCACGAAGTTCTCTACAGACTTGGAGATGGTCGGGTGCTCGGCAGCACACTCCACCAGGCTGTGGGCGCAGACGGGAGGGCGGTGAGCTCAAGGCCAGGGAGGAGGCTGTGCTGGGGCGGGGGAAGGGGCACCCAAGCCAAATAATCTAGTGAAACTCAGTTCCCCTGGTTCACCGGCGCATCTTGTTCATTCACTCATTTGGACACTATTTGCCCCTGCACAGCCGTTCAATGGACCGTGGTCCAATCGAGCCTGCAACTCCCCCTACACAGCACTTGAGGGTCGACTGCAATTTTCTTCCCCACCATCAAAGTGGGAAAAAAGTAAAAATCAACCTCCCCTGGGGGCGATGGTGTGGGGACGTGGCCACTGCTATACACCCACATTGGGCGTGAGTCAGTGAAACTTTTGGGGTAGCAATTTTCACAATATCAGAATCACAAATGTACCTATCCTTTGACCCCACTTACTCCACTTTGAGGAATCTAGTCCACAGAGATCTTCTCAGAGGTGTCCAAGGATACATTTATAATACTTTGAAATTATGTCCAACAGTGGAATAATTGGAACTGTTTCAACTTTCCATCAAGAGGCAAATGGTTAAATAACTTAGAGCGTATTTACAAACTGCAATTCTGCCGAGCCACTAAAAACTATGAGAGATCAGTCTGTTTTGACACGCAAAGCTCTGCGGAGAGTAAGTCTCCGAACAATGTTTGTTTTTCATTTAACCAGCTCACGTAGAGCCTTACCCTGTCACGGGCATTATTCAAATCATCTTACAAATCTCAGCTATTTAACCTCTCCTCACGGTCTTATGAGATGGGATGTTTGCAGATGGGGAAGCGAAGTCACAGAGAGGTCAACTAACTTGCCCGAGGTCACACAGCTGATAAACACCAATGGTCTGGCTTTCGCCTCTGCGTTTCCAACCACCCGACCCTGCCTGAGTGGAGCTGCATGTCTGCGTTGCGTGTCTGTGTGTTTGTGCATCTGCAGGACATGCTCAGGAAACACACACCACACTTTCCAGAGTGGTTTCCCCTGACAAGGGGTCTGGGGAGGGAGAATAGAGGAAGACAACGCTCCTTTTTCCATTGAAATGCGCATCTGTTATTTGAAATTTGACATTTGTTGCAATATTAATATTCTACATTTTAAAAAGTGCCATTCCCTAAGCACCTGTTCGTTGCTAGGTACTATGCTAGGCATGGCTTGGGGCGGGGATGAAAGGAAGATATGAAATAAAAAAAGAAATATCAAAAAGAATCACACCTACCCTCACATAACCCACAGGCTATGTAGGAAGCAGCAGATGGATTTAAATTTGATTAATGACAACTTCTTATTAATCACGTATTCTGTACCAGGTCCTGTACAATCGCTTTTTCTTAAGAAATCATCACGGTAATTCTGAGAAGTAGTAAACATCCCCCTCATGTTCCATTTGAGGAAATCAAGGCTTGGAAAGGTTAGCAGACGTTCCCAAGGTCACTCAGGCAGTAAGCGGTGACCTTGGGAATCCAGGCAGTTGCTATTCAGTGTTTTCCTGCAGAGAAACTTTGCGGTGTGTTCTCAGGCATCTCTAAGAGCTGCAGACGAGCATTACCCAGGCTATTTGTTTCTGCCTGCTCTCCTGGGGCAGTTGAAGTCCCAAGAGCTTCTAGGAGGGGAGAGGTGAGAAAGGCAAAGATTCTGGAGGGGGTCATTTCCTCCCAGAAGCCAAACCAGGCTCGAAGGAGGTGACGTCGCCAACTGTGGCTGTGACCAGACAAATCCGTCTTCTCAGTGGGAGAAGCACCTGTTTCCCTGGCTCTCAAAGAGAGATGCAAATTGCCCTTTGATTTCGCCTGTCGGGCTCAGTCGCAGCTGCGCCTGACTCTGTCTGGACGGGTCCAGCCCCAAACACATCGCAGTCTTGGGGTGGAGGGTGTGATTTCTCAGTGCCTGCCAGTGCAGAGGGCATACAGAGCCTGAGCACAGCCAGGCCCATGTTCTCTGCCCTAGCCACGCGGTAGAATCACGGGCAGGGGGTGGGGTGGCTTTTACAAAGCTCAGTGCCCACCTGGGGTCTTTAGGGGTGGGAGCCGGGCAGCAGTATTTTACTTTTTAAGTAAATCCAGGTGGTTCTGATGTGCAGCCAACATTAAGAACCATCGGCTTAGTGCACTGCTATGCAAACTTCCGTGTGCCTGGGAATACCTGGGCATTGCGTTCATCGGTTCTGCTTCAGCAGAACCTGCATCTCTAACAAGCGGCCAGTACAGGCTAATGCTGCTGGTCCTCTGAGAAGCAAGGGTTTGGGAGCACCAAGTCTTGGCTTTCTTAGTCTCTCTGTTCTTTAGGCAAGAAGTTAGAAAACTGCTCATATGGCCTAGGACTGTGAAATGAATGGGTAGATTGGTTTGAAATGATCCATCCAGCTCTGGCCAGTGTGGCTCAGTTGGTTGGAGCATCGTCTCATAATCAAAAGGGCTGTGGGTTCGATTTCTGGTGAGGGCACACACCCAGTTAGATTCTAGGTTGCGGGTTTGGTCACTGGTCAGGCGCCTACAATCGCCACTCCAGGTGCATGCAGGAGCCAAGCAATTGATGATTCTCTCTCACATTGATGTTTCTCTCCCTCCCTTCCTCTCTTTCTAAAAGCAATGAAAAAAAAATGTCCTCAAGTGAGGATAAAAAAAAAAAAGAAATCATCCATCCACCATCCATACATCCAGCAAACATGCACTGTTGTAGAAGGCAGGGAATCGCTGACCTCCGGGAAGGCACAATCTAGCAAAAGCAGCAGATGCAGAAATAAAACAAAAACCTACCATAACAGACAATGACACTACCATTTACTGAGTACTTCCTGTGTCCCAGAGGCTGTGCTAAAGCCCATTTCATTGATTATCTTGCTTCGTCCTCACCAAGTCTCCTTGCGGTAGGCATTATAAAACCCTGGACTCACAGATGAAGCCCAGGCCCCTGGGGCTGGGCTCTGACCTTGGTCCCACCAAGGTCACGCAGCTGTTGCTGTCCTTTGAGTCCCACAGTGAGGTATACGTGACCATGAAAAAGACTGTGGGACTCTCCAGGCGATGCAGATAATGCCCTGCTCAGCGGGAAGAGGAAAGGAGGGGTGGGGTGGGGGGAAGCTGGGAGCCTGCAAGCCTGCCTCGGGGGCTGGAGAGGGGGAGCTCACACCTCAAATAGATGGCATTGAGCGCAAAGCCTTCAGAAGCAGGGGTGCAGGCCCAGGCTCCCGATCACGCTGCCAGGCCTGGACTTCCCTTCATTCCTGCAAACACTCTGCGTGATGTGGACCTCTTATGACAGATCCTCTTGCCCGCAGTGAGCTAGTCAGGTCCCAGAACACACATTCTCTGTCCCTTTTAGCCTTCCAGGCCCCTCCCTACTTCTAGAAAAATTCCCACGCAGACAGACTACAGGAGAGTAGAGAAGGCCTACACTTCTCCACTCAGTGTGGGACCCTCGCTTTGAGCCAGGTGTGGAAGGGCTGCAGGCACTGGGGACAGCTAGCCTGGAGAACAAAAGACAGGTAGGCTCATGGCTTCAAGTAACCACATCGCTATCCACCTGGAGATCAATAATAGTAGTTAATATTTCTGGACGACCTCCGAGGTGTCAGAAACTGTGCTAAGCATTTTACATGACTTTTCTTGGTTATTCTCAACAAAACCTCTGAGAGCTGGGTAGTACTGTTATCTGCAATATGCAGATAGGGACACCAAGGCCCAGGAAGTTCAAAGGAAGACACAGGGACTCGGCCACTGGATGCGCTGATGGGGTCCCGACTCCTCAGTTGGGCTTGATTACTTTTGTCAAAGCCATTCACACCTCTATCTCAGGAGAAAAATAATGAGCTGTTTCTCATTTCCTCGCCCTCTACGGGTTCCTTTTATAAATAATCACTCAGGAAGGATTTGAAAACCCTGCTGACCATCTGAAGGCTGCCGCAGAGCACCATCCGCCCACAAAAATTGAACTTGCCAGCAGTGGACACAGGTTCACCTCGGGTCAATATTTAGATTTTCCTTTGTTTAGAACTTTAAGATAAACATTGACTCAGGCAAACTGTCCCTCTTCCCCCTGGACAATCGGCCTCAGGACCTACCCAGGGGCAGATGGTAGGTGTCCCCTTCCGACAGAGGTGCGTTTGTGTTCTAGGCGTTTGGGGAGGGCTGTGCGGTGACCCGAGGGGTGCGAGGGCTGGCTGGGATGCTGGCACCTGGGACTCCGCTACCACCCGAGGGTCCGAGCAAGGCCTTTCATGTGCTTCGGTTGTTAAAAAGAAGATTGGAGGCAGCATCCAAAATCAGAGTTATATCAGAATTACCCAAATCAAAGATTCTACCACAAGGAAGAAATTTGGGGTGTCTGAGCCACATTCCTAAACCTGGGGTGAAGTGTTGGGGGTTGGGGAGGGGTAGAGAGGTAGCAATGACCATGACAGAAACTACCGTGTGCCAGGTGCTTTACAGTTACTGCCTTCAAAACAACCACAGAAGGCGTGCCATCCCATTTTGCAGATGGAGGTAAGCCAAAGATGTTGGCCTAACCTGTGCAGCCGCTAAGTGGTGGAACCAGGAATAAAACCCAATGTCTTGCTCCAAAGACACGCAGGTGGACAATATACACACGAAAAGATGCTCAGCAGCATCACCCATCAAGAAAATGCAAATCAACACCACAGCCAAACATCGCCTCACAGCCCCTGGCATGGCCATGATCAGTGGGACAGATGTCAGTGAGGGCTGCGAAATTGAGAAATTTAGCCTCGTGTGCTGCTGTGGGAACGTAGGTGGTACGGCCACTTTGGAAAAGAGTCTTGTGGCTCCCCAAAGGGTTACATGCGGATTAGCACAGGACCTGGTGACTCCACTCCCAGGCGCCTACCCAAGAGAACACAAACACATGTCCACACAAAAACGCGTGTGTGAATGCCCACAGGAGCACTGATCAACAGGAGCATCCACGGCCAAAAAGTGGAAATGGATGCGTGCCCATCAACAAACATAATAGGGCCTCTCCAGAGGGTGGAAGATTATTCGGCAAAGAGGAGTTATCGGCACGTGCTAAGTAAGGCACGGGCGACCCTCAGAAGCATGCTATGCGAGAGAAGCCGGTCACGAAGGACCAGGCAGTGTATACTTCCACTTCTATGAAATGGCCAGATTGACAAATCTATAGAGGCAGGAAGTGAGCCTGGGGTGGGAGGGGGGGTAATGGCTAAGGGGTAAGGGACATGGAGCTTCTTTCCAGAGGTGACAGAGGTTCCAAAATTGATCGCTGTCATGGCTGCACAGCGCTGTGTGCGCACTAGGAGCCCTTGAACTGTACACGGTAGGTGACGTGCAGGGTAAGCAAAGTATAAGCTGTCAGAACAAAACAAACAAATGATGGCTTGATGCCAAGTGCAGGGCCTTGCGTGCTGTCTGCTGTCACTGCTGGGGTCAGGCAGTGTCAGGCTCGGGTCCCAGCCTGGCCACTTTCTCACTGGTCCTAGTTTCCTTGGACAGGAGACAGCCTGCGCCTCAGGGGCCAGCTCTGTGAAATGGGGATGGGAGAGGGAACGGGGCTGAGCGAGACAACAGGGACCGAGCCCTGCACGCAGCGCCCCCGTGCTGCGGGCGTCTGTACGTGCTGCTCACGGTCAATACCTGCCATCGATTAAAAAGGAAAACAGGAAACACAGCAGAATCACTCCACAGCTAAGAGACAACACAAGGGAACATTGGGTGGCATGTCTCCCTGTTCCCCACACAGCAAAGTTTCTTTTTATCTCTCCCATTCCGTCGCTCTCAAAGAAATAGCCACTCCAGAGAGAGATGTGAGGTTTCTTCTGAAAATGAAGTTTCCTCCATACCCATCCATGAGCGTCCAGGGGAGGACAGAGCCTCCGGAGCCCCTGGGAGTCCTGAGCCCCCAGCCCTGGCGGCCTCCCCACACCTTCCCCGCGGGGCCCTGAGCTTACATGGACTCCAGCAGCTGCATGTACTGCTCGTCTCCTCGGCCCCCTTCCACCTCGTGGTCCAGCTTGAGGATGATTTCGTTTTCAAACTGAGGAAGTCAGAGATGAAGATCAACACTAATCAACAACATTAGAAGGGCGAACGTTGAAATTAGTTCATTATTGCGACCAAAACACGAGGGAGCATCTGTCCTCTCCCAGGTTTAGTGCTGGGAGGCAGGCACGCAAAATGGAACGGGACACTCTGGGTGCCTTTTAGGAGTTCCCAGAGAGCAGAGAGGCAAGTAGAGGGTGGAGGCTGTAGCAGAGATGGGCACGGGAGAGAGGAATGGAAAGAGGGAGAGAGGAATGGAAAGAGGGAGAGAGAACGGCGAATCGGCGAAAGCTCACAGCCCGGGTCTCTTGAGCTTGTTCTCAAAGCTCACGTTGAAATTTGCAGGTGATTGGAAACGGAAAGGCCATTCCCAGCAGAGGGGCCAGCATGTGCCAAGGCGCAGATAGACGCCGCAGAGCACTGCACCTTCAGGGAGTGGCGTGCTGTCCCAGGCAGCTGTTATTTCTGCCGGCCTAGTATTCCTTTCTCCAGACTTTGGGGACCACACCAGCCCAACTCCCAGTCAGTGGCACTCAAGTGGGTTGACCCTACTGCCCGAGCTCCAGGCGTGCTGAGACTGCTGGAGATGACCACAGTGAAAGAGCCTGTCTGGGAATGACGCCAATACAGAGGAGAGCAGAGAGGAAGAGATGAAGCAAGACTGAACCTGATGCCATTTTTTGAGTCCCTGGATCCAGCCACACCTGAAGCTGTACTATTTATATGAGCGGATGCCTCAGAGTCAAGACTGGTGACAACTGTAATGATCAGAGATCAGACTAGCTTAAGTGACATGAAAATAAGTCTGCACTAACCATTCTACCAAATCTTGTAACGCTGAAGTCAGAGAGTGTTCTTTCTCCCTATTTTCACCCAGTTGAGTGACTGGCTTAGTCAATATTTCAAAGGTTCATCAGGTGCCTCTTTTACATGACTTTAACGCAAAATGGCCTGTCCTGATTCACTATCACACCCTGAGGAGTCTGTGCAAATCATGCAGTGCACACATCACCCACTTCAAGTAAGAACCCAGCACCTGGAGAAGGGAAGGCGGCCCTTGGTGATGGTCACCAAGGTCACAGGAGCCTTTGGGGACTCCTGGCTCTTAACCCAGACTTTTTATCCAAGTCCTCACAATAACCGTGAAATTAGGAGGTGGAGCATCGCCTGTAACTGCGACAATGCGTGAAAAGCAGCCAGCCCTGCTTGGCACCACCCTCCGTGAGTGTCCGTTATAATTACAGATGAGGTCGAGGCCTGGAGTTTCAATGGCCTGTCTGCAGTGTCAGATGAATGGCAGAGGCCTTTTGGCCGGCTCCTCCCGGTACACCAGGACCAGACCCAGTCCAGCTAGCTGGGATCTTAGGTGATGAAAGGCAGGGACCAGAGTCACTTCCTCCTGGTTTACATACCATCCACAGGGCCACTGTCCCTCACTTTCATGTGCTAAGGGCCAAAGGAAGGGACTAGAAGCTGGAAAGGAAGGAAGGGAGGGAGGGAGGGAGGGAGGAAGGAAGGAAATAAGAACAGAGGCCTAGATGGGCACCAATCAGGTGAGGCTCTCGGCTGCACATGGACCAAGCCCCTTCTATGATGCATCCCTCTTAAGCATTTTTATGTGTCACGTACTCTCCAAAGTTGGGGGTGGGGGACTATCCTGATTAGAGAAGTCAGCTGTGCTGAGCCTGGGGCAGGAAGAACGATAGACAAGGGACTGCAAGCATGCGCTCTGATGTCAGGCTCTCTGCCTTTAAATGTTCCTCCATTCCCTCCACCATCTGGGGAAAACAAGTGGGTCTTTCTAATCCTCAGTTTTCCACTTTATCACGGGGGTCAGCAAATGTTCTCTATGAAGGGCCAGGCAGCAAATACTTCAGGCTTTGTGGTTGGTCTGCCGCAGCCACCCTATGCTGCTGTTGTAGCACAGAAGCCACCTCAGATGATGCACAACAAATCGGCACGGCTGGGTCCCAACACAACTCTGTGCGCAAAAACAGGTGGCGGGACAGGTTCCGCCGCGGGGAGCCCCTGTCCACAGGATCCGAGGACCGACCGCCTGGGTGGTTAGGGGACTGGGCGAGATGTCGTGTATAAAGCACTAGGGGGTGCCCGAGCTCAGGCATGCGCCGGGGTTGGCCCGGCTCCTGCGGTGACTGCTAATGCTACGGTTATGGCTGCTGAGCGGTTCCGCAAAGCAGCTTCGGAGGGAAAAGCCGCATTTGTTCTTGTCTCAGTTGTTCAGTGGTGAGTGCTGGCACGAGATGCCCCGCCACGTACCCCCTCCCCGCCGTCAGACAAACTTTCCCGGGGAGCTGAGAAGAGGGTGGGGCAAATAAGCACTTGTCTCGGGTCACCAAAGAGCCTACGGGGAGGGAAATGACAGGCTGCCGGGGATGCGCGGAGCTGGGTGACACCGCACCTGCCACGCCGGAGCCCTCGGGGGCGGGTGGGAGAGTGAAGGTCTCGTGCTCCCGGGCAGGTGCTGTGCTTCTGCGTGGCTGTGACCACAGCCTCGGGCATCAAACAGGCCTGACCTGAGTCTTGCTTTGACTTTTTCCTCCGCCCTGGGACCCTGGGCCAGTTACTAACCCTTTCTGGGGCTTGGTTTGCTCATCTATGAAGTGGAGGTTTAAAACAGCACCTGCTTTTTCGTGGGGGTGGGAGAAGTTAACGGGAAAACACGTCTAAGAGGCTAGCTTGGCACATGGCACATAGTAGGTGCTCAAAGCTTGTTAGCAATTATCCTCATGACATTGTCGACACTGTCTTCATCGTTAGCAGCCTTTATGACAGCCAAGGCAGCGGTCCGCCACTCCCATCAGCCACGTGAGGGAGACGTTTGCTGGGATGCTCCTCCTTGTGCTGAGGCTCTTCCTCCGAAATGTGGCAGGGAGGAGCTCTGAATGGGAACGTGGACGTGGCACGCACCCCATCTGTGTCAGGCATGTGACTGGTGCCGGGAGTCCAGGGCGGAGAGACCAGCTTCGGCCCTCAAAGAGCTCACAGTAGTGCTCTGAGGCCCATGAAATGCCCCAGCCCCATGCAGGATGATGAGGCATGTCACCCTGGCTGGGACACCGTCATGCCAGCCACAGTGTGGCCAACCCGAGGCCACTCTTGCCGAATCATCCTTGTTCACAGGTGGTCTGGGGTGAAGTGCTGTACTCAGGAGGGGTAAATGTTCTCAGTCAAAAGCATCAGCTGTCCAGTCTAGGCTGGGGTGGGGGGCAGGAAAACCTGGTAGTGACACCGCAGAAGGAACTCAGCGCAGAGAGGTTGCCCTGGGGCCTCCTCCCCACCCAGCACCCTGGAGTCTAACTTCTGCTTGAACAAATCTGTGTCTTACGCCCGAATGAGCCTTGGTTCCAGGAAGCAGGGAGGGCTTCCCCGGAATGCGAGGCCTCCCCTGGAGGATGACTAGGATCTCCGCAGGTGTAGGAATCAAGGAAGAACCAAGCACAGGCAGGACAGCACTAGAACAGAATGTCAGGGATCAAGCTGGAGGGCCCATGCAAGCTGGCACCAAAGGCCCTGCTAAGGTTTCCCCTGGGCTCTGCTAGCTCCTTGAAGAACCCCACAGTTTAGAAAGGGAGGCCTGTCATCTGCCGGCCACCCGGCTCTTCTCTTATCAGATTGTTTTGACATCATGCCCAAATGCCAGTTTGCATGTGATGCCTTCTGGATTTGAGACCCCAGTGCTGGGGTTCACTCTGGACCCAGCCATTGTGGTGGCTTGAAGCTCCTGGGGTCTTGGTCTCTGACCTTTCCTGGGCCACTTTCTGTGGCCGCTTACTCTGCACCGAACAGCTACACCTGCGTCTGCTCATCCCACAGCTGAGCAACCACCGGGCACGCCAGCTGGTTTCCACCCGGGCAGCTGCCCCGTCAGCCAGCCTGGCTGGCCCGTCTCTTTCGATAAGGGAGAAACAAAGCAGCAATTGGGGAACGTGCTTGTGATGAACCCACGCCTGGAGCAAGGAGCCCCAGGCCAACCTGGTCATGGAAAAGAGGCGGGTGCACCTCACGGGGATGTCACTGTGAGGGCATCCTTTAGGGCAGGAAAATCACATCACAGCAGAACCTCTGAGGACCAAGGCCACCGAACAGCTGCCAGAACCTAATCCAGAAATGACTGGAGCCCGCTTCCCTTTGGGACCATCGGGAACCTGGAGTGTTTCTTTTACACACTCGTCCCAGGACATCTTCTAAGCCAGCTGGTGCCCACCCCTTTGGAGGAGACGTGGGAAGGGCTCGCGTCATGAGAAAAGGCTGGAAAGTGTAAAAGTTTGCCTGAGGTCAGAGGTCAGCGCAAGGAGGGCCCTGAGTGCAGGCTGAAGGGTTTGGACTCCATGGCTGAGGATTAGGGAACCAGTGAGCAAGGCGGCAGGGGGGGGCGCGGTAGAGGTTTACGGGGTTTTGGGTAAAGCTGTTTGGAATCTGCTGCCCTGTAAGTATCTGTTGTAAGAAAAATTATCTGGTGGCAGGATATGGCATAGAATGAGGCAGACATTCGGGGGAGGGCAGGGGGGGGGAGCCCAGTGAGGAGTAAATGCAGGAGAGAAGGCAAGCAAGAGGGCAGGGGTGAGGTGTGAGGGGACCACACACCTTAGTAGTTTCTACCATCCTCCATGGTACGTTCCACTGTCAGAAGCTTCTAGAGCGACTGAGCCCAGAAAATCGTCCTCATCCTTCACATTTGACCAGATTTTCAATGAGAATCCTGGGCCAGTGACCCTGGCCTTATGCAAGCTGCTCACTCCCCACATGCTGGGGCATGCTACCTATTCCCATGGAGGATCCACCTGTCCCTCCCAAGCGACAGGCCCCTGACTCCATTTGTTGTCACCTTTGATGCATGGCTGAGTGGGACACCTGGCAGGGTCGGCTCTTTCTAGACAATATCGATCTTCCAAGTTATCCAGGAAGAAGAAGTGCCAGCGGCGGGGAGGGGTACCCCACAGGGAACACTCAGGTAGGGAAGCGGGAGTCTCACACCGTTGGGAGGGGGACCCAGCTGATACACAGCAAGAATGCACATTTCAATCTTGGCCTCGGGCAGGAGAGCGTGATGAAATGCTGACCAAATCCGATCTGCTGGCTCACTGCGGGCACACGGAGAAATGTCCCCACCTTCCCATCAAGCCGCTGAATGGAGCCCAGGCCGATGGAATGGAGATATCATTATGGGGAAAAGCGCTGGGGATTAGGGATGTTGGCATGAGTTTGCGGGCTCATTTCTTACCTTTTTGAAATCCCCACTCTTCTGATATTCACACAGCATCATGTCGAAGAAGATTGGTATGGTGGCTTTCCGGAGCTCAGCCTCGGGGATAAGTGTCATCTCTAATATAGGTCCCACCATGCCTGGGATGAAGCAGATTTTGTTCTGGCCTGAAAGAGAAGAGGGGCACGGCGTGTCAGACGGTTCTGGTGGCGCACACCCGCCCCAGACCGAGCCTGGGGAGGAAGAACCAGAGAAGGGGAACAGGGAAAACAGTGGTTAACCCACGTGCAGCGGTTCACACAGAGCTGGGCGCCCTATCGAACACTTTACATGTATTAGCTCCTGCAAGGGACGCACGCGTCACCCGAATGAGCTCTGTTACTCAGGATAATGACACAGCTGTGTGTAAAGCACGTCCCCGTTTCTGAGGGTTTTCACCTGCGTGGTCTCCTTTGCAAACAGGGCCCGGATGGAATATGTTAGCGAGAGTAAGGTCACAGGGGTATTAGAAATCACGTCTGTCTGCAACACGCGCTGTGTTTGTGAGATTTTGGAAAACATGCTTTTTATCAACTGTTTCATGAAACAAGTGAAATTTGCTGCTAAGCATCTGCAACAATAGAATGGTCAGTGGACTGGTCGGGGCTAAAACATTGCTTTAGGGTCCGAGGAACGATAGCTTCGCATCTCTTCTGCCTCATTTCAAGGCATTCCCGTGCCCACTCCCCTCGCCCTCGGTGCGCTGGCCATGCGGACCTGGTTCCAGCATTGCACACTTGCCTTGCTCCCTCCGGCGCCAGGCCTGCGCTCGCTCGCCCTGCTCCTCGGTTGATGATACTTTTTCCTGCTGCACCGAACACCCCCCCACCCCCTTTCCACCCGGCTTCCTCAGGATGGGCCCCACTGGATGGATGTGCTGAGAAAAGCCTCCACCACATGCCCGGCCCACCCCAGCTGGGTCAGAAACACTGCACAGGCTGTGTGTGTTCTGTCTTCTCACCCAACTCTGCCATGGGGTCTTTATTTGTGGGATCAGGTGGTAAATGTCTGCCTCCCCCCACCGAAAGCTTCATGAGAGTCGAAATCATGTCTCTGTTTGTGGCACTGAGCACAAGACATATTGGACAGTCATGAAATATCCGTGGAATGAGGAAGAAAATTTGTCTAGCTCCTATGCTCACTAGCTACGTGAGTTGGATATGCATCTCATCAAAATGCAATGGCAATGCCCACCCGTTGAGACCGCTCAAAAATGTGTCTGTGTGTACTTAGCACAGAACCTGGAAGAATCGGTGCCCAGTGCCCAGGCAGTGCAGCCCAGGGTGCTGATTCTGGAGCTAGATTGCCTGATCCTATAAACCGACTCCACCGTCAACTAGCTTTGTGATGCTGAGCAGGTTGATCTCACCTCTTGGGCCTCAGTGTCCTCATCTGTGACATGGGAGAATAGTGGTATTTATCTCATCGGGTTGTTTGGAAGAATGAATGAGTTATTATTTAGCAGGTGTTCTGCTTGGCACAGGGCACACATTCTACGGTCTAAGCTATTATCGTTGGGATGTTTGGCCACAAGGAGCTACAAAGGGCGGCCTTGCTGAGCAGAACTGAGCAGACTCCTCAGAACACACACATAGGATGGGGCAGAGATGGGGAGGAAGCGGGGCACATAGGGACTGCAGGGCCTCCTGGGGAGTGAGGGCAAGCACATCCAAGCAACCCTGTCCCTGAGGCTGAGCCCTGGATGCTCCATCAGCGGCCACTTTTTCTGCTCCTGAGTTTCAGAGCCAAGAAGCCCGTGTTCTCCACTGTCAGGCCAAACAGTGGCGGGTTCGCCTGGGGCCCAGTGCCCCCGGGGTGCAGAGACTCAGGTGGTATGGCACATAGCTTGGTGCTGTTGCTTTCAATTAAAGCAGAGAAAAGGAGACAAGAGGGAAAGCAGCAAGAAAATGAATTTCCCTTCAGCCTAAATGAGGCTTAATGTCGGAGCGTTTCCCTAGAATTCAGATGAAAAAGGCATCATCCTAGGAATACATTCAGCTAGTGAGAAAGTAATAGTGAAGTCAGGCAGAGAGCTGAGTGAGAGATAAAGACCCTTCCCAGGGCATCAGCTTCGGTATATGATGCATCTGGGTTACACTGGAGCCTCAAGTCCTTGCTTTGGCCCAAGTAGGAAAAATACGTATATGCTTATATATACACACACATATATATATATATTTTACTTTCTTGCAGGTTAACAGTAATTGCTAATCTAGGTTTCTGATCTCGTCCTTCAAGATCCTTTAAACCCACAGTAGGGTTTTAAAATTCAAAGTCGAGTGCAATCTTAAGTAGAAGGTAAATGGGAAACTGTCAGATAAGCCGCCACGGGACAGAGAAATTGCTTATGCAACAAAGGCCTTCGGAATCCTGGAGGGCACTGGGTATGATAAGGATATATTTGAGGCGGTTTCAAATAAAGAGCAGACGGGCCACAGACCAGGGATCTCTCAGATTCGTCTGACTCCCATTCTTTGCATCTTTGCGGTCAGTTGGTGTTTGGGAGGACAGGGAAAGAGGGAGAGAGAGAGAGGCTGATCTCTAAATACGGTGTGATCTCAATGGCCCTTACGATGCCCTGTGAAGGGATTTTCTTCATTTATATCAGAAGTGGAATTTTAGCACATTAGATTCTGTGTTTAGGTAATCCAAATGTTTGTGTGTGTGTGTTTATGTGCACAGATGCATGTGTGTGCACACACAATGTATTTGTGGCTAATTGAATGCAAACTCATTTGGAAAAAAAAAAATTCCTCATTCAAGAGACACACCTGCTGCTGTGTTTGAAGAAAGGAAAGGAAGGGAATCGGTGAAGGGTCTTTTTCATACAATGCAGGCTGAATCTCCCTGGGAACAGGCAGCAATTAGAAAAGGCTTTTCAAGTGCCAATAAGCCAGCAGGATAGATCCGAATGCCCGGTCACGCAGGCTGTGGGGAAGGCTCGGAGCAGGGCTGCTAGTGTGGGTGGAGCGCCGTCTGCCCTCTGGGACCTTGGGTCTCATTTGTGCGGTGGCCTCCTCTGTCATCCCTCCCTCTGTCAGGGGGAGACTGAAAATGAATGTCAGGGATCTGAGGGTACTAAGAAGATGATCTAGCAAAACAGGAAGAAAGGAAGAAGGCCAGAGGGAGGGAGGGAAGGAGGAAGGAAGGAGACAATCCGAACTTGGCTGAGAATGAAGCTGGGCGAGTCCCTGGCCTTATGAAATATGGGACGGGGCGCTCTGGCTGAGTACATGGCTCTCGGAAGGCTGGCACAGACTTTGGGGTGAACGGGAACGAGGGTGGGTCATGCTCCCCTGGATTTCAGGGTCCTGCCCACCTCCTGGGGACTCTGACATAAAGCAGGGCTGACCAGAAAAGGTCGCTCATTCAGTTCAAAATGGGAGGAAAGAGCAGACATCTCTGCTCCCCACTGGCACTGCTCCGAGATGGGCAGTCAGCTCTCCCCTCATCACCCAGAATGTGCTCTGCGCCCGCGTCCCTCCAGGCCCTGCGCAATCTCTGAGCCCTGCAACCTGGGTCAGGTCCTGCCACTGCTGCTCCATGGCTGTGTGGCTTTGTGCCTCTCAAGCACCTTCCCTGAGCCTCCGTTATCTCATCTATAAAATGCAGATACTAATGATCCCTGCTTGGTAGAATTGTTGAGGAGCTTAAAAGACTTCCTATAAACAAACGGCTTTGTGTCGCGTCTGGCTCGTTAGAGAGGCCCAGTACGTGCTGATATTGGTTGGGCTGATGGTCTAGATGACCGTCAATACCATGAGCTCAGCCTGTACCAGGTTCTGGAAAAAGCAACACGAAAGGACAGGGCCCAACCTCACGGAGCCCACTGAAACGCTTCACAGCCTTTTTAGGCCGGTCAGTTTCTTTGTTCACCTCTGGAGTCAAGAGCTGGCTGGGGAGAGGGTCGGGGTAGGCTTAGCTTGTGTGCCGTGGCTGACACTCACAACCCTCCAAAGCCTTCTCTGTGCCATCCAGACATTTCGTAATCTGGCCTGGGAGGCATGTGAAAAGCCCCAGCCTGATCACGTTAATCCACAGCTCACGATCCTGCCCTGGTTTCTGCTGCTCTTGGGGTGGAAGCCTGTAGGTGGTTTGGCCTGATGCTCCATCTCCGCACCCTATCTTGCCCCCTTGGCCGCCCTGCACTGGCCTGCCTCCCTCTCCAGCACACTTCTCACCCTCCTCTGCCCGCCATGCTCTTCCTTTCCTCTCCCTGACCCCATCCCCACGCAGGACCTATCCCCCACCTATCCTGCCCACAACCCAGGTAAATCCTACTCATTCTCTAAGTCCTTCTAACCAATATGGGGGCTACTGGCCGCATGTGTCTTTCAAGCACTTGAAATTTGGCTAGCCCACGTGGAGAGGTGTGCTGTGAGCGGATAAAGCCCGCTGGACTTCAGCGAGTGAGTCCTGAGAAGCAAAACAGAAGTACCATCTCAGTGATGTCTTCCACTGATAACACTTTGGAATATTGAGTTAAATAAACTTCTCTGCTTCTCTCTCACGTCTTTAAAAATGCGGACACTAGCCTATTTGCCTTCAGACAGCGGGCTCGAATTCCAGCTCCACAGGACAGCACCGCCGTGGGGCTCAGGGCCGCCTCTGCCTCCGTGCAGCTCGCTTCGGCTCGCTCCCTGGGCAGCAGTCCTTCATAGACTGCCTGGGAGAGCCTCCCCAAGCTCCTGCTCTACAGTTACTTCCTTTTGCAACCACAGTTAAATGGCTCTGCGATGAGCGTGCTGCCACTCAGCGCGACGATCGCGAGCCCACGAGGGCAGGGACGAACCCTCTGACTGCTCCTAGGGGCTGTCCCAGCCACGGGAGCAGTGCCTGCCGTTGAGAGGCTGCTTCCACTAGTTTCTTTCGCCACTGGTATGAGTCATCACAAATGTAGTGGCCTGTCGCAGCACACATTTATTTCCCTAGACTTACGGAGGTCAGAAGTCTGAAATGAGTTTCACTAGCCTAAAGCCAAAGTGTGCTGAGGGCTGAGGTCCTCCCGGAGGATCTAAGGAAGGAACTATTTCCTTCTGTTTTCCCGCTTCTAGAGGCTGTGCACATTCCTTGGCTCAAGGCCCCTTCCTCCGCCTCACCAGCAGCATAGCTTCCTGAAGTCTCTCCCTGACTCTCCTGCCTCCTTTTTCACTCACAAGGACCCTGTAATCACATTGCTTCCACCTAGATCATCCAGGAGACTCTCACGGTCACCAAGATCCTTATATTAATCATGCCTGAAAAGTCCACTTTGCCACGTAGGGTAATGTAGGCACAGGTTCAGGGGGTCAGGATGTGGGCATCTTTGGGGAGCTGTCATTCTGCCTCCTGCAGTGCTCCATTTTTGTTGTTAAGTGATGAACGAGCGAATGGATGGATGGACAGACAGATGCCTCTCTAATCACATTTCCCGTTTCTTCCCAGCAGCTTCTCCCCTACCCAAAGAGGCCGTGCTTGCTAAAGCAGGTTGCTCTCCTGAAATACCTGCCCGTTCCCCCTTTCTTTCAGTCCTAATGTGGGCCACCTCAGGGTCTCATCCAAGAGAAGGAAGGAGCCATCCTTATTTTCCTCACTTATTTCCTGTTGGCCTGAACTTCTGAGTTTCTACCACGTATTTCACCTTGAAGAACATACTCTTGGCTGGATCTTTAATTCTTGGCTGGTTCTACTTGCAGATTTAGATGGTGGCTCTTCCTGGTGGGGCAGGCACTGTGCCTCGTGCTTCCCTCACTCCCCCACCCTTCCCTGGAGTTTAGCGCTCAGCTGGGCGCCCTGTGGATGGCTAGATAGTAACGCCCCAGTGGCTCGCACAGCTGTGCCAGGAGCGACCTCCCCACAAGTGAGGCCGAGATGCCAGCCTCTGGAATGTGCCTCTATTTTCTGCAAAGATGGTTAGCACAGCAGCCTGATATTAACCTAAGTGAATGTGGAGTGGTTAAGTGCAAAGCCGTTCTGACAAAATGTGCATCGCTTCCCTCCAAGCAGAAACAAATGTGACGATGCTACACTATCAGGGAAAGTACATTACATCTGGCAGCTTCCCAGGATCCAAACCACGAATGGCATTAACCCTGTGGTGGCAGGGTCCTGGCAATAACACGTGGTCCTTCTGCCCAGCCAGGCCTCCCCGCCCCGACCCTCTCCCACAAAAGTGCGCACACACTCACACACTCTTCCTCCAGACTTCTCCCTGAAGAGTGTTAAATAACCTTCAAGCCTGGGATTATCTTTGCAATTAGCTGTCTTGTAATCATGGGTTGCTCAAATGTTTCCTGATGAGGAGAAGAAGATGGTGCTGATGATCATGGTGATGATGCCCTGATTACTCTGGGTATTAAAACAAAATTGAACCACTTAACATGCATTATGATCTGCTTATTATGAGAAGTCTTTGAAAAACATAGCAAGTTCGCTAATTTGCAGCCTTGGAAAGTAATTTGCATATTCTGAAAAAAAAAGTATTAGAACATTGGACTTGGGGTCAAGGGACAGGTTCTTTCTCCTCAGCGGAGTCGCTGATTGGTTGTTGACCTTGGGAACGCCCTGGCGCCTCTCTGGGCTGCGGTGACCTCAGCTGTAAAATCGGGGGGTTGAATTGGAAGAGGCATCAGTTATGGATGAACTGAAATCTGATTAACATGCTAAGCTGGGTAAGTTCTGCCTTAGTTTTCTCCCTCCACAGCCGCGCCTCCGTCCTTACCACGTCACTCTTGTCTTCACGGCTTTAAGAGGGCACCACACACTCAGGCATCTTGGGGTTCCCCAGAAAGAAAGAAGAGGAAGGGCTGTGAGCCAAAAAAAAAAACGTGTTGTGCTCATTGAATTTGTCCCTTTTGTTTTAACCGGGGGTAAAAAAAATGTTTTCCTGAAACCCCCACAAGTTTGTGCTGATTCTCATCAGCTGGAGCTGGGTCACATGGCTGTCACCTGCTGGAAGATTGTTAACTGAGCAAATTGTGAGCATGAAAAAAAAAGAACCGGGGCTCAGTTAGCCAGGAAGAAGGGAGGATGGCTGTGGTGTGGGCACCCGGATGCGTTGGCCACAGACAGCTTCTAAGCTTCACTCTGTCTGGCTGCTCCGTGAATTGCACTTTAAAACCTGTCATTACCCAATGCAGTGTCCTCACTGCATCGGCCCCCAGCGTACACAGTGATTTGTCCTGGTTTGGATTAGCAGGTTCACTTCATTAGCATGCTGGGAGGAAGCGGGCTCACGTCAGCATCTGATGGAAGGCAGGGTGGGGTGGGCATGGGGAGCCATCCATTCACTGGGCTGGCCTCCCCTTCCTGTTCTCTGATCCCTGAGGGAGGCAGGCAAGGAGAAGCAGCCAGGTAACTAATGAGTAACAGGAAAACCCCTTCCGGCTGATGACATACTACTTTCCTCTTCCTGGGAGGCCAGGCCATGAGGTGAGGCAGGTGGCCGGGTTGGCAAAAGCATGCTTTGCTCTTGTTTTTCTGCAGTGGACACCGGAGGCTTTGTCTGACCTCTCCATGAGTCTGTGAACATTTTATTTTGGGAAACTCTGCCTCCCTTGATGGATGTAGGCTCGGTGGGAGCAGCGAGGGAGCGGCCATCCCAGGAAGGCCAAGAGAATGCTGTGCCCTGGAGACTGGGCCTTTAGTGGAGTGATGCTGCAGGAGCGGACGCCCTGAATGCAAGGCTGCCTCTCCTGCCCCGCATCCTAGAGTGGCCCTGGCCCGGGCCCTGACTGCCCCATAAGTAAGGATCAAGGCAGCTGCTGTCCGTGTCTGGCGCTTGCAACCCCCCAAACCCTGACAAGCATATCTTTTCATTGCTTTAAGTCATCCTACAGGTATTTGCAAATGGCAGGGAGTCTGTGATACTTTAGGACAAACCCTCTGGCCAGAGTCCTTGTCCTGAATCTCTTCTAATCCACTATATGACCTTGGACACACCTCTTCCCCTCTCTGAGCCTCAGTTTCCTCACTGGTAAAATGCAGGGTTGACCAGAACTGTAGCTTCAAAATATTACCTGAAGTGCTTTAGGATTTCTCCCCAGAAGATCCCCAGGGGTCTGTGTGAGGTGCTCAGGAGTAACCTATTATAATGGGTTGTGGGGCCCCAACCCCTCTTCAATTAGAATAGCTCGGCTTTCATCCAAAGTATGTATTGAGCATCAGATTGTTTTTATTGGTCCTTGGCAAAAAAATAAATGTTTGAAAAACGCTGGACACTATGATCTCTAGAGGGCCCTTCCAGCTCTGATATTCTGTGGTTCTAAGCAGGTGGAATATTTGGTAACATCTTTTCCACCCTCAGCATAATTGGGAGCACAGGAAAGCCTGCCAAAACATAATCTATATCTAAATAGAATCTTGTGTGTGCAAAACAATGGCCATGAAGGACGTTCGGGGAAGAGCAGGCTGTGTGAAGAGCTGGAGACAGACAAAGCACAGATCCCTGTTTTGCAATTCGGGCACCGCCAGGGGCATGGTGCATAGATCCTGCGGAGGAAGCCCACCAGGGCTTTATCTAGTCTTTGCTATTATTGCAAAGCCAAAAATGCAAGCTCATGTGCAAGCTAAATCTGGGCCCTGTGTTTCGCTGGGCCTATTCAATGTTTTAAAGACTTTCAATGAGTTATCAATATTCATAAATTGGAATATGCATTTAAAAATTCTGTTCCCTGGCTTCTTTGGAAAAACTAGAAGCTGTGACAGCATCAGCCTGGCATTCTAATAGGACGGCAATCAGCCAGAGCCAGGCGGCGAGGGCCCCTTTCCGCTGGTACATCTGCTTCACTTTGTTCTGCGCCCATCTGCTCCCTCTCCTGCTCCTGACCCTGAGGCCAGGTGCCCACGACCAGGTAGGCCTGCACCTGCACTGTGCTTTTCTGTTTTTTCCTCTTGCAGAGTAATGGTAAAGAAAACATAAAATGCTTCTTCTATCCCCATCCTTATCTAATGTGGAGAGACAAAGGGTAGACTGGGAAAGGCATGCTTTTCTAGAAAAACAGGACAGAGATGGCATTTCTTTATGACAGTGGCTTTCTAATAGGGGTAGTTTTGCACATGCACACCGCCATCCTCATACCCCAGCCCCTCCCCAACCCCCCCCCCCAAATGTCTAGAGACTCTTGTGGTTGTCACAGTGAGGGAAGATGCTGTTGGGACCTAGTGGGTAGAGGTCAGAGATGCTGTCGAATATCCTACGGTGCCCAGGGCGGCAGCCCCCACAACAAAGATTTCCCCACCCCCACATGCGGGCAGCACCCTTCCTTACAGGTTGTTGGAGATTTACCATAACCTGGCTCCTTTGCTCTTTTACATCAGCTGCCTGGCCCTGCCCTCCGGGCCCCAGTGACACAGGCCTGGCCTCGCTGATTAAAGAGCCAGAAGAGGACACTTAGTTTCTGTCCTGGCGGGGCAAGGGTGAAAGTACTGATCAAAACTCCGACATCCGTGTGGCCTCCGTGTTTTCATTCTCTCCCTGCTTGCATGCGTGACCCTCATAAGCACCCTGGGAGAGGGTGCTATTCCCCTTGCTTAGGTCCAGGGTCACCCAGTCCCCTTATTTTGGGCCTGACAGCTTGTAAACGACAGGGCAAGGCCCACAGCAGAGATGTGGCAGTCTGTTCTGGGCCCAGTTCCCAGTTGCAGCTTTGATCTGGTGAGCCAACACACAGCCCCGCCCTCCTGTCCCCAGTGTGTGCCCTCAGCCGGAGTCCGGTGCCGCCAGCAAGCATGGGTCCCAGACTGATCGCCGATTCCCTGTGCTTCCCCTGCAAAAATGGAGCTGTCGGAGGGGGCAAGAAACTGCTGTTTCTTTCAGTCCCCAAACAGATGTGGGCTGAAAGACACCAAGCAGTCTGGGGACATAAGAAGCAAGGTCAGGCGGGGTAATTTAAGTCCAAGAGACAGTCCCTGCAAGTGTCTCAACTGAAGAGGGTCAACATCCAAGCCTAGGGCAGAGTAATTCAGCAGCAGAGTTGAGGAGGAGTCCAAAACTCAGAGGCGGAAATTCCTCATTACTCGTTACTATCCATCCGTCCATCCGTCCGTCCGTCCGTCCATCCATCCATCCATCCATCCATCCATCCATCCATTTATCGGGCCCTTTGCCCTTTCAGCACATATTTATGGAGCGAGATTCAGGCTTTGAGCAAGGGTTGCAGCCCCCATCCTTGTGGAAGCAAAATCAAGCTCTGGGATTTGCAGCTGCTTGATCTCAAGCCACTTACTTCCCACTCTGAGTTTCCTGATCAATAAAAGGAGGGGGGAGGCTTTCCATCTTGCAGAAAGTAATGTGAAGATTAAAAAAGATCTCCTTAGCACAGACAGGCCTGACTCAGACTC
The DNA here is from genome assembly GCA_007922815.1 of Macrotus californicus. Lineage (NCBI taxonomy): Eukaryota > Metazoa > Chordata > Mammalia > Chiroptera > Phyllostomidae > Macrotus > Macrotus californicus. The sequence continues at coordinate 89,517 of VMDR010000398.1, read as the reverse complement.
TCAATAAATGTCTCCCTGATTCCATTTCCCTTCCCACGGGCACCACTCAGCTCATACCTGACTCCTCTAGCTCACTGAGGCAGGGACAGCTTCTGGGGCCACCTTCCAGCTCAGATCATGTCACAAAAGACACTGCTCTTCCATAGAACCAATTCTCCCCATGATGTTGGAGGGTCTCTTGTAAGTCACGCATCACATAAGAAGCGGGATGCAGGACAGCCCACCAATCAGCAGGAAGCATGTGTGTGAAGTGCGTGCATGTGAATTCTCACAGCGGTCCGACCCTTCCTCCTTCTTATAAATTCCAATTTGACATCTTAACCCCTCAGGGGCACCAAGCAGAAGCAGATCCACAGCTGTTTGGGGGTGGGAGGTGGGGGTGGGTACCCTCTCTCATCAGACACTCATTAAGGACCCGGGGGTGCACACAGCGATGAACTGTTATTTCAAGTTCCCACTGCTGGAAACCCCGTGGCCCTCTAACAGATGGTCTTCAAGAAGGAGCCCGGCTGGTGCAGACGTGTCTGTCTGCGTGTGTGTGCCTACTCACCAAGCTTGTACCACATATCTCGAATGGAGAAGCCAATTAGCCGTCTCATGTCCCCGTACCTAAGGAGAAGCAAAAAGAGTCTGCTGCAGGCACCGTCTCAGAGATTCCCCTGAAACTCCCCCTTCAGGAGATCCAAACATGCAACCTACTTATTCAGGATTTTGTTGTATTTGGCGTGCGAGAACTGCTCCAGCTGCAGAGAATCCTGAGTGATAAAAGCCACCGCCAGATGAAAATAGTTATTCCACAGCTGTAAATGAAAGGGAATAGAGAACAGTCATGGAGTGGGGCTGAAGTGGGGAGGCATATTCAATGCTGGGTAATGTGAATAATTTATAAAGATGGCAGAAGACAGGAGCAGAACCAGTTTAATTCGGCACATTGCAATTTTCTAACTGGCACCCACTCTGAAATTAACAGCCCGGCTGCCGTGAGGACAATGGACGCATTTCTCCAGGCGCTGACCCCGGCCAGCCCCTCTCTGGCAGCAGAGTCTGGGCAAAGAGGAGGATGTTAGGGCCGATTTTCTGTGAGAGACCAGTAACCTGCCCCAGCTGGGTGTCCTGGTGAGCTGATTCCTCTGCCTTTGATCAGAGGGTGGTCAGGGACTCTGGGCCTCCCTGGAAGTCCTCCCGGAACTAGCCCAACTGCTCACAGGACCGGCCAGCAACCATTCTTAGAATAGTTTGTCTTCTCCTTGCCCCTTAGCTCAATGTTTTCAAAACATGGACCCGACCAGTAACATCACCTGGAATCTTGTTAGAAATGCACATTCCCTGGCCCCACCCCAGCCCACCGAGCCAGACTTGCACCGACTCGGCGATTTTGATGCTCCTTGGAGGCCAGGAACCACCGAAGATCCAGCTTAGATATAGGCTGGTCCTAATTTCAACATTCACATGGTCTGTTGGTGTCAAATGCAAGGACTCAGACTAGAAGCCACTGCTCTGGCTCGGGGTGACACAGGTAACAAAAGATTCAGCGCATAGCAAGAGCTCCAAAGGCTTAGCCTCAGTGACTGCGGCACCGACGTGGGTTACAGAGCCCAAGAGGTGGAGGCCCAAACCCAGGCATTGCTGAGCCTCGGTGAGCCTGTCTGTGGGAGGGGCACCCTCTGCACCCACCTCGGAGGGCTGCCGGAAAGATGCCACGAGATGATGTGTTTAGAGGGCATGAATCTCTGTAAGAGCTGAAAAGCACTTTTTAGCCTGATTGTTCTTTTCGTTAGTCTAGTGATTCCTTTGGTACCAAAGCAAATAGTGCAACTGGACTCCTGGGGAACTCAAGGGCAGTGATTACAAGATGCCAAGGCCTTGCACTGAGCAGGTGGAGGACAGCTTTGCTGGACAAAGCCCACCCACTCTCAGCCCCATCGATGCTGCAGAGCAGGAGAGGAAAACTGACTGCTGGAGAAATCAGCTGCCATTAAGAACTTCATCCTTAATTCAAAGACGTTCATCAGTGAGTTCAGAGGCAGGACTAAGTAAAAGGCAGCTCCACCCTTGATAACAGCAATATCGCTGCCCAGGGTATTGCTTTCGAATGGGCAATGTGTTCCAGTTTGGGAAAGAAACAAAACATTTCATTTTTCTGTGGGCCAGGCCCCTCCTTCCAGCTGTCAACACTGGGTAGCTATTATTAGTCCCATTTTGCAGATGAGAAGATGGAGGCAGAGCTGGGTTTGAACCCAGGCCTTCTGGTTGACATGCAGGGCTCTTTCCACATGTCACCGTGGTCAGTTTTTGGCTGAGGATGCATTGATGCATATTTAATGAGTGTTCATGTGCCAGGCACTGTCCTCACGTGAGGCTAGGGCAGGGCTTACCCAGGCCGCAGCCCCTCCCTTGTGCCGCTCACATTCATTTGGAGGAATGTGCCCTCTTTCCTTGAAACCTGTCTCCCAGAGTCCAAAAAAAGACCAAGCCACCCCTGGAGTACAGTGACATAACCTCCTGGCTCGGGCTCCCGCAGTCAACTCTCCACACGGAGACCAGAGGACCCTTTAAAACAAGCTGGACCCCATCACTCCCTTCCTCAAAGTCCTGCAAATGCTTCCCCATGACCCTGAGAAGCAGAATCCAAGCCCCGTGTTTCCACAGTAACCAGGCTTATCCAAACACACAGTGAGGGGTGGGTCTCTGGGGGGCCACTTGATTCTTTCCTCCCGGTGGCCCCGTGATGAGCAGGGTTTGAAAATGTGCTCCTTTGGTCCACGACGCCTGGATTTTACACTTCTGCCCATTTAGGACCAGAATATAAGTCAAAAAGCCAAGAAAAGGGAAAACCTAGTCACCAGACATGGAAAGGGTCATTTTTAAGGTGAGAAATGTGTGATTTTAGGGAATTTTGTCAGACCAGTGAGCATACAATAGGGAGTCGATACAGGACAAAATGGGTTGAATTGCTGTGGTTTTTGAGAGCAATTCCAGAAATGTCCTCCCCTCCCCCCCACCACCTGTACCTGGCGACACACAGATGTGTCAGATCTAGTGGGGCCTCTTGCTCTCCTCTCTTCCACCTGATGTAGTCCTTCAAAAATGTTTGCTCTGTCAGCTCATTCCTAATTTTCTTTTTTTTTAAATTGAGGTGTAATTCACTTATCATAACATTCCCTTTTTGCAGTGTATAACTTAGTGGTTTTTAGTACATTCACAAGGTACTACAACTATCACCACCATCTCATTTTAGAACATTTTCATCACCCCCAAAAGATACCTTCCACCCATCCGCAGTCCCTCCCCATTCCTCCCTGCCTCCCACACCTCCGCGTCCCCCCCCCACCACCACCGCTGGGCTCTTGCACCACGCATCCGCTTTCTGTCTCTGCCCGGTCTGGTATTTCATAGAGGTGGGATCACAAAATGCAAGATCTTTCACCTAGCCAAATGTTTTCAAGGCTCCCCCACGTGCTCATGTGTACCAGTACTTCATCTCTTTGTATTGCTGAATACTCGTCTGCCACATAAATGTACCACATTTTTGTTTGTCCATCCATCCAGTGATGGACATTCGGGTTGTTTCTACCTTTCGGCTATTGTGAATCATGCAGCCGGGAACATCTATGTATAACTTTTTGTTTAGGTGTGTGTTTTCAGTTCTCTTGGGTAGAATACATACTTAGGAGTGGATCTGATTTTCTTCTGGCTTTCCTCCCTGAAGGTCTTTGCAGACCATGAGACTGTCAATCCAGGGCCTCCTTTTCTAAGTGGATCAGAAGTGGCGCCGCCACCCGCCTCACCCGCAGCCCCTGCCATGGGCTCTGTGGGACGGACTTTGGAATGGAGGGAAGGTTGTCATGGTCAGGGCTCTGTGCAATGTCTGAGAGGTGAGCAGTGGCCACAGCTAGATGCTGCTGGGCACTCACAGTGCCTCCTCAGCCCTGAGCCTTCCTTGACTTTGCTCCTGAAGAATAGGACCAAATGCACGGACCTGGCATTTCGGGCCTCGTTCGTTTTCCAATGCTTCCACCCTCAACCAACTGCCGATCTGCAGGGCTGGTCCGCTCACTTCCGCAGATATACCGTGAGTATCTTGGCCTCCTTGGCTTTGCTCGCTGTGGTTCTCATACCCACTGCATCTAAGTCCTATTCTTTCATCAGAGCCCAGTTCAAGACCCACTGCCTTCATGAAGCCTTCCCAGATTCCAGAGCAGTTGGGGTCCACGGTTCTGCATCCGGCCTTGGGCTCCACTCACTCTCTGTGACAGTATCACCCAGCAGGAAAGAGCACAAAGATCAGGGTCTCACAGACAAGGGTTCTAGCTCTTACTAGCTGGGCTGTCTTTATTGTACTTGACCTTGCTGGGCCGCATTTCCCTTACCTATGAAATGGGGAAAATAATGGTAACTACCATAAGGTACTGTTATGCGTGCTGGATGAAATAACATGACCATGAAGGCATCCCCCACAGGCATGGCGCCTGGCAAATGCTCAGTACATGGAATGGTGTGTTGGCGGTGGCACCGGCCGAAGAGCATTTACTTGAGTGTCCTGTCTTCCAATGGTAAACTCCTCAAGTGCCGAGGGTCCCGCCCTCCATTTATTTGTATCCTGAATGCCATATTCAGCCCAAGTACAGCTGGGTTCCAGAAAACATGTTATTTCTTGATTACCGCATTGTTAGAGAAATTCTCCAGTTATTTCAAAAGGTCTCAGATTTTGCTTTCCTCCCTGCCCCAAGCTGCCTGGTGGCATTTCTGTTAACTACCCAGCTCAGCTGGCCCAGAGATGCCAGAGGGGATTTTGCAAAACACATGGCTCCCTTTTCCCAAGGGGGCGGAGGTGAGGTGATTTTTGATTGGGAATTTAATATTTTGAAATCATAGGACAACAGAAGGTTAGAGCTGGAATAAATTTAAGGGCTATCTGATGAAATGCCCTTATTTCACAGATGTAAACAATAAAATCCAGCAAAAATCATACTGCTATTAGATGTAACCAGAATTAAGTTATTTTTAATTAACTCTCAAAAAATTAAAAAAGTAATACACAATTAGAAAAAAAAATTCAGTGGTAGAAAAGATTAAATAATAAAAGTTATTTCTATCCTATCTTGCTTGGACCCTCAGCTAATTTCCCAGAAGAAAATCTTAACAATTTTCTGGATATCCTTCCAAAAATTTATATATAAACCAATATATGTATTACATAGCCTGCTGTACTTTCCTATTTTCTCACAAATCTATCTTGCAAACATTTCCACATTAGCATACGGATCTGCTTCATTCTCTTTTATTGCTGCATGGTGTTCTGTTAGAAGGAGGTGCTTTCATTTTAACCCATTCCGTGATTTGTAGGCATTTAGCTTGACTCCGCCTTCTCTCTCCTCAGCATCCGCGCTGTGACTGACGTCCTTGTTCCTACACCTTCATGGAGGAGAGACTGTACTGTGGCATCCACTGCCAGAGTGGCCGTGGCAAAGGCACAGGGGCTCTGCAGATGTTTTTGTTGTTTTTATTGTTTGTTTTCGTAGGCACTCTCAGGTTGCCTTCCGGGATTCCGCTCCAATTTCCAGCTCCATTATCATGGGCAAATCACCCTACATCTTGGAGTTTTAGTTTCCTCACCTGGAAAATGAGGCTAATAGTATCTAAAGGGATTAGTTATTAAGGACGAAATGAGGCCGTCTCTGCCTGGTAAATTCACACCCGATCTTGTGATCTCAGTGCAGACATCCTTTCCGGGAAGCCGTCACATCTCTCCCAGAGCAAAGAAGATCCACCTGCCATCACCCATGTCACACCCTGTTTGCAGGATTTATGACACATTTCAAGTGGAACTAATTATGCCCTGTCTTTACTGGGTGTAAACATCATGCAGGCAGGAACATCATCTTTTAATTCACTCTTCCCTATCCAGCATCCAGTGTTGCGTCTAACCCAGCATGTGCTCGGGAAATCTTTGTTGAATGAGTTCACCAATGAGCCCCACGCTCTGCAGGAGTTGTTGGTAAATCCTTCTGAGAAACTCTGAGATTTGTATTATTATTCCCCCCATTTTAGAGAGCAGGAAACTGAGGCCCTGAGAGGTTAGATAACTTGGCCAGGGTCACAGAGCTACAGACTGGTGAAGCTGACTTCTGACTCCAAGTTCATCTCAATCTGGAACTAGTATTCTCTAACCACTAGGCTCTGCTGAAATCACTTTCCTTCTCCTTTCTCAGTTTCCTTTAGACTTTGTTGTTGGTTAAGGTTTTATTTGGTTCATGTGATGTTTTACAGCCTGGACAGCAGAGAGATCACAGATTTTTGATCCTATTAGATTCTTTCTAATGGCCTTGAATTATCATTTACCCCAAATTCCAGGTGGGAAAAAAGTGCCCAGCAGCTAGTACGATCAGTGCACCCTCCGCTGAGCTACAAAGGTGCAGCTGTCATGACCATTCTGGGGATACGGTGGATTCTGGGAGTGGAAGTTTCTAGATACGGACTCAAGGTAGGGACATCAGGCCAGAGGTTCTCTAGAGCCTCAAGATGAAGCAGGCAGGGTTGAAGAAACCACCCCAAGCACATGGCCATCTTTCTGCCTGGCGGAGGTGTCCTACTGTGGGCCTCTGGGCAGGTGGCGCTGTGAGCCTCTTCAAGGCTTTGGTGAGTACTCTCTGTGTGCTCCTTCTTGTACTATTTTATTTCACTTTATTATTTTACTTTTAGCATCGCTGATTACATTTCCCATGATAAGACAAAGCCTGCCCTCGTTCCTCCTCCAATGGCTGGGAAGAACCTAGAAACTTCATTTCACAGGCTCCTCCAGTACAGGTTCAAACACGATCCCGCCCTGCCTGGGTGAATCAGTTAGTTTGAGCATCTTCCTGATACGCCTAGGTTGTGGGTTTGATTCCCGGTCAGGGCACATACAAGACTCAAGCAATGATGCATAAGTAAGTAGAACAATAAATTGAAGTTCCTCTCTCTCCTCCTCTAGCCTCCTCTCTCTCTCTCTAAAGTTACAAATAAAAATTTAAAAAATAAATATTATTTCAAAAAAAAAATTTGATCCCAAGGGCGTCTGGTGCCCAGAAGCTCATCTAGAAATGCCTCCGGGCCAAGGCTGGAATTACCAAATGCAGAGCCAATTAGAGCTTCCCAAGTAGAGAGACTGATCTTAGCAGCCACCCGACAGCCGCCTCAGGCAGAAACAATTCTCCTGGAGCCAAAGAGCACATCCGAGGTGTAACCTCTGACTGCTAGATGATCAGAGCTTCCTACGTGGAGAGTCGAAGCCTGCAATTGTCGTACAGCTCTCTGTCCCAGGCTCAGCAAGCGCCAACAAGGACAGACCCTGTTTCTGGAGCTAAATAGAGCTGTCTCATACATTCAAGAGGCAGCGTGTTTCTAGGGGACAGGACAGAAGACTGGAAAGAGCCTGGGCTTTACAGACAGGCCTGAACCCTAGCCAGCCCACTGAGGACTTAGAGGACCTATAATACTAATCAACGTTGATAAGTTAATATTTATGAAGAAAGATCAACCACTTTTTTGAAGCTCAGTTTATTCACCAATAAAATAGGTATATCCTGACCTAACAGGGTTATAATGAGCATCAGACTGTCCTAAGTACATGCATAATAAAGGTTAGTCACCTTCTTCAGAATCTGGCTGCTAGAAGATGGATTTACAGCCTCCAGGCTCCACAATCCTTGAGGGCAGGACTTCTGACCTCCTCAAAGCCCACGGCAGTAGCCTGGCCCCATGAAAATTACTCCTAAACAGAAATCCTTGCCCAGCTGAATTCTACATTCTCCTCACTTGGTTTTCCCTGACCATGCGAATGGATGTGAATGCCAGGGCCCAGCATCCTGAACAGGGCCTGGAAATGCAAATTATTTTAGCCCCAAGTGGAAAACATCATTTGTGTAATTCTCAGGTCTCGTCACCTACAGAGCGGCACCACAGAGCTTCCAGCTTTTGCCCTTTGAATCATAAAGCCACAGTTCCGGAAAAGACATTTGGGATAATCTCATTGCCCCGGTCCTTCCTTTGGACAGCGGCTGCCAAGGCCAGCAGAGCTTAGTGATGGATGCAGTCCCTGCCGATATTAAATGCATAATTAATGAACCCGTAAGAAGAAACAAGGCATGTTCCAGGCAGGGTACAGAGAGCAAATCCATTCTCACACGGGGCGAGGAGAGCGCGGGCTGAGGACAGCGAAGATAAGGCTGAAAAAATGATCCTGTTCGTGAAGACTTTTCAATAAATATCTATGGAAGTCTCATTAGAAAAGGAGACGTTTCATTTCGCAGTGCTGGCCACTTTCCCGTTTCACACCGCCCTGTGGGTCTGACAGCCCGAGGCAATGGTGTGGTGACCAGAGAGGTGCCTCTCCACTCTCCTGCTCACTGTGGACAGACGTATGAGTTCCCAGGCCTGACACATCTAGGACCATCATCATTATCAGCATCAGAGTGATAACAATTAGCATAATTATAATGAGCCACCATGTTCCTGGCACTGTTCTAAGAGCTTCACGTGACAGTTCACTTAACCCTCCCAGCAGTCCACAGAGGTAGCTGCTAGGAGCGTCATCATTTGATGTGGAGACAGCTGAGCTGTAGAGAGGTCAAGCACTTTGCCCGAAGTCACACAGCTCATCACACAAATAACTCATGTATGAAACTCCCACTCCTCTGAGCATCTCTCAGATGCAGCTTTTCTTTCAGGAAAACAGGATAAAACCTCAAAGAATGGCCTGAAGGGAAGCTGAGCTTCCCTGGGACCATGGGGCAGCCCCAGAGTCAGGAAGCCAGGTCCGAGGCTGCAGCTGCCGATGCCACAGGATGATGTGGACAAACCAGCCAGCAGTTTTATGGCCACAACCGGGCCTCGCTGCTGGCCCCGTGACATGCTGTTCCAAGCCACCCCTCCCGAAGAGCAATGACATTGTTAACTTCCCTGGACACACTCACAACCGGAGCCTGCGGGAGCCCGGGCCACAGTGGAAGGGGATCAAACACTTCTCCCACTCACACAGCAAAGTGACACGTTTTGTTCCCATGTCAGAGATTTATAAGGGTCACCCAGATGCTGCCGGGCAGTCCGGCTAATGTGGTGGTGAAACTTCGTGTCTAGCATGTGACCTGCTGGCTTTGTGTCACACTGCTGTGCATTAACCCCAGCTCTGCAGTGACACGCTGTGTGACTTCAGGCCATCTACCCATCGCCTTGGAGCCTTAGCCCCCACATCCTTCCTGCAGGAAAACATGCTAACAGGCACTAACTTGCAGTGGTGAGGACGGAGAAGGCAGTGCCCGTACGTGCTTCCCATGGAATGAGCAGGCTCAGCCCATCAGAAAGTAGCGGCGACCCCTATCGTTATAGTTCGGGCTGTCTGACTTGAATGCGAGGTAGCGGGAAAAAATCTTATTCAAATAGAATGTTTATTGAACACTTATAGGCTGGTGCTGTCCAGCAGAGTGGGCCTCAGAGGACTCGGGCCAGGTATGATCTTCCCAAGGAGACCCACTGTGTGCCAGACACAGAGTTGAGTGTTCAGGAGGCCAAGACTCTGCACTCACGCAGCTTACGTTCTACTGGAGGACGGAGAGAACAGGTGCACGTGGACAGTGAGAAAGATCACATCTAGCGCTCTGAAGAGACTACAGCAGGCTAAGTGGTGACACCCAATGACCGAGGGGTTGGTGGGGGCCCTCCGAAGGGAGTTGGGCAGCGGAGGCCTCTCTGAGGGAGAAGTATTTGGGGGGTACTGGTGGCTTACAAGGGAATTCCCCCGGCAGGCACCTTGGCACATTCCATTTTTGGACAAACCCTACGGAAGGGGCAGGGGGAGGTATTACGGGCATTTACAGATGAGTCAGCCAAGGTATGGATGCAGCCCAGGCTTTGTCTGAGGGGCTGGGCTGACCAGAGGCCAAAGTCCAGATAGGGACTGGACACCCCCAGTGAGTAGGCAGAGAATGCCATCACCCCAGGTCACTGGCTGCTCCTTAAGCTGGCACTGAAGGAGATGCTGAGGACCAGGGACTTCCCCAGCAGGGAATCTTCTTTTGGGGGGCTTCCTCTCCCAACACAGCCAGAGGCAGCAAACTGGACTTTTCCACAAGGCTTTAAAGAGTTGGTGCCTCTGGCCTTGGTTTTGAGTGGATGTCATTGTGTTTGCCCCAGAGACATGCTTGCGGGCCCTGTATCTCACTGGTCACCCCAGGTCTTTCTTGTCTGAGCTCATAAAGAGTGACTTCTGGAGGAATCGGGAAGTCACAGAGATGTACTTGAGAACTTTGTTTTCCAGTGTCTGTGAGTGGCTGCCTTCATAGGCTCCAGTGAATAGGAAAGTAAGAAAATGTGACGGGTGGTGCCCACTCTGACGATGAATGGGTGCGAGTCTCCTCTTTAGCACAAGATTCATTATGTAATCATATTTGCATATGCTGCTCATCTAATGACTATTTCATCAACGGCCCGATTCCAGACCCCGAGCACTTCCCGCCCTGCCCACACCCTCTGTGGGAGCCGCCAGAGACACGGGCACACCTGTGCATACACTGGCGTGTGTCTGATGGAGCAACCAGCCCGAGAAGCCAGAGCAGCCCTGCCAGGGCACCTGGAGCCACCCGGGGGGCACCCTACTCACCTGAAACTCAAAGTTCGTGTGTTCCAGGAACTTCTGGTTCATGGTTTCCGCAAACTTGTTGATAGCTCTCAGGAAGACCCTGGAAGAGGAGAGAAGGTCACCAGGTTATCTGAGTGCTCTGTATCAGGCGCCCCTCCCCTCCCCCATGCTCCAGACCAAAGATCCCTGAGAGAGGTCCCGAAGACCCAAGGGAGAGGTCAGCTGACCCATCTGAACACCTGCTCTCACTGTAGACCTGGGGCCACTTTTGCCTTGCATGGACTCAAAGAGCATCTGTTTGACTTTCTTTAGAAAATCTGTGCTGCCTTTTGTTTAAACTATTACATGCTCAGGGCAGGAAATTCATGCCAGCCAGAAATATAGAAACTTCCCTCTTCCTGAAGAAACAAAAACACACCACCGAATCCTATCATCTACAGTAAACCATTGGTGACATTTTGATGAATGCCAAAGGTCTCCCTAGACATATATGCACAAGTGATATTTTACAGATACCCCTGTGATGAGTGGGACTAAATGATAAAGGCTGTTCCACAGCCTGTCCTTTTCACTTGAGAGTACACTGTATGTTCCTTTCATGCCAATGAATTCAGATATACGAGGTCTGTCCAGAAGGTATCCATCCATGTCATATGAAAAATAGAGACAGTTACTGAATAAGATACAAGATACAAGAAACATTGCACATAGGAGAAAGACGCCTCAGTCCCTTCAAAGTAGGCACCTTGGGACCTCACACAGTTCTTCCAATCACCATCAGCTGCCCTGTTGTATTTTCATGAATCTTATTGATGGTCTGAAATCTCTCCCCTTTCAAAGGTGACTTTAGTTTTGGGAAAAGCCAGAAATTGTAGGGCACCAAATGTGGGCTGTGGGTGGGGGGGAGGGGGGGTTGAGTCACCTGGGTGATTAGATGTTTCACCAAAAAACTCTGCATGAGAGGTAATGCATGAGCAGGCACATTGTCGTGATAAAACTGCCAATCACCAGTTGCCCACAGCCGTGGCCTTCTGAATCATTGGAATAGTTTCCACAGAGGAATGTTCAAGCTTAATGCAAAATCTGATGCAGATTTGTTATTCTGATAGCTCATTTTGAATGCAAGGGCCACACAGTACACATGTTCACTCAATGGTGTCTACCGCCCCCACTGACTAGTACAGTGAAGTCATCATTGTTCACACATGTACATTTCAGTCCACTCTCCTTGGCTGCCAGGTTACATCAATGTCGTGCAAACCGTTATTGTTATACTAAGAATGACTGGACTTTTTCCAGACAGACCTCGTATATCATCCCTTTTAATCACTGAAAGGCATTCCATTGTGTGGATGCATCACAGTTTATTTAATCAGGCTCTTAGTGCTGGACCTTTCTGTTGTTTCACAGCCTTTTTGGTTATAAGCAGTGTGTCAATGATCACACTTCTCTGAGCACCTTGTACCTGCTACATACACACCTCATCTCCAGTCTTGTCCTCAAAGTGGTAGTGCTGATCAAATGTTACGTGCATTTAACATTTTGGTTCCTGCAATGTCTTCCTGTCTGTCCCTTCCTCTCCTTCCTCCTGCCACAACTGGTCTTGCAGCCTCCTATCTCTTGTCCCTTCAACCTCAGGAGCACCTTGCCCCACAGGACAGCTCCAATCATGTCAATCACCCACATCAAAGGCTCCTGCTGCCCACAGGATACATCCAAACTCTCTCAACAGTCGATGCCCTCCAGGGTTGGACCCCAACCTTCTTTCCTAGACTCATCTCTCACTTTTCCCTTGTGCTTCTGGCTGTTTTCTGAGTATACAGCAGTGCTCTTCCTCTGTAGAGAATGCCCCTCTCCTTCTCATCTCTTTAGGGCAGTGTCTGCTGCAACTTCCTGTTCCCCAAAGGGTACTCATTGCAGCTTCCCCCCACCCAGTATTCATCATGGTCTAGGATGACTCATTTGTGTCGCTCAGTAATGTCTCCTACACTGCACTTTCTTTGAAATCAGAGACTCCCTCCATGATCTCATCTACTTTCCAGTCTGCATGCCTTTGACCCCCAAACTTATACATCTTCACTGCCGGCCCCTCCCTGAGCTCCATCTTGCATCCCAGCTCTCTGCTCTGCACCCTCACTTGGGTGACGAATAGGCATCTCAAACACACGTGTCAAAAACTCAACTCCTATCACTCGTCCTCTTTCTGTGGCCTTCCCATCCAAGTCAGGGACAACTGCATTCTTCCAATTGCTCAAGGGGGGAGGGTGGGGAAACCTTTGGTGGAATCCTTGACTTTTCTCTCTCCATCACACCTGATACTTGGCCTGTCAGCAAAATCTCTCTACATTGCTTTCAAAATACATCCTGAATTTGACTACTTCTTATCACCCCACTGCTACTGACCTGAACCAAGCCCCCATCATCTCTCTCCTGGGGGTCTGCAGTCACCTCCCGGGTACTCCATGCCCACCTACAGCCAAGTCTTCATCGCGTGTGTGCGTTTGTAAAATCTTACAGGGCAGTGGCCAGATCTTACCTGTACAACTGTCTATAACTTTTGATTAACAGTGGACAATCAATAATTTCCCTATGGAGTGGCTGATCCGGGGAAAATGCCAATTGATCTACCGGAGACTCAATGTGAAGCCAGTAAAGGAAGTATTTATTTGAAGGTCATTGCTTTGGGTAATAATTGAAACTCAGTGCTGCTTAGGAACTTCTGGGGGACTGTACAGAACACACTTGCACATCAGTTGCACATCAGTGTGTTCCCTCCCAGGAGGTAAGGGAGCTGGGCTATTTATCCATTAATGCCAGCCGCTCACTGGTTGACTGTTGCTCTCAATGGCCATTAAGTCCCTGGCACTGCTGGCCTGCCCTGCAGGGGGGCTGAACACTCTCCTGCAGCCAGAGAAAGCCCAGAGAATAAAGAAGTAGGAAGCTTTCAGGATACATGAGAAATGCCCACCAAAGCTGCAAGTATTTTGGGGGTGGGACAAGAGAGTAGGTGGGGCCCATATAGCAACTGCTAAACCAGACATCGCTTGTGGGGAACCCTCAGGTGTTCATTAAACACGAAAAAGTTTGTTGAACAAAGAGCAAAATGCATGAGGATCACAAGATCTGTACACACTCACACAGATGACTGGATATAATTTTGGGCTTTGCCACTTCCCCTGTGTGGGTTTGGGACCTGTTAATATTGCCTTTGATGGCTCAGTTTCTTTGCTTGTGAAATAGCAGGAATGTAGCCCCTTTACAGGGAGGCTGTGGGGTTCAGTGGCAAATGCATGGTGAGTGCTGACCGAGCACATGCCTGAATCACAGTATCAGGTGACACCCAGTGCCTGATACATAGTGCCCAGTAACAGCAGTAACACAACAGCTATGGCCACTTCAGAATCCTTCGGGTCACTGCCTTCTTCTTTTGAAGGCAGGGACTGACCCCAAAATGCACAGTCAGGGGACAAGGAGCAGCCAGAAACCCATTCTGAGGCAGGCAGGATCATGGGAAGAGAGGAAACAAGAGTCCCACCAAACCCTTTATCCCATTAGGCTGCCAAAGCGTGACATTTCTTTGTTTTTGCTCTTCTGTCATTTGCTCGAATGCCTTCAGAGAAACATCTATATTTCCTCCTTGCAGATCAGGATCTAATTCCCCAGATGGAAATGCGTTGAGTGGCTGTCACATACCGCAGGAACATTTCGGACTGTGATGTGAGGTGGACATGAGGAGTCTTACGCATTCTCGGCAGCAACAAAGTTATCTGTGGTTTCAGTGGCAGCCTTTAGTTTGACTGTTGTCCTAACCCCGTTTCCAGCTCTCAAAGGCCAGTGCAATAACCAGGGAACTGATCAGCCCCCTGTGCTGATGGGGGGGCAGCTGGTAGCCCAGTAAATCTGGGGGACAGTCAATCGAGATTCCTCTCTCACTCTGGATTCTTCTGCAGCCTCAATGTGGGATTCAGAATGTCATCTAACTTTGGTTTCCCATGTTTGGATTTGGAAAGTAGGTCTTTTGTCTTCTCTTTTTAAAAAATAATTGTACCTAAAGCCTAAGTTTTAATATGGTAAAGAGGGTTAGAATGAAAACACATTCAACTTTTTCTGGGAAAAGACTTTCAACAGTGAACTTGAATGGTTGAAAACAAAGGTCATGCTCAATTCTCAGCCTAGCACTTCCTGCATCTCAGCTATGATGTGTAGTACGCTCTACAAGGTCAGTAATAATCACAGCCACAGTCACCAAGAATGGGCTCAGGGCTCAGTGCTGGGATCCTTTCTCTTTTTTTTCCCCTCCCTTCCTTCCTCTTTTCCTTCCATTGTCACAGTAACTTTCTGAGTTAGATCTTGTTTCCGTTTGAGAGATGTGACTTTAGGTAACTCTCCCAATAACCCAATCAGTACACGTGGAACCAGGGTTTAAAGAAAGATATGCTGCCTTCAGAACCTCGGTATTTAACCACCATGCTATTATGTCCACAAGGATATCTCCGATTCCGTTCAATGCAAGCTGTAAGCTCCCTTCATTAATGATAGCAATGATGAAGTATTATAGTTATCACTCATATGGAGTACTAGGTGCTCTGCAGACACTGTTTCATTTAATTCTACAAATGGAGGTAGTTACATCCACTTAACAGAAGAGGAAACGGAGCATGGGAAAGATCAACTAATTTCCGCACACTCACACAGCTAAGAAGCAGCAGGGTCCAGATCCAAACTCAGGTTCGCCTTTCTCCAAAGCCTCTGCAAGTCCCCAGGAAGACAGACGGGCTCCCTGAGCAGCCCGCATGGTCTCCGGCACTGGGCGTGCTCCTGCTCACGCCAACCACACACAGAGCCCCTGCACCCTCTGTCCCGGTCACCCTGCTGTTCCACCCACAGCTGAGAGGGCACAGGGCCAACATGATGCAGGCAGTTTTTCCTGGGTGGCCAGCAGCCTACGAAGGGTCCTCTGGGTACCCAATAGGGGCACCGAGGCCTGGAGGGCAGTAAATGTAACTCTTTAGGCAGTCCAAAAGTGGGACAACCAGGGAGCTATGGAAAGCGGGGCCCTGAGCAGAAGCCATGAGCAGATGATTGTGTGAAGAAGCAGAAGGCACATGGAAGGGCAGTCAGCTGCTGCAAGTCGGGAGAAGCTGGCAGAACAAGGAGCCAACCCCAAGGCTGGTATCCTGAAAGCTACTCCTCACGAAACCTCACTGCCACCCCTGGACCAGCTCCCCAGCCTCCTGCTTTCCAGGAGGCAGAACACATACATCCTTGTAACTGGAGGCATCCAGGAGCTGTCGTGTCCGCCTCCTGAGTAAGCCTCGGGGCACGCGTGCACCCATCCTTGGGCTGCATGCAGGGATGCAAGGGGCACTCAGACTCAGGCAGGTGCTGGCGCAGGCCTATCCCAAGTCCTATTCTCACCCTGCCACTCTTCTGTGCTGTGGCCTCTGGGAACCTCAGCTGCCCCATCGGTAAGATGAGCCGGATGTGAAGGTCAAATGACACACAGTATATGAAGCCAGTGGCCCAGCGCCTCGGCACATTGGAGTCATCACTAGGAGTCGGTGGCTGCTGTCCTTAACTGCCTGGCCACCTTGCAGCCCCAGGGCAGGAGGATCCGAGGCTGCAAACACTCTGATGCGACAACCCACCTGCCCCTACAGTCTGCATGATGTGAACGGAAAAGGGAAGGCGAGGTGGGCAGGCTCTTCCTGGTAAGGATGCCCAGGGAGAGAGGGCCTCTCTGGATCCTGTTCACCTTGCTGCTGTGGCCCATGGCATGCTCATGGAATTCTACGGGTCAAAACTGGAAGACAGAAACCAAGAGCCAGGGAAGGAGTCCTTATTCCCTTCCTCGAGGCAGTGAGAAATCCATTCTCCCAGAGCCTTGAAGCTGCTCCGCTCAAGCACACAGAAGCCCAGGCACCGAGAGGTCAGAGGGAGTCGGCAGGTGACAGCTTGGTGTCAGGGCATGGCTCCCCCAAGTGCCCCTACACTTCTGTAACCTGGGATTCTGGTTAGGGGTGCAGCGGAGCCCTGTGATCAGCTGCCTGTCAGAATTAGGTACACTTCACTGGCCAGAGAGCCCAGGGAGACCTCCATCTGGGCCATCGCAGGCTGGGCCTCTTTCAGTTATCTGGGCCAGTGTGCAGGCCGCTGGCCCGTGTGCACGGCGCACTTGACATCCGAGCCTCCCTCGTTTACAGGATGAAGCAGCAGAGATGAAGAGCGGGGCTCTGACTGCACGGCGTCTCTGTTTCTGAGTGGCAGTGCAACCCTGGGCAAGCTACGCCTCTATTCTGTGCCTCAGTCTCCCCATGTATAATGTGGGTGGCAACAGTTCCGCCTCACTAAGTCATTGTGAAGATTCAATAAGCTAGCCCAGGTAAAGTACTCACGTCACTGGGGGATCTGGGTGCCTAATACGTGTGAGCTGTTAGAACATTGTACACACCAAGCAGAAGCAATGAGAAAATGTCAAGTGTTCATAAGTGTAAGGGGTCGCTACGGCCTGAGGAGGAAGGGATTCTGCTCGCCGATCTCTGTGCCTGCAGCCGCACGACTGGTCCTCTTCTCTGGGCCCAGCTTCTCCAGTCCAGGGCTCGCTCTGCACCTGGAGATGGTGACACTTCCTCCGGTGAGTTCTTCTCAGGTACCAGCACCGTGCTAAGCGCCTCCAAGGGATTACGTGACTCCCCAGGAAACAGAAGGTGGCAGAACCAAGAAGCCTGAAACCCAGGCTGTGTCTCTGAGCCTAGCTTTGTTTGTTTATTCGTTTGTTTTACATGTAGAGATATAAGTCCTTACCTGATCCTTTAGAGATACAAACGTTTCTATTTTGGAAACAACTCTGCTCTCACAGGTCCCTTAGAAGGTTACATTCTGCTTTTATAGGTATAAAGAAACACGGATTACTATATCATTTCTGGGGGCCTGTCCCCTAAAAAGACTAAAGTCCATAGTGAGTTACAACTTCAGGAGGGAACATGGCTCCAAGCTCTTCCCCGAGTTTCCTGCAGGGCGACTGCAGACAAGGCAGTCGTGGGGGCTGGACTGCCCTTGCAAGGCTCCTGACCCCTGGTGAATGGGTGCATATTGACCTGCCTCTCCACTACCCATTCCTCCCTTCAGTAACAACTGCCCGATTTTCCTCTGGAGGACCATTTCCCCTGCCTCCCCCTTTGCTGCCACGCTTTATGCTTTGGGTAGAGCTAACCATAGCCTCCAGATGGGTCATGTGACCCAAGCCTAATGAAATAGATATTTTATTCTCCTGGCCACTGAGGCTTATGGATGGGCATGTAGCCCAAGTCAAACCTTTGAAGATGAGCCTGGGGACTTTTGCTGCACTTGTTGAAGGAGAGGCCTTTTCTTTCTTTTGCAGTCACTAATCCAACAAGATATAAATCTGAAACTTCTACAATCCATTTTCCCCACCACAAAGGCAGCATCTGCCTGACAATGAAGCCAACAGAGGAAAAAGCAGAGGTAGAGACTGAGATTTCCTACATTGTTGGAGCACCTAGATACATCCATGCCTGAAGCCATAAACCTGGGATCTTTCTGTTGTCCGATCCTCCTCTAAATTTTCTATATTTTTTTATTTTATTTTATTTTATTTTTTTAATATATTTTATTGATTATGCTATTACAGTTGTCCCATCTCCTCCCCACCCCCCGCCCTGCACACCCCTTCCCCCCACACTCCCCCTCCTTAGTTCATGTTCATGGGTCATATATACGAGTTCTTTGGCTTCTACATTTCCTATACTATTCTTAACCTCCCCCTGTCTATCTTCTATCTACCATTTATGCTTCTTATTCCCTGTACGAATTTTCTAAATAATCCTGATCAGTAAGTACCCATCGGATACACAGATTCATCATACACACTTATGAATGGCAGGCTCTGTGAAGTCAGAGATACATTGGACACAGCGCTTGCCCTCAAGAAGCCTGTCCTCTAGAAGCAGAAACAGGCGTACAAAGAGAGACTTTCATAGCACCGTGGAGCAAGTTCTAGAATATGGGCCTGTGTGGCAGCACGGAGGAGGGAACACATTCTCTTATCGTAAGGGGGTCCTAGAGGGACCCACAAAGGAGAAATCACATGGTCAAGAACTGGAAGGATGCTTTCCAGAAGGGGGGAGAGTCATTGTGTGGCAGAGTCGTCGATTTATGAAACAGTAGGTACCAGGGAACAGTGGAAAGTATCTGAAGTGTAGGGTCAGAGATGACTCACCCAGGTGCTTCCTGGATTTGGCAAAACCCCAAGACATGATTGGCCAGCGGGCAGGCAGTGAGGGGATTCACACTCAGTTTAGGAGCTGGCTGCTCCCCTAACACAGGATGACTGGGCACTGACATCAGGTAGACGAGCTACATACTTTGCTGAGCTCAGTGAGCAATGAACGTGAGTCACCGTGTTGAAAAATGATGAAGAGTTTCAAGGTGGGCCCTGGCTGGGTGGCTCAGTTGGCTGGAACGTCATCCCATATAGCAAAAGGTTCTGGGTTTGATCCCTGGTCAGGGCACACACTTAGGTTGCGGGTTCGATACCCTGTCGGGGTGTGTACAGGAGGAAACTGATGGATATTTCTCTTTTACATTGATGCTTCTCTCTCCCCTTCTCTCCAATCAATAAAATATCCTTGGGTGAGGTTTAAAAATATATAAATAAATACATAAAAGAATTTGAAGGTGGTGGTAACAAGGCATTAAACCAAGCGTGGGACCCTTTAGAGTGCAGGGTCATACGCGGCTGTACAGGTTGCGTGTCCAGGGAGCTGGACCTGACATATGGCTACGGAGGCACCTGCGTCTGATCCAGGACGTGGTCTGGACCTAATTTCCACCCACACTTTAATCATTGCAGAGCCAGCCTCCCACCTGCACGAGGTGAACAGGAGAATCAGGTCAAGGTTAGCCCAGACTGAGGATTCTGACATTTTGCTGCTGGGCTCATTTTCCTCCTGCTACCATAAGCTTGAATACACAGACAGACACTTCTTTTTGGCTTGATAAACCTCGCCTCCCCTTCACTGGCCCCTAAAGCTGGGCCCAAGGGCCCTGTGGGCAGTTTGCTTAGCAGGTCACATGACTGGGCACTTAGGCACGCAGGTGGAGGACAACAGCTCTTCAGAGGACAGAAAGGTAAGGGCCAGCTGGCCCTGGCGTCAGCTCTGAGGAACACATAACACAGAGCTCTCAGAGTGCGCCAGCGATAAAACTTTAGTACAGAAAAAGTGTTCGTCGCCTTCCCTCTTTCCCTCCCTCTAAAGAGAATTCTGCTTCTGCCTCTTCAGTTTTCCCTTTCTCCCATCCTCTCTGAGGCACAGAACAAGCGTAACCAGAGAGAGACACAAAGCTTCTAGCTTGTGTAGAGTAAAGGGCTTTTCATGGGCAGGACCTAAAGCAAACGTAAGAAGCCAAAGGAAAGCGACGGAGGAAGGTGGGAGAGGAGCCAAGAAGACCCAGTTTTAAAGGACTTTGTGAGTAGGAACTGAGAATAAGGCTCTGAGAGAGACCTGCATCCGTCGTGAAATCTGAGAGATGCTGAGAGACAGAGGACCGGAGACAGGGAACACTATAAAATCTGGCCGAGTGTCACGATTTGAATTTTATTTGGTTGAAATAGTATTATTTGAGAGAAAGCATTAAAGATTGAAATTGCTTATAATTACTTTCATCTCGTGTCCACTTGGGCTATGTGGGGTCTGAGTTACACTTGGGTTACACTGGCATTCTTGAGATGGTAATAGATACACATATACACATGGAGACATACATGCATGCACACACGGTCCCATGGGCAAACCCAACTGCAAAATGCTCTGTCCCACATGCTCAGCTAGAGACTCACATGACACAGGAAAGGGTCCGAGAAGGCCTGCAGCACAGAGATCTCGGCATAGCTGTCTGATCCGACGCTTCCTACACTTACTTTTCCGTATGTCACAGGATGTATTTCATTATTTTGAAAAAAAATTAAAATAATATCACTTTAATCGGGCTGACCTCCAGCTCCCCTGTCTCCAGAGTGGAGGGAAGGCATCACAGACAAAGTAGGGTATTTGCGCTGGCATTTAAGGAACGGAGAAGGTGGGCAGTGGCCAGTGCGGTATATAAAAAGGCGTGAGGAGTAAAAGTTTAAGGAAAAAAACAACAAGAAAGTTCAAGAGTGGTGAGGAGTCTCCTGGGGCTTAAAAACAGAAAGAGAGGAGCCGCTACGCTTCCATTGCTTCCCAGCAGGGAGAAACGACCCCCACCTCATCCCTGCCAGCGCCCTTCAGCGGGCCGGCCGGCCGCGTGGCTGGGAGGAAGCGGGCAGCAACTCACCTGTTCTGAACCATGCTCATGGCCATCCAGTCCACAGGGTACACATTTTTCCCAATGAGGTCCTTGAACATGATGAATGTCTCCATCAAGAAGTCCTGAAATAGTAAAAAAATAATAATCATACCTGTCATTGCGTTTTATAGGGACGGAGTGCCCAGATCTTGTTGGCTGTTTATATTTTTTCTTTATGATTCTTTGTGGGGGGTGGGGCGGGGAGGAAAGGGGCACAGCCTTTCATGAAGTAAACCCAACGAGGCCCAGAGCAGTGGGGTTTTAAATGGAAGCTTAATGTTGCTTACTGAGGGGCTGCTGCACAAACACAATGCAACGTGAATGTGAACTGCAATAGTCTTCTCAAAAGAAAGCACTATTAATTCTGTCTTTGGGCGTAAAGAAGCAGAAGCATTCATTGATGTGGCAATTTTATAATCATCTTCCCAAATATGTATTTGAGAAGGAAATAAGTTACATTATATGAAAGCATCTCAGGTCATTGAGCAAACAAACTATTATTAAAATGAACACTGAATTACCAGCACTGTAAACACAGCTAACTCGTGTGCCACAGACACGGGCGTGGGCCGGTTAGAGGAGGCGGCGCAGGGACACTCTCCCTCTCCCTCTCAGAGGTTCAAAGGGGACCTCACACCCCCGGTCAGACTCTGCCGTGGACCCGACATCTTCTCCGTCTTTGGAGAACACACACTCAAGACAAATCCGAGTAGCAGGGGCCAGAAGCACTGCCAGTGGGACTCCCCGATCTGGAGGAAATGAGGTCACACCACCTTTACCTGTGTGCTTCAGGTAACATTTGAAATCCATAGGAAACCCATTCAGAGCTTTCCTTAAGCCAGCAGTTTTCAAGTTATTTTAACAGCAGAGTTCTTTGTTCCAAGAACATCTTACCTGGAACCTAACAGATAAAAGTGAAGGGCTGTGGATGAAGTGTGTGTGCGTGTGTTTATGGTAGAGGGCAGTGAGGCTGAGAGGAATAGTATTCAAAAATCACTGCCTCATACTGGATGGCAAAATTCTGGGAATTTGACTGATTCCTTCCCAGCAATCTTTGCTTCTAGGGAAAGTAGCCTCAATACATGAGCAACACAGGGCCAGGGTCTTCCTCAAAGGGTTACAGTGAGAATGAGGTGGGCACTGTCCAGGAGATGCTTTGCACAGAGCCTGGCCCACTGTAGGTGCTCATTACACGCTCAGTGGTGGCAGTGGTGAGTGTTGGGATTCATCCCTGATGTCATCGGTGAAGGTGTGGTTATGGTCCCAGGCGCATGCCCTTCCCATGTAGATGGGGAAGGCCTCTGGCTCACTCCCAGAAAGTGTGGCTTCTGAATGTGATGATGGAGCACGAAGGGGAGGGTTGAAGCCGAGGTTCCTGCCCTGCCTCTGCCCCATGTTAGCAATGTGGCCTGGAGTGGACAGACTGTAGACCCACAGAAGTGAGCAGCAACACCTGTGTCGTGCTGTTGCGAGGCTCAGGTGAGAAAGTGCGTGTGTTCAAGAAACAGAAACTCCCTTTCCTACCTTCCTTCTCACCTTTCCCTCCATTGAGGATCAGAAAGTATGAATCTGGTCTTTTCACCTCCATGTCCCAAGACATAGAGAACTTGAGGTGGGGGGAACCTGTGTTTTTAAGTTTAACTTTTGTTTTATATCCTGAAAGAGGTTCCATTTCTTGCCCATCCTACTCCAATAAGGAGAGTCTCTCCCCTGAATGAACGAAAGAAAGAAAGAAAGAAAGAAAGAAAGAAAGAAAGAAAGAAAGGAAGGAAGGAAGAAAGAAAGAAAGGGAAAGGGAAACAATTGGCTTCCTAATGATTCCCTTTTCACGGGACATTCTCTGAGGTTTGTCCAATTCTGGTGCCTTTGGTCTCTCCTAGGAGAGCTGAAAGTGGCCCCAGGAGTGGAACCTGTGAATAGAGCAGTAGAAAGGAGATAATGACAAAGGCCACCACGCTGAGGGCAAAGGGACTGCTGTCCCCCAGGGACAGCCCAGGCTGGGCTCTATGTTGACCAAGCCATCTGCTGCAGAAGCGGACACCCACAGGCCACAGGCCACAGGCCACAGGCAGACAGCCCTATAGCAGATGAGTCCGAGAGGCTAGAAGGAAAAGGGGCTCAGAGGCCGGCTTCCTCCATGAGTCTGTTTTCACAATGAAGAATTGGCTGTCTTCTACTGAGCACCTAACAACTCGGAGCTACTGCGCTCTCCTTTGACCCCTTTGCCGTGACATGAACAATATCATCCCCACTTTACAGGCGAGGAAGGTGCAGTTTAAGAGGGGTTAAGCTGCCCAAGGTCGCACCGCTAACTGCTGACAAAGCCTGGATTCAAACCCAAGACCGTGAGACTCAAACCTTCAGGTGCCTAATCCCCCAAATGTCCACGATTCGTCTACACTAGACATTCGGGTCTCATCTCTGACACAGACTGAGGACATGCTCCAGAAGATATGGACACGCCCAAATGGGCATGAGAGAGAGGCGACCACACGGCCACGTGTGTGAAGTTAGACTCACGCACGCTCTGGGTCCACAGCGGAGCCCTCCCGGCCCCAGACTCTTGAGAACCAAGAGTGTGACGTGTGTCCCTCATACTGGCCCCCAGCAGCCTACAGACTCACCACAAGTTCGGAGCTGGTCTGAAAGGTCTCGATATAGAAGGAATAGTGCTGGTCACTCATCTGGTTTAAGATCGCCGTCATACATGCCACAAAGTGACTCTGTAAGAAATCGAACAAATGCCGTGAAACAGTGGAGAGAGGACCATGCGATTCATCTTCTCCATTTCTTTGACTTCAGACACCCCAGCCATCGCAGACAAGTATAAAAATGCCCCCCAGGGATGGAGAATATCTCCTTACCAGATCATCATATGCAACTTCCCTATGAGGAGATGTCTCTTTATGGCTCATTCATTAGCTCATTCATCCAAAAAGCACTTACTGAGCACCTATTATGTGCTTGGGACGACAGTAAGAGGAGCTCCAGATATAGAATAGAGGGCCGGCCCATTACCTCTCCAGCTGCTCAGGCACTAAAAAAAGGGCCCTGTGCTGGTGTCTGGAGTTCCGCTATATCAACATTCTGGAGAGGCAGTTGGACATTCTTGTAGTCTTACATGTCTAAGTCCCAATTTTTTCATCTGTAAAGTGGGACAATAAGCCACCCATGTACCCCAACAGAGGTCTCAGAAGAATCAAACGGCTCCTGTGGCATTTTGCACTGACGTTCTCTACAGGAGGATCAGTGGCTGGACCACCATGAAAGAGCCAGGGAGGGGCCAGCAGCTACCAGGGACCAGCCCCTGTTCAGGGCCACGGAGGAGAGAAGAAATGAGAAGAGGTGGTCCTTGGTCTTCAGGAGCTCATGATCTAGTTGGGAAAGTAAGGTGCATATCTGTGGGGGGAGAAGTCTAAGACCTTTGACCTGGGAAGCAGACCAAGCGCCAGAAAGATTCGGACCAGAGCGAAATCAGTGCAAGGACTT
Organism: Macrotus californicus; assembly: GCA_007922815.1. NCBI lineage: Eukaryota > Metazoa > Chordata > Mammalia > Chiroptera > Phyllostomidae > Macrotus > Macrotus californicus. The sequence continues at coordinate 65,066 of VMDR010000398.1, read as the reverse complement.
GGAGACTAGGTGGGTCTAGAAGGATCTGTGGGACCAGAGGAGCAAGGACTGCATCCCATCCTGTACCAGAGCCCATTACCACACCCTGTTCTGCTTTTTCCCTCCCAGATTTTTTGAGTCTGCACCTGTGCATTTTCTGTTTGGACTATAAGCAGGACTTGGGGAGACCCGCCCTGGAAATCTGGCAAAGGAAGTATTGACCATAAATCCATGGGGGTGGGGGGAGAAGCCCCCCGAGACTGTCTCCTGTGAGATTCCACTGGGGCTGCTTATCTTAGCCAGAGAAGTCCCACTAGGCCCGGTCAAGGACAAGGTTGTGGGAGATGGACGGCTCGCTGACACACAGGTGTCTCCAGGGAACTGTTAAAGGGTGTCAGATATAATGCTCACCAGACGGGCGGGCTGGAAGTGTTATGTTTGAACCGAGGACATGGGTTCGGCATCACAAACCACCGCTCTCTGTTGTTGCTTGTTAACAACAACAACAACACCAACACACACACACCCCCAAAACAAAAAGAACCCCCACTTCTTCCTTGGTTAAAGAAACACAACAAATATGAAACTGGAAACATCACGAATATAGACCAGACTACAGGGTTACAGGGTAGTGGTGGGGGAGGAGCTTGAGGTCCCCAGAGGCCCCTTCCGTGTTCCTCCCTGGGAGGTCTTCAGGGAAGCAACAGTGCCTCCAGTTCACATTCCCAAAAGCAGCTCCCCAAACAGGGATTCTCATTTGCTTCCAGATTCTTTCGAATTGGGATGTTAGGGAGAGTGTGTATCCCCCTCAGTGAGGCCAGCTGCATAATTAGTGGGGCTCAGGATGAAATGAAAATGCAGAGTTCCTGTTAAAAAAAATGATTCAGAATATCAAGACAGCCGCAGGGCCCTTCTGAGCGCAGGGCCAGGTCACACACCGAGAAGCCAGCCCTGCCTGCTAGTGACCGCCACATGTACCATACATGTTCCGAAAACATGCCAGCTGGCGGACAGTGCAAGGCTGGGGTTGTCTGGAGCAGCAGAGTAGACACTCTTGATGGAGACCTTGAACTTCTGCCCTGGGGGGAGCTGCCTTGGACATCCAGGGAGTCAAATCCCCTCCCCCGCTCAGGCCCCCAGGGGGTGTTGGCCAGTTTGTGAACTTGACCATCCCTTTCAGACCAGACACAGCACCTCGATCACTGCTAACTTAACCAGGTCCCCCTTAAACCGAGAAACAGGCTTTATCATTGTTTATCCCTTTGGCCAGGCGGGATGCAAGAAAGGAGAAATCTTAGAGTTTGAGAGTGTTCTGTGTGTGTGTGTGTGTGTGTGTGTGTGTGTGTGTGTGTGTGTGTGAGAGAGAGAGAGAGAGAGAGAGAGAGAGAGAGAGAGAGAGAGAGACGGGGAGAGAGAGAGAGGGAGAGAGAACTACTGTTTCCTCTACTCCCTCTGTCCCTTCTCCCTTCCTCCAAGAATTCAGCCTGTGGCCACTAGAGGTCTTTTTTCACATGGTAGCTGCCGTGCAGTTTGTTCGGCTTTTTATTTATTCCTACGTGAGCAGCCCCACTACACGCCTGGCATATAAACAGTGAAAATTACAATGTAAAGGACTTCTTATTCCTTGGTTTGGAGTAATTCCGCTGCTGGCCAGAGCCGGGCTCGTTTTGCGAGGAAAGGGGGGACCTCCTCTGCAGGTAATTCCACTGCCTCAAGGTAAGAGGTTTGGCTGGGTATTATTTTTTGTGATCGATGATCCCGTGAGAGAAAATGCTATCGCCTCTTGGACAATAGTTTACTTTGAAAGCTTTGGCTTACGCGAGTTCCAGGGTTTGGGCTCCGTGTGTGTGTGTGTGTGTGTGTGTGTGTGTGTGTGTGTGTGTGTGTGCTCGCTGTGCTGTGGGAAATCCACCATTGTCAGAACCGCAGCCTGCCCCAAATGCACAGAGATGGAATGCTTATTATTTCCAGTGGCTTGATTTGAATTTAAAGGGGGCAAAAAAAAAAAATAAAAAGAAAGAAAGAAAGAAAACAGAGGACCGGGGTGCTCAAGTTCACTGGAATTACCTTGAAAAGGCTGCATTGTCTTAAGCCTTGTTTAGAGAAACTTCCATGCTTCCTTCCAGAAAAAAATAAAATAAAAAGGGGGAGGGGGCTCTAGTGCCCAGCTACAGAGAGTGACCATGTTACGAAAGAAGGCATTCTCTTTTTATGAGGACTGGCTTAGGGCGTTACAGTTCACTGATCAATCAAAATTACTTTTGCTGGCTCGTTCATTTCTTCCCTCTAACTACCACGTAGGAAAACCCGGCCGGGTGCCTTTCGGTAGTGCAGTGTGACTGAAGTTTGGACAAGTTCCCTGCATTTGGCTGTTAATGAGAAATAATAGTGTTTCGCTGCCCCTTGGAAGCACCCTGTTTTCCAGTATGGTGTATACCTTAGTATCAAATCTTTCAGAAATCACACCAGTGTGAGTGACTGATTCGTGAAATGGCATGAGACACCAGCAGCAGGTTCCTATTTAGAGAAGCTCCTCCAGTCATTTACATTAAAAACAAAACAAACAAAAAAAAACAAAACAAAACAAAAAAGACTCTGTCATGAATAGATGAAATGAGAGAATAGTATCATGCTTTCCTGCTGTGTATCCCTTCAGTAATATCCTCAACACGGTAATTCCCCTTCTTGCTTCCTGCCCCTCCCTTTCCACAAGTTTGAGACCTTACTTCTGTGTCCACTGTGATTCCAATGTCTAGAAAGAGAGACAGGAATTGGGGCGGGGGGTGATGATCACACTGCGTTTGCCCGAGCAACTCAGATACTCCAAATGCTGGTGTAACTCAAACTTTATCGTATAGGAGCCCAGACTCCCCAGCCCTGTCGGCAGCATGGGAAAGCCTTGGAATACTGGAATACTGCATGGGGAAATGGTGGGGGGGGATGGGTCCCCTGCAGTCCAGGCTAGCGAGAACCCCCCTCTTCTCAGCCCTGGCAGAAACTGTAGTGGACATGTATTTACTACCGAGGCATGAGGCGGCCACTCACCCATACCCGAGCAGCATGCCGGGTGTCTGGATGGGAAATTGCTTCTTAAAACAGAATAACAGGGGACTGGCATATTAAATCCCAGAGAGAAACTGTATCCGAGGCACTGGCACAAACCAGGCAGAGTCACCTCGGCTCCTTTCAGGGTGGTTTAAAATGTAGCGAATGAATCACCGCGTGAAGAGACACGGTTTGAAACTAGGTCAAACGCGTGGGAATAAGTGCAGCCCCCACAGGCTCTCGGCTGACAGGGGGCTGCTTAACGCCTTGAGCAGCGGGCTCACTTCCCCGGTGGAAGCCCCTTGAGCTGTCCCAGACCATCAGTCCTCTTAATTAATTCAGCCCATCAGTATGTGGGGAGGGGGGGGTGTTGCCCACTTGGGAGGGAGCTGAAGCTCCAAAGGCAAATAGCCAGGCTCTCTTCACTGTGTAATGGCAAGAGAGAAAAAGAAAAACCCAATATGGTATGATTACTATTAATTAGCTGGGAAACTAGGTGGTTGTGATTAGGAGAGTAGCCCTCCCAAAATCATTCTACTCTTTTGCATAGAATATCATCATCATCACTACTACCATCATCATCATCATCATCGATTGATAGAGCCAATCTATTTAACTACCTCTAATGCAAACACACCTACACACCAGGCAGGACCCCTGCAGTGCCCCAGGAACCAGGAAGAGGCCATCAGTTTGCCCAGTCCCAGAAAAGAAACAAAACGGAGGAAGGAGTTTGGAGGGGGGGCGAGGCATGGTTGTGGCAAATGCGTCCCCCACTCACCTGAGATCAGTGGGTGTGATGAGATCGCAGAGAGAGGAAAACAGCCAACTTTACTATGCGATACCAGCTGGTGACACGTTGCTATAGTAACTTCAGATAATGTGCAAGACCGAAATAAAATGAAATATAGAAAGCACCAAGGAAAGGAGATGAAGGAAAGTTTGCATTGCCGAGGGAGGCTCACAGGGAGATGAAAAGTTCTATCTATTGGACCATCTCTTCCCTCTGGAGACTGAAAGTAGCCAGGTGCTACTCTGAGGTTGCTTCTCCATTTACCCCGACGTCTGCCGGGTGGTTATGTAACCGATTTTATTCCTGGATGGAGTCATGGCTGGCTGTGTGGCGGATCCGGGACCAGAGGTGGGAGGCTGTGGTGTCAGGACAAACAGGGGCTCTACAACCCAACCCCTTCCTCTGTCTCAGAGCTTTGTCAGCAGCTCAGAGTGGTAGCTGGTAGCAGCGTTGGGGAAACCAGCGGGCACGTTCCGTTTTCGCAACCATCACGTTCTGGGCACGGTGCTGGGGTGCAGCAGTGAGCAGGATGGGTGAGGCTGTGCTTTAAAGGGCCCTGGAGAGCTTACATCTGGTTCTGCCAGGATGCAGACAGAGCATCAGAGTGGGGGCCTAGGAGCCAGGCAGCCTGAGTTCAAATCTCAGCTCTACCGCTTACCAGTAGTGTGACCTTGGGCAGAGTCTTGTGCCTCTGTGTCCTCATCTGTAAAAGGGGGTAGAAATATTCCCTATGTCACACAGTTTTGCTGCAAATTAAATCAGTCTGTGTACAGCACTTAGGACACAGAAAGCCCTTGATAATTATCAGCCATTACTATTATTGTCATTGTTACTGACTTGGGTCCAGAGAAAATATGCACGTCAGCGAACTGAAATTCTGCACCGGGACAGAGGAAGAGATGACTCCACCTCCCTGTGACTGTTTGTGGACACATCAAGTGCTCCCAGTCACAGCTTGGGACAAACATCCAAGTGCCCCTTGACTCTGCTGTTGGCTGATGACATGCTCAACATCCCAGCTGTGTAGTAAATCTCGTGTGTGCCTCTTGAAACACAGCATGCTGGGAGGTTTCTTTGATTTGGGGAGAGTTGCTGGCAGGTAGGACGAGTGACAACAGTGTCCAAAAGCATGAAATATGACTGCCTTCATCAAAATCTCAGTGCCCAGCGGTTGGCATGAAGAGGTGCTTGTCTGTGCGGGCAGTGACACTCTTTGGTCGCCCAGGGGTCCTGCTGGGTGATAGTCAACCAAGTCACCTTCCTCCAGGGGAGGCTTCATGATGGGCACAGATGCAGGGGTTTCCTGTGACCTGATCCCTGTCAAACGCAGAGCATCAAAGGAAAACAGAACAGTGCCCCTTGGATGCCGTGAACTCTGGATGGGCCCTGACACGTGCATGTGTGTGACCCCACCTGGAGCTGTGGGCCCCAGCATGGCCAGACCCAGAACTGCAGGAATGCAGTCCCCTCAGGGGAGCTGTCCTCACTGACAAGGAGCAGGAGGGGAGGGGTAACGGGGCGGCTCTGAATGAAGGCTGGAAGAGGAGCCTGAACTGGCCGCACGTTCTTCCTTTGGAACTAACACGTCCTGCTCCTGCTTGGAGCTGCGTACATGGCTCCATGCCGTGGGGTCACTTTAGATCTTCCCAAGAAGGCAGTGGGACGTTGAATGCCACGAGGAAGTAAGCGGAAGGCAGGCAAACTCCATCCATTCTTCATCTCACTGAACCGTCTTAGCAGCCTCGTGAGGTCGGCTTTCTGCCCGTTTTACAGATGAGGAAAGTGAATGTGTGGAGGCCCAGCCACTTGCCTAGACAGACAGGTTGTACATGGTGGGGCAGGAATGAAAATCTGGGCCTCTCTGGTTGCAAAACCCACGTGCTTTTCGTAAATCTGCCATACCGGTGCTGGCAGCTTCACCTGGACAGAAACTCTGTCCATTCCCTCACTGCTGCATTGCCAGAATCTAGACGTGACCTTGCACAGAGCAGGGGATCGATACATAGCTGCTGGATGAGAGGCTGAATGGAGTATAATATTCCTCATCTGTGAAAGAATATGGCAGGGACCGCTCCCCTCACAAACCATGGAAAGCTAAGGTCAGGTGTTGCCTTGGGAGAGGCCAGAAATGCAAGAATTTCTGTTCCACTCTGAGCGCGCACCATCTGAAATTATATTTGATCACGACGGAGTGAGGTCATTCTTTCACGCATTCCTTACTTAACAAATATTTCTTAAGCACCTACTGTGCTTCAGTACATGTCTAGGTGCTGGGGGCACAGCCATGAATGAGATTGATGAGGGATTTCTTCGTAGGGAGCTCATACTCCCATTGGGCACAGGGCCAGGGATGGGGAAACATACCACAAGCAAGTAAACACACAAGCAAGATCATTTTAGACAAGGATACCTACCGCTAATCAAATACTGCAAAGCGGTGAGACAGAAAGGAGTGGGAATAGACCTTTTTCCAGAAAGGAAGACCGAGGCAGCCTCTTAGAGAGGTGACGTTTTAGTGGAGATGTGAATGATGAGGGTGGGTCATGCAAAAGTCTGGCAGAACAGGAGATGCAAAGGCCCTGAGGTAGGATGCACTTAGGGAGAGTGCTAGAGAAGCCAAGAGAAGGCCAGTGGCACTGGCAGGTATGAAAGGAGGGAAGGTGTGGTGTGAGGTGAGGTCAGAGAGACAGGTGGGGCCAGATCCCAGGGGCCTTTGTGCATCAGAGACAAGAGTTTGGATTTTTTTTTGCCAGTACAAAGGGAGGCCGTCGATTTGGTTTTAAGAAGCTCACTTGGACTGCTCTGTGTTTGAAGAATCCTTCTTTAAAGAGGCATTTTCCATGTCTTACCACACAAGCCCACCTCCAAGACACTACACGAGAGGTTCCCGGGGTCACGGGTCCATGGAAAACACACGCATGATGTTTTTCACGTGGCCCCTTCCTCATTCATGGCAGTGTTGCGGCTCCTCAGCAAAACGTTTCTCACGAAACGGCGGTTTTAAAGCAGACGCAGGCCCTTCTTTGGTGGGCACGGTTTTGGACCCTAGTTTTGCGTAGGCTCGTCCCCCTGTTGTCCAGAGCTGAAAGAAGAGGGGACTTCCCAGTCCCTGGGGAAAGCCATCTGCATCCGTGGGACCCGAGAAGCCTGCTTGCCAGGAGGGGAGGGCTATCCCTCAGGACACCCCAGTTTTTAACTGAGCAGAAGATGACTTTTCTGATGGAGGTGTGGGCAGGGACGTTCATGAACATGATTGCAAAAGGAAGAGTTTCAGAAACAAGGATTTGTTCTTGGGAACACGTATCAGTGAGGTCTTCCAAGCTTCCCCCTGAATGCCTCAGGAAAGACCGCACAGAAAAGCCTGTCTGCGTCCTGGACAACGGGATGTTGTCCTCAGCTCACATCTCCCTGAGAAAAACCAGGGCCAGGGGCATCGAGAGCATGGGGCCCCTTGATGAGACTCCTAAGTAGCCCCTCACCCTCTCCTGAAAACATCTGCATCCCGGTTTTGTATGACACCAAGGTCACATTCACCTGGAAGAGGGGCCGCAGGAGGATGTTACATCTCAAGCAGGAGGCGCTGTGGGAAAGGATAACAAGACCTACCACTTAAAGGGCCAAGTGTGTGTTGGGCAGCACACTATGCCCTCTATTTGTCCATCAGTCAGGGCTTTGTATAGGGTTGTGGCACGGGGCGAAAAGGACTGGAAGAAGGAGAGCTAATATTAGTTGGACATTTATGCGTCAGACACTGTGCTGAAGAAGGATGCTGATGGCGACAACAGCTACCAGTTATCGGGCATTTACTGTGGGCCAAGTGCGCTCTGTGCTGTATCTCGGTGAACCCTCCCAACGTCCGGTCCATGTTGGGAGAACCACCTGTGTTTTACAATGAGCAGACCAAGGAGCAGGGAGGTGATGGGACCTGCCTGGGTCAGCTTGAGTCCAGATGCTTTTGTTTTCTTCAGAAAACATAGAAAGACTATTGTTTTGTGAACATGATATACTCTTAATATGCAAATGGAGCGATGACATGAAGAGAGGAAAAGTGCATAATATTTCACCTTACCATGTCCCCTGCCTACTCTTGAATATGAAGAATATTCAGTGCAATTCAATAAGCCTCTAAAATATTAAGAAACATTGTAGACATTTCTTGTGCTTACATAGAGATAGAAGGGATGGAGAAATAGATGGAGATGTGGCTGGCTGGCTGGCTGGCTGGGTAGATGGAAGGATGAATGAATGGGTGGATACATGAATGGATGGATGGATGGAAAGATGGATGGATGGATGGATGGATGGATGGATGGATGGATGGATGGATGGATGGAGCTAGTTTCACAGATAACATCAGCAGACAGACCAGTTGATAAGGCTAGACACACAGCTACATAGATAAGACCAGCTCTCTTAACAACTATGCTCCATGGCTTATAAGTCTCCCATGATTTTAGGCTCCGCTGAGGATAACCCTTCCATTTTCAGCATTGCTTGGGGCATTGAGGGTCCAGAAGGATTTGGTGTGAGACACCAGCAACACACTGTAGGAAGTATAACTGGTTTCCCATAGAAGCGGCTTTCCTGGAAGTCCTGGACAGAGCATCCCAAGTCCTGGGATCAAATCTCTTTGATAGGCTCTGGAACTTTGGGCAAGTTGCTTCCTCTCTCTGAGCCTCCATTCTCAAGTCTCGGGGAGAGCAGGGCTTACTGCCCTTAGGACCGTTGTGAGGGTGGGTCGCATGCACAGCCCAGCCCCTCCGGAGGTACTCATGCAGCCTTCTTGCTGCGCTCAGCCTCAGCCCGCTTTCCGGTTCACCAGGAGCAGTTTGTTGACCAGCTGGGGAAGTGCAGAGTGAGCTTCTGGTTGGCTCGGGGAGGATGATTTAAACCTCCCTGCGGACCTGGAGGGCTGCATTGCGGATGGGGACTGACAAGCCCTGTCCGCCCTTTGTCTCCCTTTGCAAAGCCTCCAGGCTGCAAGGAGCAGAGGGGCAGGCAAGCAAACACATTCAGGGACAAGTGGGCAGCTGGGCAAGGAGTTTTGAGGAGGGATGATTACTTTGTGGAGGAGAGTTTATCCCTCGTGTTCCCTTTGGGGGCGAATAAAGACGAATGCTAAAGATCTCTAACATCATGTTCTACACTTCAAGTCCAACTTTTCAACCAGGCTTCTCCTAGCACCCCACCTTCCCCCAAATATGTCTAGCTGTTCCTGATGCAACTGGTCTGCCAGCCCCAGCACACCCAGGTCCTAGGGTCTGAGAGGAGCCCATGGGGTACAGGAGTACAGCAGATGTTTACAGATGGAGATCACGAGAGAGGTTTGGAGGGGCAGACTGGAAGGGTGTCAAATGGCGGGCTGAGGGCTTTGAACCTCAATCTGCAGGTAACGGGAAGCCATGCCAGCACCTGCCTCCCGGGTTGCCTTCGGGACAGCTCTGCTGACAAGGTTTTGAGAACTAAGGAAAGCTACCAACGTCCTTGCTCTTCATTTCTATAAAGGGAGTACCGTTTCGTGTGTTAACAGTAAAAACTGCCAGAATCATCATGCTCTGGCTTTTATGAAGCTGATCCCAATGGTGAAGAAAATCCCATGAAGCTGAACTCAGAGATAACTGTTTGAAAAGCTGACTCCAAGGCTTCACATTAACGAGCCCCGGTAAAGCCCTTTTGGATAGAGCACTGCTTCTGATGTCGTTCATGAAAAAAAATGTCTCAAGGAGGAAGGGGCCGAAGGGAGTGGAAGTCCATTCTTGGGGCTCCCGTCCAGCTGACCCCCTGGCGAGAACACTGATCTTGTGCTTCCTGTCAGCCCTGGATTCCCGACAGCCTGGCTCCTCCTTAGGCAGTTTCCTCTCTGACCCCAGAATGGCACCTCATTGATTTATTGGTTTGCAATTTTCCCAATGACATCATCCTCCTTTTTTTTCATTCTTTCCCTCTGCTCACCTCCCTCCTCTTAAATTCCCATTTGTCCCACTTTCACTTCCCTGTCCTTTGGAATGGTAACAACACCTTCCAATTACCATGCGCTGCAGTCCACATTAGCTGCCTGCTGACTCCCTGTCCCCGTCACCATTAATAAAGGTGACAATGCAGCTTGGCAGGAATACAGGTCCTCCCTCACCTGCTCCAGCCTCCCCTCTCCTGGAGCAGAAGGCTCCCAGGTCAGAGAGCCCCTGCACTGGACTCTCTGTCTTCCTGCAGCCACCTCCCAACACCTTGCTCTGACCTGCACCCAGTGAAGGAAAAATCAAGGGACACAGTGAACAATGCCATCTGGAGAGCTGGCCTGGTGGCGTCCAGATAGATCTATTTACTACAGCCCATATCTACTAATCCCATCTAGAAAAGAAAAAAGATGCCGCTATTGTCTGGGCTGATTTGTTCTTTAAACCCCCTGCTGACTGGTTCGTGCTGGCAGGCCAGAGGAAATCCTGGCAACAGCCTAATCAAGGTGAAAGCTTAGACTTGGAGAGTTGATGGGAAGAGTGATTCTTGGGAGTCCTTGCAAGCTCGACTCTTTGCAACACAAATGGGGAAGCCATGGGTCAGAGAGGTTAGGTGGTTTCCCCATGGCCACCCAGCCTCTGAAACTGGCAGAGCTGGTCCTACAACCCAACCATTCTGACCACAGTGTCAAAACTATACGATTCTCTACCGCCTCCAAATGCTGGCCCCTGAGCCTCCAAGTTCCCCACAAACAAAATGACTGTTCTCTCCCAATCCTGTCTCAGCCAGGTGGTTGTCTTGATACCCAGAATAAATGGACCTCAACTAATAACTAAGGCTGATGTTTGAGATGCACATTCTTCTTTTTCTTCCCCATCACATAGGTTCCATATTTGGGAAAGAACAAGCCATTGAGCACTAATTTCATCTTTCAAAAAAATTAAACGGGTGTCTCGATTACCACTATTCATCCCTGCTTTGATCCATTATGTTCTGTGCCCAGCATCCAAATCTGGTTAAGAACATCAAGTTAAAAAACAAATGATTGATCATTGAAGTCACTCTGCATAATGAAAATCTTCTGGATGTGCATTAAAGGGGCCTCAGATTAGGAAGGGGGGGGGATGTGGGAGGCTTTGCTTCCGTCACTTTGCCCAGAGATCCTCATACTGGCAGCCCACAGGCCTCACAAAGCCCACGGAAATGCTCTGTTTGGCCAGCACTGTGTTTTAAAAACATTTGACTTTTTGGCCAACTTTTAAACACCAGAAGCTATTGCATACAGTTCTGGAGTTTCAGCCTCTATTGGGCATTGGGAAGATCCAAGATACCATTCTGCACCCCCATATGGCAGCATGGGGAGCTGCCTCCAAGGAGGGTGGGGCCTGAGGCAGTGCACATGCACTTTGCAGGTGGCCAAGGCCTGGCCCCGCTCTTGAGTGACCAACTTGCCCTGGTCTGCCCAGGACTTTCCTGCGTTTCGCACCGAAAACCCTATGTTCCAGGAAACCCTTGACAAACTGAGATGGCTGGTCACCCTACTAGTTCTTCTTTCATGCCCCTGCCTGGTCCCTGTGGGCATTTGCACATGTGGCCTCTTCCTCACGGCTTCCTTGGTGACCACATCCCCAGAATGACATCCAAGGCTGCCCACCGCCCGAATCCTACCTCTCCCCCCAGCCATGCCGTCTACTCTAACCCACTCTTCACTCCGTTGGCATTTGCACAAACTAAAGGTGCCTTCTTTTACACACCTCGAAGTTCAGTTCATTTCTAAAGACCCGTGCACTTGCCGTTCCTTCCTCCAGGGAGCCTTCTCTGATTCCACCTGATGTCCCTCTGCCCCAGACAGAGCTGGGCACTCCCTCCCTCTGCTCCAATAACACTCCATTCTTCCTCGTTTCTTTGTCCTCATCACTGTTAACAAGGCATCGACTGAGTAGGCCTTGGGGTGGCCTTCCTCTGGACTTGGGGGGAGTCGGAAGTGTGATAACATTGAAAAATATCAAAATAACAAAACTTAATTCGAAGGCCGTCTCTGCGGCTGTGAATTTTGCACAATTTACCAAAATGAAAACAGAAAACCATCCCATGAGTGCCCACACCTACTCCGTGGCAATTTTTAACATTCCGAAGCCCAAGCCCCTCTGAGTCTCCTAAGCATTGGCATCTGATCTCCCTCTGCCTCTAACAGGGAATCACAATCAAATGTCCGCGTGCCTGTGCTCTCTGCCCCAGAGATGCTTGAGGGCAGGGACCTTCTTCCATTGCTCGTATCCTCCCTGCCTGGCACAGCGGACTTGCTCAGTAAAAAGTTACCCAAATGTCTGAGTGAGTGAGCGAGTCAGTGAGTGAGTGAGTGAGTGAGTGAGTGAGTGAGTGAGTGAACTCCCATTAAAGAGACTGGGAGGAATGTCTCATCTTCTGTGATTTTAAAGAAAAGAGGTCTTCTTAGCTACTCCAGGGCCTCTGTTGCTTAGCCATCTCCCTGGGCCCTGTCATGAGCAGTCCATGACTGGGATCCTGCTGTCCTTCTTTCTCACAAGGTCATACAATTACACAGTGTTGACAGCCTTAGGGTCTTTCCTGCTAAATAAAGAGCATTCCGGGAGTCCAGCTTCCTCTTGGACATTTCCCCTGGGCCACCCCGCAGGCAGCTCAGAATAAACACGTCGACACCCTCCCTCCCCTCTCAGAACCCTCCTGGTCCTCCCCGCACTCCTTCTCAGAACCACCCACTGTCTCAAGATGACAGTCCGGCCCTCATCCCCGATCCTGCTCTCTCTACTCACACTCCACAGCTCCCCAGGCCCCGGAGCTTTAGAAATCCACCTCGAATGTGTTCATTTCTCTGCCCCCATTCCCACTGCCCTGAATGAAGCCACCACCGTCGTGATCCGGGTTATAGCAGCAGCCTCCCCAGAGGCTGTCCCCTGTCGCCAACTCTGCTCCCTCTCATCTCCATATCGCGGCCAGAGTGTGCTCTGACTGAAGCGCAATGAGACTAATGCTTATTCCTGTTTAAAACCTTCAGTGGACCCCACTGACTCTCAAAAACCCGAACCACTCAGCAGAGGGTGAAAGTCCCTGCCTCATCTGGCCCTTTTCAACTTTGGTTCTTCCTTCTTGCTCCCTTAAACTCTTCCGTCGGAATTTGTCCTAACTCCCTCCAACTCATGTATCCAGGTCGTATCCTAACCGCCTCGGACAGCCTGTCAACACGGAGTCCGCAGCCTTGGCACGTGCATGCACACACAGGTTCCTTTAAAGAATTTGCCTCATCATCTCTACTAACCCTCAGCTCTCATATTTGAACTCACTTCCTCCAGAAAGGCCTCTGGGAGTCTCTTCACCCCTAGCGGGGTTAGAGGCGCTTCTCTGAGCTCTCCTGTCCCTGGGATCATCGCTGATGGCACTAACCAGTTTTGGGGAGCCCTCTCCGCACCTGTGCATGTCTCTGCCCTAGGTCTATGAAGGCAGAGTCGGGGTTAGGGCCCTATTTTCTTCTTCTCTCTTCCAATGCAGTATAGTGCCTTGTTCACGGCAGGTGCTCAACAAATATTTGCTCGGTGAAGAGATATATGGTCTCAGATGAAAGAGTAAATGGGGCACAGAGTGGGAAGGTACATAAAGGGCCTGCGCCGATCTGGGTCTGCTTGGCAGGAGCACACAGAGTGGTAAAGGGCTCTCTTTAATTAAACAGCTTCCTCGGGGAGCTGGACCAAAGTCTGGTCTGTCATGGAGAGTAACGTCCTCACTGTATAACGGCTTGAGCCTGAGTGGGGAGGGGAATAGCTTTTGGAGCCCTGGCCATTCTTTCTGGCCTCGTGTCCCATGGACGCAGCAGGAAACAACACTGAGCCCGGAGTTAGGAGACCTCGGTCTCAGCTCCAGTCCTGCTGCTCTTCCTGTGCAACCCCGGGCAGGTTGCTTTCCCTTTCTGGTCTTCACCTATAAAACAAGGCTATGAAGCCAGCTCCTCCTACTCTGAGAGTGGGGACTTGGAGTCATCCACAGCTGAATTTGCATCCTGGCTCTGCAGCTCCTTGCTGTGTAGGCCTCTGTAAGTAATGCTTACTTTGTGGGGGTGTTAGGTAGATTAAATGTGGTCACACTCCTTATGTGGGTAATACAGTGCTGCTCACAGAATAAGTGCCCGATTAATGGGTACAATTAAGAGCGTAGGCACGTCAGACGGTTAAGTTATCAATGGTTATAAGTTAAAGCTACACAGAAACAGCTAAGATTGAGGCTCTTCAACCCTGAGTCATATCAACACCCCTCCCTAAAGGATGATTGTACACGTTTGCAGTCCCCTGTATCTTTAAAACGAAGCATCCAACACAACGGACATGATGTCACTATTAGAACAATGGATGCTTCCTTCACTGAATCAAGCCACCAATTGTGGTTTTACCATAAAGGGATTCCATACTTCACTTTGGCATTTTAAAGCCCCTACAACTTCAAAGCACGATCTTTTGCATGCTATCATTTTGGGACCGGAGCAGTACTGTAAAGGAATTCTTCCGCGCTCTTGTAACACCAGATGACGTTCCCCTGAGGCCTCCTAGGACTCCTTTGAGTTTCCAAGGTTCCCGTTGGCGGAGGAGATGAAAGTGTCTTTCCCATGAGCACCCTGTGTTCCTGGAACCCTCCTCCCAGCACAGGAACCACATGGGCTGTCACCTTTGCCACTGGTTAGAGCAAGGGGGCACCTGGAAAGTGAGACCAAGAGGCTGAAATTCTGGCCCTGACTGCCGTCTATCAGTTGGGAGATTCTTGGATGAATCTCTTAATTTCTGTTGGCCTCAACATCCTTATCTGCAAAATGATAAAGGGATCTGTGGCCTATGATTGGTAGTTGAAATTAGGGAGATTGCAGATTAGGCCCCTTCCTTTCTTGTTCCTTAGAGGAGTTTGGGCTTGGAACCCAGGGTTCCCAAGCTTGACTGCACAACAGAATCAGCTGCCATCCAAGTCCCCAGACTCGGGGATTCTTACTATTCCCTGGGCGATTCTAACACACAGCCAACTTGGGCAACCACCGCCAACTTGGGGAACCAGTCAGTGTAGCTCAATGGACAACCGACTCCAGACTGGCCAGTTGTCTGAAACAAGCGGCTCACTCGCTATGAACCTGCTTTTTCCTAACTCGCAAGGTTTTTATGAGCAGTAAGTGAGATAACACACGGGCACCTAGGGCCTTGCCGCTCAGAGTGTGGTCCATAGACCCGGCACATCAGGGATGCCTGGGAACTGGTTAGAAATGAGGAGTCTCCCTCAAGCCCCAGGATAGACTTGATGAGTCAGAATTTGACTCTATGAAGAGTCCCAGAAGGGCAGCAGGCCACTGAAGCTGGAGAAGCCCTGCTCTGGCACTCCGTGTCGTTCAGTAAAACGTACCTTCTGTCACCTCATCAAACCTCCCTCTTCATTCATTAACCATTCATCAACATTTGCACACCACGGGCAGGGCTGGATGGATGCTGGGCCCCTGACCCAGTGACTGGCACACAGTAGGACTTCAACAGATGTTTGGTGATTGAATGAATCGATACAAAAGGGAACCAGATCAGGGTCCTGCTCCCAAAGAGCTCCTAGTCAAGGAGGAAAATGAAGATGTAAACTCCAATATCCGGAACAGAATAATAGTAATGCATGATGAAGGCTCCCCTTCATTTGCACACTGGCAATGAGGCAGATGCATGCTAAGCAACTGACGCACATTTTCTCTTTGAATCCTCACAGCAACATCGGGGTAGATGCTCCTATTATCTGCCTGTAGAAATGAGGAAGCTCTGAAACAGAGAGGAAGCAGCTTGTCTAAAACTACGCTCAGCTAGAACATGGCACCAAGATTTGGAGGCAGGGCAGTCCCAGCTTGACCCCTCTTCAGCATTGTCACTGGGAGAGGAAGTACCAGGGGCATTTCCACTTGACTTAGACTTCCAAGGGCAGCCCCACCCCCAGGTGCTGAGGGGGAGGCAGCAGGAGGCCCTGCAGGCAGGGACACCTCCGGGTTTCTATTTCCAGCAGAGGAGCTGGCCGAGGGCTATGAGCTTCTGCAGGCTGCCTGTCTGACACAGTTCGCCACATCTCGCTGCCCCTCTCCCTGGCCCCTCTCCCACCACTGGGACATTTTACTTGCAGATACAGTCTGCAGACAGCGTCGGGCTTCTCAATGACAAGTCCAAGCAACAGAAAGAAAAATCACTGTCTGAACTTGGGGGTAGGAGAGGTGCAACTTTCTGAAAATCACCTGACAGGCACCAGAGGCCAGAAGGAAGTCCCAAACCAGGGGTCCCGAGCTCTGGGCTGAGGAGGGGTTGCAAACAAGGACAGACACAACGTAATCCCCTGGGTCTTCCTCACCAAACACAAGAGTTCCCGAAAATCTGCATCTGAATCATGTTTGGGTCAACATAATTTTATCACTCAACATGAGATGGTGGATGGTGTAGCAATGAACGGAACTATTTATTTCTGCTCATACTCTCCTGTGAGTAGCAGGGATTTGTCCTCTCCCCTTGGAGCTCTGTTCTCACAGCTGGAGCAGCAGCCGGCATCCCCTGGCTCTTGTTTGAAATGCACATTCTCGGGCCCCACCCTAGACCTGCTGAATCAGAGCTCCGGTCCCTGCCTGTGGCCCAGTGACCTGCATTTAACAAGGCTTCCAGGGGCTCTAATGGGTGTCATGCTGAAGCACTGCTGCCTTGGAGAACTTTGAGGCCATGAGCCACCGGTGCCCGGAGGGAGCAAGAGGGACACACGATGCTGAGAGGCAGGAGGAGGCAGAAACTGAGAAATAAAAAAGATGAAAAAAGGGTGAAAAAAGATGCTGGGACTAGGAGGGAGGGGGTGGGCTGAGGTTCTGAGTAGCAAAGATCAGTAGCTCCTGCCCTTGGTGTGCCCCCAAGGGGGCTGTTCCCCTAGGACAGCTGGCCCCTGGCTCCAGTGGTTCTGATCCAGCAAAGATTGCACTGTTAGGGACATGCATGGCCATGTAATGGCTAAACCAGCAGTGACCGGGATGCACCTAAGACCAGAGGGGTCTCCATGAGTGTTCAGCCAGGAATCTTTCTGTGACTCTCTCAGTGCAGTGGGAGAAACCTGAGACTGAGTCCCGGTCAAAGTCGGCTGAGTCAGGTCAGGGCTGCTCTGGATGAGATTTGATTTAGAGAAAACCAGAGATCTGTCATCTTCTATCTCACAGTAGTTCATGGACGTCAATTTATACCCACGACACCTGGGCTGCCTTAAAGAGGCACTTCTTCACCGGCCATTCTCAGCCCCTCGCAAACTCTCTTTACCAAAGACGACAGTGCCTTATGAACACAGAACAAAAGGGTGGGGTGTTTTGGTTTCCAGGACAGTCGTTCCAGGGGCAGAGGCTGGGGCCCCAGGGACAGCCCAAAGCTCTGCTTCTGCTCTCTTCGCTTCTGGGAGGAGGAGCATCAATTTCTCCAGAGCAAACCTGGCCAATGTCCTTCCCGTTACTTGGCTTCTTCTCACGGTGGGAAGGTTCCCTTCAGACCCTCATTTTAACCATCCGGATGTCCATTCTCACCCCCTTGGGTTTAGCCCAGCTGGAGCTGAGAATGTAGTGCACCCTTCCTCTTCCCACCCCACGCCTGCGCAGGTGATGGTTGCAGAGCCCTGCCCAGGCAGGCATAGGTGCTGATGCTTTCTCTGCTCGGGGCCATGAGAATTCTGCCTCGTCTGCAGTCTGGCCTTGACGCCGTCTCTCGGCACTCTGGCCTCCACCTTGATGTCCGCGTCCATCATCTCTGCCCTCTGTCATCTCTGCCCTCCATCAATGCCGCATCATCTCAGCGGGGAGAGCTTCCCTGGTCTTTTCAATTCACGTAGTCCTCTTTCTTTCTCTCTCTCTCTAATGGTTAAAAAAATCTGTCTCACCTTTTATTGCAATATTTTCTAATTTGTCATCTTAAGCAAATAGGCATTAAGGTCCTAGAGGTCAGGGATCAAGTCCTACATGCATCTTTGTATTGCACCCACCCCAGCACCTGACGCGGTTAGGTTTTCAGTAAATATTTACAGAACGGCTTTCTGTTCTGTACACAGCTCCCTATTTGAAAACTCCAGGTGGCTATTTTACACACATTTCAAACTCAAGCTATTCAGTTGGAATTCCTGATCTTCACCTCTTTACTCACTTCACATCTGATCCTCTTCCTCATCCTTGTAATGGCATCTCCATCTCCCAGGGGTCTACATGAAAAGCTTCAGGCATCTCGGAATCCCACCCTTCCTGGCCACACCCAACTGTTGACCAAGCTCTTTCCAACTCTACCTTCAGGATGTGGCTAGACTCTCTCCACTTCTCTGCCCCAGCTCGGTCAGCTGCCAGAGCCTCCACACTCGTGTCCACTCAGCCCCAGTGAAATCTAAGGTCTTCCCTTTGGTTTTGTCTCCCACTCTCCGCTCAGACACTGTGGCTTTCTCTAACTTGGATAAATTAGCTTGTTCTCACAGGTACCTCACTTTATTCTTTTTTACACAACTTTATATTTTCCCTCTAGGCACTCATCACGATTCTAAATTAGATATTTATTTATGCATTGACTTGTTTAGTGCCTCTTTTCCTTTCCTGGTGGAACTCCTTAAAGGCAGGACAATATCTGCCTGGTTCACCATTAGCTTCCCAGCACCCGCTGGAGAGCCTGAATATAAGAGGCGTGCAATAAATAGTTTCTGAGTGAACACGTGTTGAAATTGCAAACATTGTGCTCAGTATGCTATGCTCCCTCTTGTTCTGTTGTTCAGAGTTGATTAGCTAACAAAGGTGAGACATCCCCCTGATGTAAGGCAAGACTAGGCAATTCAACTTAATTCTGTTCGGTGCAGTTCAAGTCATTTCAATTATATTCAATTCCTTTTAACTTAATTACACAAACCTTCACAGACACAAGAAACATGACAGCCTTCATGTTGGGTGGGACGACATCAGCGATAAAAACTATCCATTCCTCGTCTGCCAAGGGCTCCCCATTCCCTGCTTCTTATCTTGTGGCCAAAGACAATTGTTGGACGTACAACTGGAGGTAGCTGCACTCAGAAAATTACAAATAGACAATTGGTCAACCTGAACTGGATCTCAGTGCCGTCACTTATTAATGTATGGCATGTCCAATGACAGGTTTGAAGACTGTACAAGACCAGCGGACGTGAATAATGTAATGATGACCAGGGAGGCTGAGCTGAACGCCTCTCCCTCCATCACCGGTCATCTCCCGTGACTGGAACCCTTCAATCCACATTTAAAACCTACCCTAGGCCATCAGGTTCCTTTCCAATTGGTTATTTCTCCCTTCTAGGCTATTTCATCCAAGTATATGATTTTTTAGCCTAGTCACTTCCCAAAAGATGTGAGATACACGACAGGTTAAAACACAAGACATATCATCAATGGCCCAAAGGGAGTTCGTCTGTTTTATTACAAGAAACAGAAATAGAGCCTTTCAGGCACCCTCACTGAGCAGATATAAATACCCAAGGACCTGGTCTCAGTTCTCTGGCAGCTAAGGCAGGGAGGAAAATAAAAGGAAATGTATCACTTTACACAGTTTTAATTTTCTGACATGGAAGGTAGATACAGCTTTCTACAGAGACCACATTATTTGCTCTTCTGTAACTACACACCAGCAGGAATTGATCGTGAGTCCTTTATTAAAAGACTTAGAGAAGAAGCAGGATAGACTTTACCTTAATCAGTTTCATAAAAGGGACAAATTCGGCTCAGCCCTGGTCTCATATCCACCCTCAACCAAGGCGATTCTTTGAGATTGATAGCAGGGGACCCAACACTCTGCCTGCTGATGATCCAGCTTTCTATTGTACTAATTTCATTGAACCCCATTTACTCTCATCTGGACCTTAATAGAAATCAAACAACAGTTTGCCTCCTTCCAAGTATATTAGCAGACTCAGTTCTCTGAGGTGTTTCTGTTCCCTCCTTTCCAGGCCCACTCTTTTCCCCACCTGTCATAAGACTTCCTGCTTTCCCCCTGAGTATTCCACCTGGTCTCCACACCACTCTTTCTTGATCTTTCCAGTTCTATGATGGTTCTTATGTTGGGGGAGGCACATCTGGAATGGTGTTTATCAATAAAACAGCTGACCGCGATAGAGTAAAGTCAGAGGATCTCAGGGTGGGAAGGACTCTCCAGGGTTATTTAGTCCAACACTCACCCTCACGCATGACCCCCTCTGTCACCTCCCCAGTGACAGAGCCCATGACCTCTGCTTGAGTAACTACAGAAAGAGGGAGCTGTCCACCTCACCAGGAAGTCCCTGCCCCTGGGGGTAGTTAGAATTGCTGGAAAGTTCTTTCTTACATTGAGCTGTAAACATCTTTCTTCTAACATGCAGACATTGAGCTGGCTCTGCTGCTGGAGAATGATCTTTTGAGTCCCTAACGTATGCTCTTTATACACACCCACTCCTGCTCCCTGGAATATTCTGAGATGCCATCTAGATTTTCCTACGTTCTTTATGCCTAGTCATAGGTTTAAATACTTTGGAAGTCACTAATCTATTAATGGAATCTATTTGATCTAAATTCTGGGAACATAACCAAACCTATTCTGAGCTGGTCATGCTCCTAGAATAATTGTTTGAGGCACAGAAAACATACTATCTAAGAAGCATGAGAAGAAGAGAGCCTTTACCTGAGGTCAGGTGTGAGGGTGACTGCGTGGCTGATGAGTGACAGAGCCTTCTATAGGAATGGCCTCCCTAACGCTGGGCTTTGCTGCCATGCAGCTTTTCTCCTGGCCTTAACGCTTATTGAGCAGTCTTTGAGAGAGCTCTGGGCCTAACATAGAATCTTGAAATGTGACATTGTTCTTATAAAATGAATGTGTAAATCACACACTGTACCAAAAAGAGCACCAGAGAGAGAGAGAGAGAGAGAGAGAGAGAGAGAGAGAGAGAGAAATATCCCTTTATCCTCTACTCTAATAAGAAGAAAAAGGGGTGTGGCTGGGATGAAGGGAATGGCTACCCTGTGTGTCTATGGAAAGCTGTGATTTAAATGTGCACATGATTTTCACGAGAACGTCCTATACCATTAGCCTGTCATTTGGATGATGATGTTTGGGGCTTTCTGTTTGCCCTGCTCTTGTTTGCCCACGTCTGGGGCTTCTCATGGCTCCCAGAATGCAAGCTCAGCCTGGGGAAGGAAGGCAAAGATGGTCTCTCACAGTCTCATAAGCTCCTCAGCACCCACTGTGCAGCAGGTGTGAACAGGGAGGGTCCTCGCCCTGCAAAGCAGTTACTGATTATCTGCGGGTCTACCGGTCAGGGCTTCTCCTTCCCCACCATGAGGGCAGGTAATAGAGCTGACTGAAGGCCGTGCTTTGTCCGACTGTGCCTGTGGATGTCTTGTTTCCCACGTGCTCACCCGCTTGGGAAGAATATCCACTGGGTGAATTTTACATGTGCCGTGCAGCGTAGCACCGCTTTAATTTTCCAGAGCACAGCGCTTCAGTGTCGGGGCGAGGGGAGTGGGCTGGCCGTCTCCTGGCACCGCACTCACTCAGGTGGGACTTTGCACTAAAATCTCCCTCCCCTCAGCTGCCTGGCTCCGTGTACCTCTGTCGGCAGGCTTGTTTAAGGAAGTAATAAATGCCCGTGAGCAGGGCGAGTTCAGGGGGCAAGGACAGCAGCACTACCTAGAGCTCAACCAACCACGACAGGGCCAAGAGCAAGTCAGTAACCCGAGAAAAAGCAAAGCCCTTCGCCCTGCAAAGCCAGGGCGCTCTGCGAGGCTGGAAGCCGCGGAAGGATTTCCATGTGTTCTCAAGCCTTCCTAGCACAGAGCCTCTGCTGCCTGTCAGCGGGCTGTCCTGCGGTTTTCCTTCTCCGACAGGCCAGCAGTGGATAGAGTCCCAGAGTCCCCTGGGACCTTGGGCAGGGACCTGACACCTCTGGGCCTCGATTTTCTCATCTGCTCAGTGGGGATGGTGATGTGAACTTACCCTCACCGGGCTGTGGAAAGGACAAAGTAAATAATAATAGTAATTGCTGGCACTGGTTGAGTATTGTTCTATGTCAGGCAATGTGTTCGGTGCTTTCTACGTTTTGTCTCATTTAATCCTCACAGCAATCCTACTAGGCAGAGATACGGATGCAGAAACTGGGGCTCAGAGCAGTTAAGTAACTGGTTAAAGGTCACACAGCCAACTGGCTCTGATGGTGCCTGTCGTCACTCATTCATTCATTCACCACTATTTATTGAGTGCTTGCTCCACACCAGGCGCTGAGAAGCAGAGCCGCACGCCACCCCTGCCCTCCTGGCTGGAATGTGACTGGAATGCACCAGTCCAGAGTGAATGGAAGTGGAATACAATCCCAAGTTCTATGCAACCCCCAGTGGGCCCCGGGCTGCACCCTCGGGAAAAGGCCACACCTGGCGCTGATGGCTGAGACCTCCTCTGGGAGACAGGCTGGCTCTACAGGTTCCCCCCGGGCACAGAAACCAGGCAGAGAGGTCTTGTGCGGTTTCCTTAGGTTTGATGCATTTCCAGCCTTACAGGTCTGGAAGGAACCTTGAGAAAGCACTGAAGCCATTTTTCAGTCTCTGAGAAGGACTGCATTTGTACTTTCCTTTGCTGGAGAGACTCAGCCAGGGAAACTCACTTTAAAAACCTGGTTAAACAGAATCTGTATTTACAAAGAGGTAGATTTAAGAGCATTCTGGTGCCTTGAAACAGTGAGCACTCCCAGTGCATTTGAAATAGGATTGATTCAATGCATTTTCTTAGCACGCGGCTTTTCAGGAATGCAAAATACACCTGTGCCCAGCATCTCCAGGCTCCTGAATTGTCGACGATGCCTTTCTCCCTGTTTGGCCACGTGCTCCTGCTTCTAAAAGCACTCGTAGAGAAGTCCTTCCTCAAATCTGACTGAATCCTACCTGAGATGCTTAAGGTCACTTCAGGGATCTTTCTGATACAAGCTGAGAGAGAGAGGGACTTGAGGGGAGAGGGCGGGTGCTCCAGGACTCTGTGCGATCTGGGACAGCCTCGGGGGCTAAGAATGTCGCTGTGGCTGAATCTTGGCGTGGTTCCTGTCACTCTGTGCTAGCTGCTCCCAGACACTCAGTCCCTCTCTGAAAATCCTTTCCTCGGAGACGCCTAAAGCAGACCCTGTGGTCTGTGCCGTGTGGCTCAGCACTCGCCCCACCCGGTCGGTCTTAGAGATCAAGGCCTGCCCTTACAGCACAGAGGGAGGGGGAGGTTGAGGCTCCGGGAACTAATGTGACCTGACCAAGGACACACAGCAAATTTGTGGCAAAACTGGGAAGACCATCCAGACTGGAGCTCTTTCCTTTACAAATCTGAGTCTCCTCCGCCTCCCCGCATTCTGATTCCCTAAGCTCCAGAGGTGCGTCTTGTTCTTTGGTAAGGACCCGCCACCCACAGCACACACAGCCCAGGTTTAGGCACGTTAGTTGCCCACAGCATACGTGGCTTGCTTGGACCTGAGTGGATCCAGGCAAGACCACTTGGGCCGTGAGACATGAGCAGGAACTGAATGTATGGAGGCTCTGCATCTGTTCGTAAATGAAGATTGCATAGCCAGGCTTTTAAAGGGAGGCTCCCTGGCTGAATCTGTCCATTGAAGACGTGTACAAATGCAGATTTATTTCCTTCCTCTCTACACACTGATTGACTATGTTAAGTGTCTGAGCCTGGAACGTTCCTATTGCAAAGAAAGGCCCATTGCTCCCTGAGCATGCCCTGGCTCTCTCCAGGCGACCTGCTGCCCCCAGGGGGCCTGGGCAAGGGCATCCCCTTCCTTTCCTGTGGGACCAGCCAGTCTGAGCCCTAATTAGATAGAAGTCTGGTGTTCTCAACCCCTCCGGAATGGTCAGGCAGCCCTCAGCTTTCTATCACTCCCGGATGTCTGCAAGGTTATGAGCTGCTGGGCTTAGGAAGGCACAAAAGTGTTTAGTTCTGCCCAGGTTCACTGTCGGCAGGTGGGGTCCTGAGAGTGCTCTTCCACTCCCCGAGCTCTCCTCTTGGAGTTGTGCCGAGTCTCAGGAGGCAAGGTCCGCGGTTGATTCCTAGTGCCCTGCGAAGTTTTAACAACTGACAGAAAGGCCTGCTTGTATTTCACGGATGCTCCCTGGCCGGTGCTTCAAGTCACAGTTGATTTAGTTACTGAGTTGCAAACATGTGCAGCCCAGGGGGACCCATCTGAGCCTTCCCTGGCAATGGTGACCATGACCACTCTCAATGTCATTCACCTTGACTTCGGGAGCCACCCCTGGAAAACATGTAGGAACAAAAACCAAAACACTCTGGGAAGGCCTGGGACTCTGCATTTAGGGAATCAAACTATCTTTTGGGCAAGCCACTCTCCACCTTGGACCTGAGCTTCCCTACTCATGGAGTGGGAGAGCAGGATAGACGAGCTTATGGGTCTCTTTTGGGTCCAAGTCCCAGCTGCCTGCTGGCAGCTGTGGGGAGGCAGGTGGGAGGGTCTTTTCTGGCCACACTGGCTGTGGCCTGTCCAAGGCCTGGGGAAAAAAAAAAAATCCATTTTTTTTTCTGTCCCAAAATACAAAAAGAGAAAACTGCAAAATCAGAAAGAGCAAATATCTAATTAAATGTCTACATAATGTAACATTATGTAAATGCAATTAATTATTAAATTTGATAGCCATAAAAATTTCATTACATTTAAAAACAATTTGTTCCTCCCAATCTCTCCCTGGGAAGACATTTTCCAACATGCCTGGTGATTGCTGAGGGCTTATAGCCATGAGTTACTCATCGACAAATATTTCTGACAGCCAAATCATTGTTTTAAGAAAAAAATCCCTTTTAAATATTTTACACCAAAAAATATATATTAATGTAGAATGTGGGTAACTTTTAATGAGTTTGATGAAATGTGAAGTGAAATCTCCAAAAGTGAGGATGCTGAGGGCCTTCGAAAATCCTTCGATTGTCCCAGAAAGATTATTGCAGGGGGTACAGGACTAAGAATTCATGTCTATTAGGGGCGTCACTTCTGCTGCCTCCTACCGTGCCGGCCCCTTCCGTGGCCCTACTCTTCCGCCCACTCTCCTCCCCTCCCTAGCTGACTGCCAGCCCCGTGGGCATGCTATTAATAATGCAAAATTTTTTTTTTTAACAAACCCTGATAGCCATTGACAGCTCTGTCAGCATTTTACACAGTGCCTCATCTCATTCATCTTCGCCACACACCTCATCTTATAAACCAGGGATCTGGGGTCTAGAGACTTGAAATACTCTGCTCCTGGTCACATGGCTCTCAGAAGTAGTAGAAGCTAGGACTCACATTCTGGTCTTATTCCACAGCCTGAACTCTCTTGTGTATTAGGAAGGCGTGTGTACTGTTCAGCAATTTGATTAATAAGGCATATATAACATAAAAAAGTGAAGCCCTCCTGTTTCCACAACTTACCTACTTTTCTGCCCCTGTGTGACCCCTTCTCCCTGTGCATCCACGGCTGACAGTTTGCTGGGCACCTTTCTAGACTTTTGCTGTATATTTGCATATCTATCGAGGTACCTATCCATCTATCCATTCCTCCCTCACTTATTTATTCTGGTGGCTTCCCTCCCTACTGGTGGCAGCTCCCAGGATGGAAAAGGCGATGACAAGCCTTCGCCCGAGATGTTGAAATTCCAAGGACAAGGCTGAACGGATGTATATCTGTGGGATCAGGGACAGCAGGTGGGGGCTTCTCACCCCTCTGTCTCCCTACCCTTTGCAAGGTTTCTCTGGCTAATTAACACTCCTGCACGGCCTCGCCCGCTCAAAGGGCATGCTGCCTTCTCCGCCTGGGAGGTCTCTTGGCTTAGCCGGCTCAGATCCCACACGTGGGTGCTTTGAGCAGAACTGGGAACCTGCATAAAAACCAGTGGCACAGTCCTGACTCACTGCTGCTTCTCTGTCCTTTGCTTAAGGGGGAATCATAATTAGGATTGTTCAGAAGAGAGCCAGGCGATACACTGACTTACTTGGGGAAAGGACCATGCTGCTTTGATTTCTGCATACCCAAAGCCGGCAGAGCATCTAGTACACAGTAGGTACTCAATAAATTGTCAAAGGAATAAGTTAGGACAGTGAGAACAGGGCCTCCCCGGGTGTTGCATTCAGAAAAGCTCTGTCACAGTGAATTTTTTACTTGCAAAGATGAGAGATTTCTAGTCCTCTGGTGGATTTTGTTCCCTTTTGTTTTCCTAGTCATAGTTCAGGGGGAAAGAAAAGCCACTCTCTCTCTGAAAAAGTAGGAAAACCCCACGGGGTTTGGGTAACTTGAGCTACAAGGCTCTTTCTCATGCTGCAAGGATAGAAATATTTAACAATAGCACTGACAATGTCATCTGTGTCAAAGAAGTGACTTCCTGGCTGAGAGATGGTCAAGAAAACACAGTGCCCTGGGAGTGGAGGCTGGGCAGGCTACAAACTCGGGGCTCTGATTCAGGTCCCTGCTTACTGGCTGTGTGATCTTGGGCAAGTCACTTGACTTTTCTGTTTCTCATTTTTATTGTCTGTAAAATGGTGATAATCATAGCACCTGCCTCCTGTGTTGTGCCTATTGTTAGGCACAATGATATAAGGTAAAATATTGAGCACATGCTTAGTGTGTATATATGTGTATGTATGTGTGTGCACACAGTAAAAGCTCAAAAGTATACTATTATTTTAAGAATAAAATCTGGACCCCATCATAATGCTATTATCAATATTCAAGAACTTGATTTCTATTGGCAACTCTTTGTTGAATCAATGAATGCATGAACGAATGAATGAATGAATGAATGCTCCGCCTTGGCCAGGGTGAGGTGCTAAGGCGGGTGTCCCATATAGCCCATCTTCGAATCCCCAGATTTGACCAGGTGACCCGTAGTAGCAGCCTTTCTAGGTGAGTTAGCTGGAAGTTCATAATTCAGAAGACCAGGTAGGGAAGGAGGCAAGAGCTTTGAGTTTTTGTCCAGAAGCTCTGGATTCAAGCACTAAGTCTGCCATTTGGCATCCATGTGGAGGCATTGAGAACTCCTCTCTGTCTGGGCCCCCGTGCATCTTCAGAAGGAATGTCGACGGAGCAAACGAGAGGCGCAAAGGAAGTAAGCCAGGGGGTTCTAACACTGCCCATGCCAGGGGTGGCAAGACCCAAAGTCTTCCCATTTTCATAAAGAGATGGGTATAGTAAACAGTCCCCTTTCCTCTTACCCCTGCCCTGTCCATGCAAGAATGACAATAAGTGAGAGCAGTGGGGGAGGTGACAGGGAAGGGCGGGGACTGGGCCCATTAAAGCAGGCAGCTCTCATGGGCATCAGCCAGTCATTACCACGCAGGAAGGCAGGCCCCAGCCAAGCCAGCAAGTGCGACTGCTGGGCAGCTGGAAGTCTGGATGAGCACGTAAAACTTTCCTAGTTTTATACATTCCCACCTAACTCAAAATTAATTTTATAACTTTGAGTGGGTCAGCACCATGAGAGACAGTTTAAACACTGTGGGTCAGATTTACCCCAGGGGGCTGCCAGCACTTGACCTCTAGCCCAAGCTCAGCCTATGAAGCATGACCCTGTAGCCCAGGTCACACAAGGAGCCGGGCTAAGCTGGTGGGTAGTCACACAGAGTCTAGGGACAGGACCTGGTCCTGACACTCCAGCCAACTTTAAGAGATCAAACAATGCAGCAACAGAATGTGGCTGTTCTAAGGAACAATGACAAAATGCCCAGAAGAACACACCTCTAGACAGAGTATTCCACAGGAAAACAGCACACCTGCAGCTTCCGGTCATATAGCAAATCCACAGCAGAAGCCAAGCGTGTGAGCCAAAGCCAAACAGAAGCTTACACAACTCTCCGTGAACGCGGGCTCTGCCAGAAGACGTGCCGTGTGCCCTCTGACTCAAGCCTCCAAATCCTGGTCACACAGCAGCCTCCACTCCTGTTTACCCAGATTTGTCTTCTGAATGCTTGTTGTTGGAAGGCCTGAAAAGGCTGTTGTGCTGAGATTACACTAATATTTGTTGAGCTCTTAGTACATGCCAGATGCCATCTAAGCTCTGTGCATGTATCGGTGCTCATAATCCTCAAAAAACCCTATGAGGAAGCCTTACTCATTCCCCTAGAGGAAACTGAGGCCCAGAAATGTTCATCACAGCTGCCAGGGCTGAGAGCTAGAAAATAGCAGCTCTGGGATTTGAACCCAGATGGGCTGGCTCCAGAGTCCAAGCCTTCGGCTGCCGCCCATGATGGCTCCCGCCTCATCTTCCGATACCAGAGCAGAGGGAGGGCGAGAGGGCAGCACCATGACGGGCGGCAGGGCTCAGTGTGGCTCCAGCTCAAGCAGCTTCAGAGCAGAGGCAGCAGACCCCTCGGTGAGCGGTATCTGGGACCCCCAAAGGGCCAGCTGCTCCTCCCTCAGGACTTTTATTTCCTCTTGTGAGTATGAGTTCTGCCAGAGGACAATGTAAACCAGTACTCAGTCTAAAAGAAAATCCAAGAAAGGAGGTTCCTCACTAACTGATGTGAGGACGAGGGACGTGCACGAGCCCCTTTGCATGCTCCACTCCAAAATGCCACCTCCAGCTCTTTTACCGGGAAGTCTTAAAAGACAGGGTGATAGCCCGCTCCATGGGCTTCTTTCATTAAATGATTTCTGAAACGTTACACCTCTGCGTACGCTGCGAGACGCTTCCACTCTGTTCCCTTTTGATCTCTGTAATTTATTTTAAGGATCACATTGAACATGTTATTTGCTTTGTGAGCCATGGCCCAAAGAAAT
Organism: Macrotus californicus; assembly: GCA_007922815.1. Classification (NCBI taxonomy): domain Eukaryota; kingdom Metazoa; phylum Chordata; class Mammalia; order Chiroptera; family Phyllostomidae; genus Macrotus; species Macrotus californicus. Next base: position 36,489 of record VMDR010000398.1, on the reverse strand, counting down.
CAAATTCTAACCTGATCACAGCATTCCATTCCCCGTTGCCCCAGTCATTAAGAACCTGCCGCACCCCGCCACCCCCATCCCGGTATCACTGCCTCTGAATTAAGTCCAAATTCGGCCTGGAGTTCCAGGCTCCAGCCATCTTTCCAAGTTATTTTCCGCCTTTCATTGATTGACTGTCTTCCCCTTCGGCTAAACTGGGCTGATGGGCAAGGAACAGTTCCAAGCCCTCCCTTCACGCAGCCCCATGTGCATGGACAGAGGTCTCCACCAGGCTTCCTGAGCACCCGTTTTCACCATTCGGCCCACGCTGGAATCTTCACTGTCATGCTCTCCCTCCTGGGAAGCAAAAGTCACAGGAGGGCAAGGATGTATCTTCAATGAGTCCCCATCACACTTGACACATAGTAGGTATTCAGCAAATGTTTCTAAAGTTTAACCCATCGCCTGGGGAGCTGATGCATGGATGGAACACTCTTGGAATTTTGTGTTTGCATTCAAAATGGTGCCAAGGAAGCTCTCTGGGGGGGGGGCACCTGCCTTTATGTGCACGCTCTGCTTCTCACTGAGTGACATGCCCCTCTGTTAGGGAGCACAGTGAGTCGAAGGTAGAAAGAGCCCTCAGTGGCTCCTATTGCACCTCCGGAGCTGGGTGCATGTAATGCCTGCCTTATGCTGCGCACCGTGTCCAGCATGGAATAGCCAGGTGCTGGTCACTGGGGAGCTCCTGGTCTGCAAAGGAAACAAATCACTCTGAGGGGCTGGCTCTGAGTGGTGGCCAAAATCATCTGTGGAAGGAACGGATAAGGTAGAGGAGGAAGGAAGGAAGGAAGGAAGGAAGGAAGGAAGGAAGGAAGGAAGGAAGGAGGGAGAGACTGGAAGGAATACACAGATGCATGTGTCTCTGTGTGTGTGGATCGGTAGAGGGTGGAGAGAGGGCAGATGATGGGCAGATGCATGTGGAAAAAAGGAGCAAGGTGCAAATAGTCACCCTCCCCACTCCATTCTAAGCCTCTTTCGGTAACATTATCCTACTCTATCTTTTGTACAGCACTTATCACACTCTGAAATTGATTTATTTACATGTTTGTTTGCCCTTTATTTTAAAAAAGCCATTCAGAATCGCCCTACTAAAATGTAAGCTCTATGAGACCAGGGACCTTACATGTCCTGTTCCCCATAGCCTCCCCAGAGCCCAGACAATAGTAGACAAATGACTATTTGCTAAGTGAGTGGACAGAAGACGCTGTCAGATGGAATTTTCATGCCTAGAATTTAAACTAGGAAGTGCCGAGGATGTGTATGGAATGATGGCCTGGTTCCTCTCTTGGTGCCTCACAGGAAGGGCTCTCTGGGTCCTGCCGAGGGTGGGGTCAGCCCCAGGGGGAAAGGATCGAGGGGAACAAGAATGGCAACCAGTGACCCCACTTCTAGCTGTTGCAGGGATGCCCTGCTGTCTGGGGTCTAGCCTTTCAGAATGCCGCCTGGTGTGGCATTTATTTCTTATTTATGGAAGGCGTTGTGCTCACGCTGGCACAGCCTCAGGGACCACAACAGGAGCACCCATTCCTGTCCCTCTCCTCCCGAGAGCAGGTGATGTGAAACGCAAAGCATGCCCACTGCCAGCCGGCCATGCCCTCCTCCGCCAAACAAATGCCCTTACTGTTAAGGTTTTATCACAGCGGAGGATTTTTATATCCATTTCTATAGGGGGAGAGGAAGAAGAAAAAACAGAACAAAAAGGAGGCAACTTGACGTGGAGGGTCGCGAAAGCCCACGCTCAGGTTTGTCTGTAGAGACAGACCTGCCTCCTAATCAGGACAATCTCGGATGAGTTGAGTGGCCCTGGCCGGATGCATGTCCTCTGCGTGCTGCTTTTTCATCTGTGAAACGGGGCTAACAGAGTCTACTTGGAGGGCTGTGGGGAGGGCAATGGATGAGAAAGCGTGTAGCCCAGTGCTCGGCACTCAGCCAGGGCACTGCCAGTGAATGCCAGTGCCCTCCTCATTCCCCTGGGAAGGTGCTCCGTCCTATTCCAAGATTCCTCTCCTCTTCCCAATCTTGGCTCAGTCTGTTAATTCAAGTGGGTTCACACTGACTGTTTAATGTGCCAGTTAAAACTATGGGTTCCGCTATCAGACGGCCCAGGTCTGAGCCGTGGCTCCGTCACTCATGGGGTGTATGACCTTGGAAGGCTGGGTGACCTCTCTGAACTACGGTTGTGGCGGCTCTAAATGGGAACATGGACTCACTGAGTGGGGCGAGGGTTAAGTGTACGTTGCAGATACGGCAGGTAGAACTGTGCCAGGAACATGGTGAATGCTCTCCAGTGTGAGCTTGCTCCGTACTCCCCTGCCACCCCTGTGGCCCTCGGCCTGTCCCTCCAACACAGCAGAACTCCTTCCGGTGCCACTCCCTCTTCCCAGAAGACACCCTCCCTGCACCCTGCCCCCCTCCCATCCTCTCTTAGCTGCTCCATCTCATCATCCAGGCCCCACCCTGGAGGCCCTCTCCCTGGTGAGGTCTTTGCTGCCACTTGATCGCACTCATCCTCCCTCAATGCTGACATTCTCTAGGACAAGTTCCTTTTGTGTGACTTGTGCACACTTACCACCACGTGAAATTATTTTTTATTTTCCCTATTGGATTTGCTCATTTGTCATCTCTCCCCACTGGAATGTAGCTCCATGAGAGCGGAAACCAGCCTGTCTCATTCCTTGAGACCGAGTCTGAGGCAGAGGGAGCCCTCAGTGGATTTGTAGAATGAAGAAGTGAATGAATGGATGAATAGCAGGACGAACGAATAGCTACCTCTCCAGGACAGAAAACAAGTTGAAGCACCCGATTCTTTGCAGGGTTTTGTTGAGATTCTGCCTACCTGGTGCCCGACGCGGGAGCCATGGTAAAGGCCTATTTCCAACTCTCCTGCCCTTTCTTTCAAATCTCAAAAGCAGCTACCGATCCACTCGATAAAGCCTACAGGTAGCTCCTGGGAGGGCCTGCACCCTCAATCACCCAGCTAGAGGAGCCAACACACCTCATCCCTCAGGTCCCTGCTTCCTGCCGCACCAGGCTGGGGTGGGTGTGGGGGCTGGGACACCACTCTCCCACTGCTGCCTTCCAGAATGGTTGAATGCGGCTGGAGGCCTGCTCTTCAAGCGCCCAGGGCTTGGGTCCCTTCCTCCCTCAAGGGCAGAAAGGCTGTAACATTAGGCTGTCCTCATTTACTGCTGCTGAGATTGCCTGTGGAGGGGTCTGGGCCCTCTCGAGCAAACCCAGCTTTGGCTCTGAAGAGCCTCACTCAGCTGACGGTTTGTAAATGGACAGTGGGTGGCAGGCAGGAGGGGGGCGCATCAGGGCGTGGTACCAGGGCCGGAGCCTGCCTGGCCTGGCCTGCGTGGCTTCCTGGAGCCAGTGATATGGGGGATGTGCACTTTTCTGGAAAAGAACCACATCAATATTCTGGAAGACTCTTATGCAAATAGGGACAAGTCTTGGGGGCTCAAAGCCAGGGAAGAAAACCAGGCTGCACAAAGGACTGAGGCCACGGAAAAGTCAAAATAATAATCAAAACCCAGAGATGCTGGCTGCCGGAGAAAAGGCTCGGGGGCTAATACTTCCAGAGGGACACGTCCTGCAGGCTGGAAGAACGAGTGACTTTCGGGGGGGAGGAGCATACCCTGTCCCCTGCTCCTTCCCAGGGTATGTATACAAAGCCTGCTGCAAACCCGCACGCGGCCCCGTTGGTCATTCACTGAGCGCCTTGGGCAATCTACTTCCCTTTTCTGAGGCTCGAGGTTCTCACTTTGAAACTCTGTGCTGGGCGCAGAGTAATTGCTCAATTAATGGCACCGCTTATTATCATTTCAGTGGAGTTGGTTCTCACTGATTTTTTTATTCGGAGAGCTCAGAGGTGTTTTCTTCTGTCCCCCTGATCTTTCTGCACGAAATGGCAGTGGGAAAGCCTGGGCGGTCTGGTTTTAAATGACACTGTCTGGCCGTGCCAAAGGGTGCTTCCTGGGTCGGTACGCAGAGAAAGGAGCCGCACTGTGACCCCCTGATCTGGAAACGGAGGTTCTCTATGGGTGCGAATGCTCTCTGGTCCCAGTCACATCAAGAAGATAACTCTGAAGTTGTCATAAGAATCTAAATCTTCCTTGTCATTTGCCAGCCATTCTCAGGGAAGACAGACACAAGAGAGAAGGCCTCAAAGGCGGAAAGAAAAGAACATTTGGCAGACGGGGAGAAGGTGACGAGACGAGGCATGTGGGAAATGGAGCGTTCTGAGCCAGTGGAGCCCAGTGGGCCAGTTAAGAGGGCAGCTTCCCCCCCTGTCAGAGATGGCTCGGCTCCTCCATCATCTCTGCCAGCACCGCGAGGGGCTCCCTCCTCGGGCTGTGTGGAAAGGGCAAGGACGCTGGTGGTGAAGACGGCCGTCCTGTGCTTTTTATAAACCTGCTGGCTGGTGTAACCCTCCCAACCATAGTGGAGTGGGGATCTCTGTCCTCATTCTGCAGACAAGGAACCTGGAAAAATGCTCTCCCAAGTCACACTAGGCAGAGGATGGGGCTGGGAGCCCACCCGAGGACTGAGGGGCTTTGAAGCCTGGCTGGTCCTCACTCTGCAGGGTGGTTTGCTCTGCCTCCAGCCTCACTCCAGGTGGCATCGCCCGCTCCGTGGAACTGGGGCAGGGGACAGCCACTGCGGCTGTGTTCTATTTTTGATCACCCTCCTTGCTCTGCAGAACGTGCCTCTGACGGCCTCTGATGGCTGGGGAGGGCCAGCCAGCTTGCTGGGGGTGCCCACCACGCCGCTGTCATCGCCTCTCAGACACCTCTCCATGCAGGCATAGGTGGGGCACAGGAGGCAGGGCCAGGACGGCAAGGGCTCGTGGCTCTCTGGGTGATAGCAGATCGGGATAGGCACCCTGGCATGTCATCACACCTTTTTTTTTTTTTTAATTTCATCTTGCAATGACAGTTTACACTCAGTGTGATTTTGTATCAGTGTCAGGTGTACAGCCTCGTGGTTGGACAGCCACACACTTCACCTCAGCTCTTGGTGCCTCATTGTTTCCTCCGTAAACTAGGGACTGCCACCACAGGCAGGGCTAAAGGACACCACCCAGGTAAAGGCTTAGCCTAGTCCTGGCTCAGGGTGAGTGCTTTATAAATGATAATCATTGGTCCACAGACCCTGAAGAATGCAGAATCATATTGTGCTCAGGCAAGAGTCCCTTAGAAACCAGTTGGCCCCCAACACTCTTGCTTACAGAGAAGGCAAATAAGGGCCCCAAAAGCAAAGCGGCTTGTCTACGTTTTCACAGCAAGTGGCAAAGATGACATTAAAACCAGCTCCCCTCACTGCCAAGCATCACCCCAGGGCAGGGGGTCCCAAACACAGCCAGCACCACAGTCACCTGGAGTGGGGGCTGAAATTGGAGCTGGGCCCCGGCCCACAGGGGCCGGTTCCATAGGTCTGGGTGGGACACGATGAGGCTGGTGCTGGGCGTTCCAGGGCCGGATCTTGAAAACCACTGCCAGGGGGTCTGCAAACGCTAATGCCTGGTGGGGCCAGGCAGGTAAGTTAATAGAGTAAGTGAACTCGGATCTGAGGGTCACTGTAGGTCACGCCAGGTCTTCTGGGAACAGCTGCCACTGCTCAGCACTGGGTAGCTGAAAGGTGCAGAAAGGTGGGTCCTGGGTTCCCAGGCCCTCCATTTTCTCAAAAGAAGCCTGAAATCTGTCTTTTCACATGAAAATTCCTCCAGTTAAATGTTAGGAACTAATTCACATTTTTTAAGAAAAGCATTTGGGCCAGCAAATTGCATCCAAGTGTTAAGCTTGGCCCAGAGGCTACAAGCTTGGGACCTTGGGTTGCCTTGTCCACACGCCTAGATCCGAGGGCAGGACCAGAACTACAAAGAACTGCTGCCTGTCCCCTGTCCCCAGGAAAAATGTAATCCTGAAATCACGCGTCTTCCCCAAAGGAGAACCTACCAATAAATACTTCAAAATCTAGTCATCCAGTTCGCAATCCTCGGGCATTCCCCAAAGCTGCTCTGATGCGGGTGTGCGGAAAACTCACTGTTTCCCTCTACTCGGTGAACAGAGAAGCCACGGGCGGTGTTATAAAAGCTCCAAGTTGGGAGGGCTCATCCAGCCCACCCTGGAACAACCCTATACTTGGTCCTCTTTTGTGGCCATCGGCATCAACCTTGGTTGCGTTTCTATGATTTGCCGGATAGTTTACACAGAATATCTCACCTAACCCTGCAATACTGGGAAGGGGGTGTTATCATCCCGCACTTCGGCAGAGGACGCAAACCTGCACTCAGAGGGGAGCACGCGTGGCGGTCAGTGACTGATAACAAGCTCGCGCCAGTGCCCGCCGGAGACTGTCACCTCCCAGCAGGCTGGTTGGTGGTTTAACGGGTTCCTGAGCCCATGTGGTCGCCCTGCTGCAGAGGGCAGGGACTGTGTCATCTACTTCCTTGTGTCCCTTACAGGGCCAAGGTCAGACCCTGCCTGCCTTGTATCCTCAGTGCATCCATGCGGCAGCCCTTGGAGCAGGCGCTATCCTGGGAGGAAAAATTACAGTTTTCTGTAAAATATGGAAATAGATGCTTGCAAACGAGTTCAAATTTATGATAATTTCCCAGTACCTCCAGACATCCCTCTCGAACATCTGTGCGGTTCATGGACGAGTGTGTGAACTGTTGCTCATCAGAAACGACTTGTGCCAGCCCCACAGACCGGGTTTCCCGCGTTTTTAGGTTTTTTCCCTCCTACCCAGTCTTTCTCCAAGTTAATTAGACCATGGGAGAGGTGTGGATACTCTTCCGTATGTCAGAGTAGCTGGAAGTCACTGGAGAGAGAGAATAGACCAAGGGAAAGAATATTTTTCTTGCCTTGGCAGTTGTTTTTTTTTAACTCCATTCTCCACTTCCCATACACACTTCACCATAAGTAAGACATGCTGCAGACTTTCTCGGGTGCCAACATCTTAACGAGAGAATCTGATTTCTGACACTTTGGAAAAGGTCAATAAAGAAAAAAAAAGAATTAGAGACGAGCCCCACATCCCCTACCCCGTGCTCATGGCAGCCGTGGAATTGTTATTTTGCAACTGAAGAACAGATGTGAAGCCTAAATGATACAGCAGAGCTTTATTTTTGAATGGTGCATATTTCTAAATTGGAGGAAAGAATGGAGCTTGACATTTATGGGTGACAGAGCTCCTGTTGCATGGCGACCTTGCTTTTCAGCACAAGCTGACACTGGCAGCCCCGGAGAAGTGGGGCTCTGTTCTGGAAGGGCCTGTTCCAGTCCCATCCCTCCACGTGGAGACAAGTCATGGTACCAAAGGTCTCCTGGTCTCCTGTGGCCACTCCTGATGCCTCTACTCAACAGTCAGAGTGATCTTTTCCAACCCAGATGGGATCGTGCCATGCCCTGCTGAAGACCCTTCAGGGGTACCTACGGCTCTCAGGAAGAAGTCCAGAGCCCTGCAGCAGGCCAAGGGTTCTGCCTGGTCTGCTTCTTCCTCCCCTTGTCAGGCACCGCATCCCTTGCAACCTCCACTCTAGCCCTCGGGTCTTCACACAGCCACTCACTTTCGCCCTGCAGGACCTTTGCACCTGCAGTGCCCTCTGCCTAGAATGCCTGGCTCTGCTGCCCTCCGCACCCTGCAGACCTCAGCCTCCCAGACCTTGCAGAGGAGGGTCCCTTGTCACCTCCTCTCCTCACACCACATGCGTTCCTTTCAGAGTGCTGCTTGAGTTTGTAATGAAAGACTCAATTATGGGTGAGCTAATTTTGGCCCACCCACCCCGAGACCCACACTCCCCGAGGGCAGGCGCTGTCTGCTTCACTCACTTCTGAAGGCCTGAGACTGAGCTTGAGCAGGGTTCCTCATCCTTGGGACTACTGACACTTTGGGTCAGATAGTAATCCTTTGTTGGAGGCTGGGGGTTTGGGGGAGGCTGCCTTGTACACTGTAGGGTCAGCATCCCTGGCCTCTCCCCAGGAGATGTCAATAGGAACCCCCAAGTGGTAGCAACCAAAAATGTCTCCAGACATTGTTAAGTGTCCCTGGGGGCAAAGGCGCCCCTGGTTAAGCATCACTGTTAGGGTCTGGCACGTAGCTGGCACTCAGTGCAGGTCTGTCCACTTCCCAAAGCCCCTGCTACTTTCTTTTTTAAAGCAGCAGATCCCTTCTGAAATCTCAGTAGACTCATACAAAGAAAAGTGGAACTGGGTGCTGCTGCAGTGGATGGATGGGGGTCCTGGGACCCACCCGCTCACCCCTCTCCTCACCCACAGCTGTTCCCAGGGCTCTGGAGAACACAGTCACAAATATTCTTGGGAGAATGTTGAGTGTATGAGTTTGGGGGTGAAAAGTAAAAGTAGACTCTGCCAAGAGTAGAATGGTTGGCACCCCGATGCCTGCTGGGGCCCGGGCCCTGTAGGTCCAGGGACGATGAGGCACAGCTGAGTCACGCCCTGAGCAGATTAGCATCAGAGTGCTTTGCTGGGCGGGAGTGTTCCATGAAGGAGAAGCACAGAAGACGAAATGAAAGAACAATAAGTACTCTTTCTTCATCTACAAAATGAAAATCATTACAGCATCTACCTCATAGGGTTGTTGGGGGCATTAAGTGAGTGGATGTACCGAAAGCGCTTAGAATGTGCTCTGCCACACAGCAAGCACTGAACACGTGTCACCACTACTGTTGTCACTATTGTCACTAGCACTTTGTCGAACATATACTATGTGCCAAACAGGTAGGCAAGTGCTATCTCACCTCAATCTCACAGTTCCAGGAGATGTACTTTGTATGATCTCCACTGGACATTTAGGGAGACCATCCGTGGATCAGGTGAGGTGCGAAGCATCCGAAGCCACACACCCTGGGAGCTCAGATCCAGAAAGCAGACCCCAGTCCAGGGCTTGGCCAACTCTTTGTTAAAGGGCCAGGCAATACATTTCTAGGCTTTGCAGGCTGTTAGGTCTGTGCTGCAACTATTCAACTCTTCCCCTGTAGTGCGAAAGCAGCCACAGACAAGATGCAAACAAATGGGCATGGCTGTGTTCCACTAAAGCTTTATTTACACACACGAAAAAAGGCAGCTGGCTGGCCAGTAGTTAGCCGGCTCCTCTAAAGCACATACAGTCTTTTGAAAGATTTCTTCCAGATGGAGGTATCAGCAAGAGCTGTTAAAGCTGTGATTTAGGTCAAAGAACATGGGCTAGGGCACAGCCTGAGAGAAGTCAGCCAGCCAACTCCTGCGCCTCCGAACCCGGCAGCCCCAACCTGGATCCCACACCTCCCCTCCCAGGGCGTCTGAGGCGCTGTGTTTGCAAAGCAGCAGGCGGACGAGGTGGGGGGAGACCTAATCCAGGACGGAGAAGCTTTGTTTGATTTTTTTTCTAAGTATGTTTGAATTATTAAGTGCCTGGCTCATTAAGCGAAGGGTGCTGTTGTAATTCTATCAACAGAGACAAAATTGCTATTTAAATTGAGTTTTGCCAATGTAGCTAATTTACTAAGTGGGCATTGCCACGTCTTAATTATTATCCTCAGATCACAGATTATTTATTCACGGGGACGCGACAGTGTTGGTGCACCGAATCTGGAGAGGCTTTAGCGCAAGCCCCTGGGAGGCGTGTGCCCTCTGGGGAGCAGCCCATCCTGTCGTGGACAGGGAGCCAGACTGGTTTCTGCAATAATGTCCATATAGTTGCTGATTTATAAGGACAAGAAGGCCAATACATCACACGATAAAGACCTGCTGATTCTCCCCGCGCCCCCCACCCCAAAACACTATTTGTTTTGATTATCTTGCAACTGGCTGTTTCCTTCCCTCCTCACTGGGTCTGCTATTGACTAGCCATGGGACCTTGGACAAGTCATTGTACTTCCCGGAGCCTCACTTTCCCTCGGTGAAATGGTCAGGCCAGTTCGGAGTCTGGGAGCGGGGCCAGGACTAGGGTGCGGCAGGCAGGTGAGGTGCCTTGAGCGTGCATGGCCCCCCTAATGCTGCCTTTCTGAGACGCTGTCCTCTGGGCACCGCCCTCGCTCACAGAGATGGACGTTCCTGTCACTGTGAGATGATGGCTGACAGCGTGACCACCTTCCGGTCTCTTAGAAATTCCGTGCTTCTGTGGAGCATGTCTGCGTGTGGAGTCAAGCCACGGATTTTGTGGATTTTGTTTCCTACCCCCTGCAGGGCAGACAGGTGGTTCTGTAACATTTTCAGACAACTGGAGAACTGTTTTGTTCTTATTTGCAAAAAAAAAAAATACTCAAGAAACAGAAAAAGACTTCTTTCAAGTTGGTGTCCTCTCCTCACCCCAAGAAAAAATTCCTGCTAACTTTTTTTTTAAATTGTTATTCTATTACAATGTCCCAATTTCCCCCCAACCTTTGCACTCCTCTGCCCAGCCCACTCCTCACTTCCACAGTCAGTCCCCACACTGTTGTCCGTGTCCATGGGTCATTCATATGTGTTCTTTGACTAGTCCCTTCTCCTGCTTTCCACCATTATCCCCCTCCCCCACCCTCCAGCCACTGTCAGTTTGTTCCCTGTTTCCATGTCTCTGGCTCTGTTTTGCTGGTTAGCTTATTTTGTTCATTAGACTCCTCTTGTAAGTGAGATCACATGGTATTGCCTTTCACCTACTGGCTTATTTCACTTAGCGTAGTATTCTCCCGCCAACCCCTTAATGTCTGTCTGCTTGGCCTTTTATTAGTTGTGTTTGAGGTGTGCACCCGTAACCATTTACAGATGCAGCTTAGAGTGGATGTTGTTTTCTGCCTGCTCTGCTGAGTAAATGTCATTCCTAATTATTATTTATCTGCAGGACTTTTGAGTTATATTGTCTCACCCGACCAGAAATGTCTGGTTTTTTATGTTTTCACGGAACCCGTTTTTCTCCTATGCAGTCAGTGTACTGTGCACGATCTGACAAGTTTTAAGACATAATGTAGTGGTTAGAGCTCTAAGCAAAATAACGAGGTGACGAGGGATGACTTCCCCGCACCTGTGGTGTTCATCACTGCCTCCCTGGGAAGGCCTTCATTGCACTGCAAAGCAGGTGGGACGTGATGAAGCGCCGACTTCTCAACAGCAAACATGAGCACGTGCTTCTTGATCTGGCCTCTCACACCTTGACCTGCCATTCCCATGGCTGCCGTCGGAAGGTGCTAGTGGTTTGCGAGACGGGTTCTCCGTCTAAACCGCTCGGTCTAGTTGCCCCGGCAGCACGGCAGCCTGGGGGATGCCGCGCAAGAGAAGGCAAAGAGCTGGCTCGACCCAGGCTTCCGTGATGGCTCAGCAGGGTCGGAAGGACGCGCCTGATGTTCACTTTCCTATGTAGGCACGTGAGTGGAGACCTTCTCAGCTGCTGATTTTGAATTTTGATCCCACCGTGCACCGGAGAGAAGATGTGGCTGTGAGGACGAGATCATGTGCTTGCAGGTCTCGGCTCCCGCCAGCGGCGTACACATGCACTCAGAAATGCCGCCTACCGGCGCGGTGAGCTGCAGCCCAGCCTTGCACACTCCTGATTGAAGGAAAGGGCGCTTAGCTGCCTGCCTGAGGGACTCCCTGCCCAGTGCTCTTTCTAATGATTACCAGACCGTCCTGAGATGAAACTCCCAGCTCAGGTGGCTGCAGCCAGTACGCTGGCAGCGAAGGGTCACCTCCGGCTGACCGTGTGTATCTATCGGCTTCCTCCGCACAGCGCTTTCACTGTACAAACCACTTTCCCAGGTGTTGTTTTGTTAAAATCAGAATTAATATCAAGGGTAAATGGTTAAAGTTGTTTTGCCAACATAGCATGCCTTGTGTGCTTATTTGCAGAGGATTTGAAATGCTCCTGTCACACATATAATAATGAAACGAAGAAGAATAGCAATGACATGATAGCTGGCACTTATCAAGTCCTGACCCCGTGAGCAGCACTCGCTGACACTTCACATACCCCGTCACTCTGAACACCTACTCACACCTGAATAGGTAGGATCCCGCCACTCGCTCCATTCCAGAAAGGACAGAGACAAGGCCCGGCGAGTGAAGCGGCTTGCCCAAGGTCAGGCAAGCCCGAAGTGAAGAACAGGACTGAGGTGTGGGCTGCGTGCACTTGGGTTGGGAGAAGGGGGGAAGCGGACAGCATTCCATTCCCAGCACGTGCACACATCCCTGCTGTGCCAGGCCCTGGGATACCCTGTCCTCAGGGGTTTGTGTTTAGTGGACAGGCGGCTAGGCAGATCAGGGAGGACAACCCAGGGTGGTATCAGCTAGGATCCACTTTGGGGACAACTCCCAGAGTACTTAGGAAGGAAATGTAAATCAGCCCCGATCAAGGAAGCCTTCCCAAGGGAAGATGGCAGAAGGGACTTGCCCCAAGGAATTCACAATTCTATCACATTTCTACTAAGGGAAAAAATGAGGCAAGTGACATAGGCTCTGTCACAGTTCCTGGTGACAGCCACCCCGACAACTGGCATCTTCCTGGTCCTCTGCCTCGGTGTTTCTCAGCCTCAGGGACACCACACACAGGCGGGAGGGGAGCTACAAACGCAGATGCTGACCGACACACAGCGTGGACACGGGGGAGGCTGGTGCTCTCTGTCCTGAATGGTTGTACCTAACACCTGCCGCAGACTCTGGGCACGCTGAGTGAGGGAGAAAATAAGAAAGCAGGTGAGGTCCCCAAGTCAGCATCACTGAAGATGAGACTGGAAGCACATTCAAGAAGTGAGGGCACGCCATGGAGCACGCTTTGTTCATTCTTCTTGGTGATTACCCATTACACCTGGATGCAGCCACCCCGTCCATTCCCCACCTTTAAATCGGCAATACTGAAGGAAATCCAAGAAGGGGATATGAAGGTTGGCAACTGCCTGAAAGTTAGAGAAGGGGGCGGCTGCCCCCCACCCCCTGACCGCTTGCAGGCTGATGCTCAGGGGGCTCTCCTATTGTGGCCACATGTCCAGGACAGAGGCCAGCAAGGTCCCTTAACTCCATGCGCACTGCTCCTTTTCACCAGGAAGAAGAGGAATCAAAGAGAAGGGAATGAGTTGGACTAGAGACTCATTGTTTCTGAAAGGTAGACAAATGAGCAGGCTGCTTCCCCCACGGAATGTGATATCAATATTAAAATAAAACGAAATACTGAATTCATTTACGCTGACTCCTGATGCTCAGAATGATGACTAATTCACCAGAACAGGGAGAGCCGGCCTGCCACAGTAACTCTCAACCTTTGTCTGCACGGGAGAATGACTCGGGGACGCCCAGGCTGGGCACAAAGTGATGAAACAGGTGTCGATATCTGCATGGCCCCCAGGTGACTTCCAATGTGCAGCCAAGGCTGAGAACCACTATCCTACAGGCTAACCTGCTGTACGCCCTCCGATAGAGGAAGCTCCTAGTAAATAGAACCTGGTTTCCATGGCAACGTGTGGCTAAGCTCACCTCCCTTCCACAGCACAACCAGAGGTGAATTATTTAGTGTTCTTGTCCCCACCCTCTTTCAGGTGACAGGGCCTAAAGTGGTAGGGAATCGCTTACTTAAGGGCTGGAGGATGCGCTGGAGGCCATCACACAATCTTGCCTGTAAACACCTGCTGCAGCAACCGTTTCTCTGCAGAGAACGTCTGGCGGGTGTGGAGTGTGCTGAGCAGTGGTTAGGACGCGGGGTGTGGGGGCTTTCTGTGAGAATTACTGTGGTTTGAGGAGACAGCACTGATACTAGAATATTCTGTTACTCTTTCTTAGGGTTTGGTCCCTGGGAAACTAGGATACCAGATTTCTCCTTAAAAAAAAAAGAGAGAGAGAGAAAGATGGAAACCACTGTTTATTTCTGAACACTACGTTTGTGTGTTCATATATTTGTAGGAAAGGACCAGAAAGAACACACACTCACTGTTATATGAGTCACTTTTGGAGCCCAGAATTTGGGGAACAGGGAAGAGACTTGGGCTTTTCACGTTCCGCTTGCGTATAACATGTGGTATTTAAAATGAGGAGCGTATACATGTTGGCTCCTTAGGCCAGCCTGGCCCTCGTCCTACAGGTCTCCAATCCAAGAATCCCCTAGACGAACTGCGGGAGCATCAGTGAGTCACGCCCACATTGGCTGAGGGTGTCCCGAGGAGGCCTGGGTGCGGGTGGCACCCACTGGGACTTCTCCTGCACCTTCCCTCGCCCCCTTCTCACACACCTCCCCTTGGGGCAGCCATCGTGACCTCTCCCACTGCTCCCCCTACTCACACCCTACATCTCCCTCCATCTTCTCCTTCTCTCCCAACTCCTCTGCCCAGGGCTCACTCCACCCATTCTCCCCCCACCCCCTGCCACCCAGCCTTTTCATGCCCTTTGTCTTCCTCGCTCCAGGACAGAGGGGATCCACCCTCCTTACCTTGTGCACGCCTGGCAGGTCATCTTAGAGGTCACATAACAACCATTACTATTCCATAGGCTCCCATCACCTCCCTCGTCTCCCTTCCCCCAACTTCATCCATCCATGTATGCAGTGCTGATCGCCATGCACATTGTCTCCACTTGTGGGCTGCGTCTGTGTCTACCTCCCACGGAAATGTGAGCATCATGAGGTGGGACTCCTGTTCACTGCTGCATCCTAGCCCCTGGAGCGGTTTCTGGCGTGCAGGAGCTCCCCAAGATATTTACTGACCATATGAGTGAATGAATGAGTGAGCGAATGAATAGATACCACTTCTCTGACCCACAATGAAGAAGAGGAGCCAAGGAAAGGGCAGGCAGGAGGGAAATGACTGAAGGACAGGTCCCCTGGGGGAAGGTGTCCCAGCTTCCGGGCCTCGCTGGGAGAACAGTGTTTTTGGATTTCTTGGCTCTGTCTACTGAGAACCATGACACTACCCTCCTCACCACAGGCAAGCCATTGTACTGGAAACTTCCCGTTCCTCCTCTGCAACCACACCACCACCCACAGCGAAGCATTAGCCCAGTTTCACAGACGAGGAAACAGGCGCAGATACGTTTTTTTTCCACTTCGCTCGTCAAACAGCCAGTAGGTGACGGAAGTGGGACTAAAACTCCGGTCTGTCTGGCCCCAAAGCACTTTCCACGAAACCCATGCTATCTCATAAAGTAGCCAAATCTCATTTTACAAGCCAAGGGCTTAGTGCACTAGGGTAGGTGGGAAGGGTTTCTACAAAGAAGCCTAAAGGCTCAAGGAGAGAATTCTCCAGTTGCTGAGAGATGGCAACATGCAGCCAAGCCCCATGAGTGGCTCTGATCCCCAGTGGGTAGCAAAGCACGCCTGTTGATGGCCTTGGGTGGCAATATGGCTGCGGTGAGCCAAGCTGTCATTCTCTCCGGGTCCTCTTGGGGATGTACACGTATTTGTTAGGTGGCTTCCCTGGGCAGGACTCCGTACAAAGGAGTCACAAGGAGAAGAAGCATCCCACACAAGGCTTAATCCTAACATCAAGGATGTCGGTGGCAGTGACTTCACCAAATGAGCTGACCAGCCAAAGTTGTATTCTGTTTCCCAGGAGGAACCTGACCTTCCACCAACTTACTTTCCCCAGCAACTCACTCCCTCTGAGGCTCACACCTGAGTACGCCATGGCCGGGCAGGGCCGGTGCCCGGCAGAGACGCGCCCAGGACATTTAATAAGGATGCTTTCTCCCTTGTTTTTTTTTTTAAGACTTATTTATACAGCTAAAGTGTTGCACACGTGGGAAGAAAAGGAAAGAGAAACCTTGATGAAGAGCTGAGAGCAGGAGAAAAGATGGAGAGAGAAGGTTGCTTGGCCGACTAGAAAGACAGGTGCCTCCCTCCACAGGCTGCTCCCCACCCGACACTCCGAGGGGGAAGGCGAGGGGGAGGAAAGAGACAGAAACACCCCTTCCTGAGATTCATAATTCAGGGCAAAGTCACAGAACTTAATTGTTCCCTGTCAGCCACAGCTCATCTTTGTCCTCCGTGATTTTGCACAAATTGATTTGGTAGCCTGAAACAGCCACTGCGTTCATTTTTAAAGGACTTTCGTGTTATCTATAGCCCGTTAATATGTTCATCCTTCACCCCCGTAAGTAATTCCAGGCAGATTTTTAGTCATTTGGAGCAAATGAAGCCCTCGTTTGATAGCAGGAGGAAAATCGTCCAAGACGGAGTGTCGTTCCGGAGGACACACACCACCCTGACAGGTGCCGAGGACACTCGAGCCCAGGCAGGAGCCCCGGAAGCTGAGGGAGAAAGGGAAGATGCAAAGCTGGAGTATCTCCCGAAGCTGCGCTTTCCACCACCTGTATGTGGCTACTGAAATTTAAATAAATTAAAATTAAACTAAAAGTTCCACTCATCAGTCCCATTAGCCCCATCCCAAGTGCTGGAGAGACGCATGGGACCACCATATTGGCGGCACCAAACTCGCTCTGTGTCCTTGCAGAAGGTCCTACTGGACAGGGCTGGTTCAGAGCTTTCGGGCCCCAACAGGGTGGCTGCTCACTGGCTCATCCCCTCCCATGTCAAGATAAGCCCACTGTCCTGCATACAATCTGCCACGGTCCACCTTGTGGAAACTCCAGGCACGAAAAGCTGCGGGCTTTATCTCTGTCTGTCTGTCTGTCTGTCTGTCTGATCACAGGCAATGATCTCGCTGGTGTCGATAGAGCAAGGTATCGGGGATGTTTATCACATGGGCCAGGGGTGGGCAAATCAAAGAGAGGGCAGTACT
Organism: Macrotus californicus; assembly: GCA_007922815.1. Lineage (NCBI taxonomy): Eukaryota > Metazoa > Chordata > Mammalia > Chiroptera > Phyllostomidae > Macrotus > Macrotus californicus. Next base: position 19,757 of record VMDR010000398.1, on the reverse strand, counting down.
CCTCCTAGCAAACTCTGGTCCTGGCTGATAAATGTCCCCTGCGTAGAACTTGAGGCCAACTTTCACCCCGAGGGTGTGATGAGCCATTTCCATGCACCCCGCAGGTGCCCGCTGAGCCTGTGTAGGCTCACCACGCAGAGACTCGGGTTTTCTTTCCAGGGCAGAGCATGGCAGAACTAACATCGGTCCACTGAACCAGCGGTGGACTCAAGCTGACCTCGAGCGTTCCATCTGCTCTTCTCAGGGTACAGAGATGAAAGGAATGCATGGATACCCCTCAACCTACATGTTTGGCCTTTAGCCTATCTCCAAGCAAGCCTTCGCATAATTAACAGGGCAGTTATCTGCTAATTATTCATGCAGGACTAGGAGTGCCCGGGGCACAGAGTCAGCACCAAGTGCGTGATTAATAATTTTCATCCCTCAATTACTTGTGTAGAATTTAGCCTAACAACATTGGTTGCGTGTTACTGGGCCTGGATTGCCGTTTTCCTGCATCTGCCCCCTCTGGCTTAGCTGTTCTCTGCAAAGTTACGATTGGCCGACACATGGTGGTTTTCTCTGCTTTCATACACTGTTCGACAGTCTGGACGTACCTGGGCCTCTCTGCTTCTTTTCAAACTTCCCTTTCCTTTGGCCTCCACGACCCCGTGCCCGCGGGTGGGCCATGCTAAGGCACTTACTGGTTTTGTCCTCCAGGCCAGCAGAGCTGCCCTGGTGGCTTGGATTTGCTCTCAGCAGCCCACACTGAGCTCTGGTGGGAGTGAGGCTGGGAAACTTGACTGACCACGTGAGTCGGGTATTTGTTCTCTATCACAATTTATAGTCGTTTACTATTTACTGGCCTCTACCTCTCTTTTTTATTTAGACTTAGAGATAGGGGTGTTCTCTGTCTTGTTTCCAGCCTGGCATCTGAGACACAATGAAAGCCCCATAAATAACCAGCTGCTGGATGGATGGATCCAGCCTCCCTTTAGCTCTATTTACAGGGTTACATGACTCGGAGGCTTTGATTTGTTTCTGTAAATGAGGCGTGTGGTCCCCTGGAGCCCCATGCCATGGGATGATGGGTGGTGCGTGGGGTGCCGTGATGCAGCAAGCAGGATTCGCTCTGATGAACTCCTAGTCCATCCTGCCCTGGCCAGCCTTGGAGCCAGGTCTCGGCTCCTGGCTTTCAGCCTCCTGCAGCCACCAGATTCATCTTCCTCTTTGTCATTTTCACTGTTCCCTCTCTGGACGTGGCCCTCAGGACTCATGTAAGATCAATGCAGACCTTCCCCCACTCTGAGGCTCATGTGACTTGGAAAAAGGGCCTATTTGTGAACAATGGTGCCAAGGTGAATAGGGCAGTTCAACAAAAATAGAAGATAACAGGCTCATTTGTAGACACTCATCCTCAGTAACAAAAGTACCCTTCTCTGGAAGGTGACGATGTCCTTTTAATAGCAAGGAAGGAGCAGGGTGCTGGGACATGGTCTGCACGTGGCAGGTGAGAGACCTGGAGCTGAGTGGCCTCCCTGTGGTTCTCAAGTTGGGGTCTGGGTCCACAGCTGTGGGGACTCTTGGCCCTAGAACCCTTTGGCTTCACTGGCTTTCTAGACCCACATTTCCCGTGAGCTTCCCCACTGGGCTCAGAGAAAGAGATGCCCTTTGCCAAGATCAGCTCTAAAAGTGATGGGACCAGGGACCAGAAGCCAGAGTGGATGACCCCCTCCCGAGGCCTGTGTGGCCACACTGTGTACCTGGGTCCTTACAAAACACCTTCAGGAACTTCCCAGTTTGTCTCTGGGGAAATAGAAGACGAGCCAGGGCCCACTGACAGGGAACATCTTTTCCTCAGGGAGCTGACACTTGCTCATTCCAAGAGCAATGACAGTAACGGCCTTAGATGATACTTATGGAAGGCTGACTATGTTGGTATGAAACCACGTGAAGTGTTTTGCACAACTGGTGTCTTTGAATCCTCCCAACACAACCCTATGAAACAGGGTGCTATTATTACTGTGCCATTCGGAGGAAGAAGCTAGAGTACAGAGGTCCCCCAGGGTCCTATAGCCAGTCAGGGGCAGGGCTGGGATTCCTCCCAGAATGGTGCTCTTATCACAGCATCCTCATCACTTCCCCCACCAGGCCGGTGTGACTTGCTCACTTTACAGATAAGGAAACTTAAGCTCCGCTAGGGCTGCTAAGCGGTACCAGGTGCCCAGCTTGCGAGCACAAAGTCCATTTCCCACTCTTTTCTCTGTGTTAAATGTTTGACCTTCCATAAAAAGAACAGCAGATGGAGGCAGGAGAGGGTGGTAAAGAAAAGTATCACAGAGGAAAAAATACACATAAATGACTTAAATTACTTGGGGAAAACAGTTTGAGACAGCATTGAGAGTTGCCCAGTGAGACTGAAGCCCTCCTTAGGGAGACTGGAAAGAGCCTTTGTGCCTGGACGCAGACTGTTCATCTTTAGTTCTAGGAGCTTCTAGAGGAAATAGTTACCAGTGAAGTCCCACACTAAGAAATCACAGCTTAGCCTTCAACAGTGTATCTACCTAACCAAGGGCAGGCCCAAGAGATGCCAAGGTCCTCCAAACTGATGAAAGAGGGGAAAAGGTCAGAAAAGATGGTTTTGTTAATGAGTCAGTTGGTAGCCCTCCTTCCCAAGAAGCGTCTCAGACCTGCTGTAATGGCAGATGGGAGGTTTGCCATCCTTTAAGCGGGATGGGGCTGCTCATCACAAGTCTCATTGCCTTCCGATGAACTTCGCCGTGATTAAATGCAGCCAAGAGATGAAATGGGTGCTCATGAGAGCCCAAATTGCCATCTACGAAACGGCCGAATGATTGTTAAGATGTTCAGGTCCTAACTCTTCTCGGGAACAAATGAATGACCAAAGTCGCCCTATTTGACAGGGCACACGGGGAAGTGTGAATTGCCAATGGGAGGGCTGGAGGACGTAAAAATGGGTCACTGCACACCAAGAAAGTGACAAGGCAGAAGTTGAGCTTTGCAGGAGAAAAGGGGAGAGGGAAAGAGTCAGGCGCAAAGAGTTCCCATTCACATTATAACTCCTCCCTGCCCAAAGTCTGATGTCTCCTGGGTCCGACCTCATTTCCCACCAGCCCAGGACAGCAGGACCCGGGTGCACCGCATGGCTGGTAAAACTCACACCCCGGTACTGGTACCGACTCCTCCAATGGCTGTGGCCTGCTGGGGCTTTCCAGACACCATGTGGGAGCCACCCAGTGAGAGGACACAGGTGCCTCTGCCTCTGAATTCACTGGGGGCACAGCAGGCGGGAGGAAGGGGGGATGGCAGGAGGAAGCCAGGGGGGTCAGCCATTCACCAATTACCGAGCCCTTTGCAAACACAACGCGAATGACGAATGTTATTACTCCGGCACTGTTGGTTTTTTTTTTTTGCCAACTGTGATGATTCTACTTGCAAATTTAGAGAATTCTCCACGGGAGCAGCAGATTGCTTACCCCACAAAACCTCCACCCCAGCTCACATCCTGACCGGCTCAGGGCTGCAAGGCAAACCGCTTCCTGGCAAACTTTCCAAAACACAGCTTGTGTAACATGTCCACAAACAACAGTGTAGGGAAACTTCCCCGAACCTGCCATACTTGTCTCCATCTAAACGGAGACATCAACATTTGTGTAGTGCATTTAAACTTCTGCATCGGTCTCCATCTATCAGATGAGAAGCAGCTCAAAGCCCTGCAGACACAGGCCCAAGGTCACAGACAGCAGGTGCGAGAAGAAACGACCAGGGCCTTTAAGACAAGTGTCCTGGCTCAAAATTCCCTTTGTACGGTTGTGTGGGCTCATTTGTGTTTGCCAATGAATCTCTCAGATGAACACCTCAGAGGAAGGCAGCGACCCTGTGCTAGAATAAATGTATTTTCTGAGTATGCCCTTTATATTGTTATGAAAGTAACACACAAACACTGTCAAGCAATTTAGGAAATATATGAAAGTATGACTAACAAAGCAAAAAGGGCCCATATCAGTTCACCACCTAGACGCACCGTGTGCAGAACAACAAAAAACCCTCCCAATCCGAGTCGCCTTCCCCGTGATTTTTGTACCCTGCCCCTCCCCTCCCCCTCAGCATGGACACAGAGGGTGAAAGGAGAAACACAGGGTGTGGAGGCGGAGAGCACAAGGCTCTGGAGCCAGAGACCTGTCTGCAAAGCCTGTTCCCATAGGTGGTGGCTCTGTGTGTCTGTGTGCTCAGGCGAGGGGTCTCTCTGGTCTTTGTTTCCATGTGTGTAAAGGGGAGTAAAACCACACCTGCAGGGCAGGGCTGATAAGAGACATCCGCCATCCACGACTTGGTATTTCCAAAGTGCTTAGAAGCCTGCTAGGGAAATAAGCAGGCTATTTGTTTAAAATAAAGGGTTTACCCAACCTCGATGTACAAATTCCAAACTTCCTTCCAAACGATTCCCCTTGGGGAACCCCACAGAATGTATCAGTTACCCCAAAGAAGTGGGTTGTATCCGATCAAACAGCTCTGCTTGAGGAGCTGGCTCTGCGGAACGAGACAGTATAGTTTACGGCAGATACAGTGGGTTAGGCTCTGGGTCCAACTCTGCTCTGCCTTAGCTGTGTGACCACACACCAACTACTCAACCTCTCTGAGTCAGTGGGTAAACCGAGGTAACTCCGCCAGCCCTTGATTTGTGTCCTGCCATTTATTTCCATGGAGTTAAGTTGACTTAATGAATCTTCATGTCTCTTCTAAATTTTGATAGCATTTGACAGTATAGTATAGGCAATGCTCTGTCAACTGGGAAACTCTCAATTCTTAAGGGTTGATTTCGTCATTCCTGCTAGTACCATAAAGGTAAAGGCCAATTATCTACCCATTTCTACCTTGAGATAATGTAACACACAAGGCCTGCTGCCAAGTGTAATGACAAGGGCATTAGGCAGCTCTAATCTGACAAGATGAACCAGTTCCAGGTCACCCAGCTGACAGCTTCCGTTTGCTGACATTAGTCACATTATTTTTATTTATTGACATTATTTCTTGGTATTCCCATGGTCGCACCTGCAGACATCAGGGCTCACCTGCTCTGCGGCTCCACCTTTTCATACATGAAACGGGAGGGGCTGCCCTTTGGAAGCAATAAATACTGGACACAGTGCAGACGCTCTATCAGGATTCTTTCTGGAAAGCTTCCCCCAAAAGCGGCGCCCAGCTATGCAAATACATTCCGGCAATTTGTGTTAACATTCGCTCTTTCTCTGGTGGGGGATGGCACTAAGGCTCAAGAAATGAGTGAACTGAAAGGAAAGGTCATTCGGGTGACAGCAAAGCTCTTAAATAATATTTGCGCAGCCCCAGGATGTACATGGCATTCCAATAGACAGAGAAAAATTCTTGCCTTCTTATTTTTTTTTAAAGATCATCCTTCCATTCTCAAGGGGCCAGCACAGGATTATGTTCCTTGCAGCAAAGGGGCACAATTTTGTGGCTGGGCACCATTCAATTGAGCAGCTTAAACATTCAGGTGAGCTCTTGGGGAAAGGTCGTCTGTCATTAATGCTGTCTGCAGACTGTTCCGCAGAGCGGGCCCTACTCCTGGTGCAAACGGTGGTGTCGGTGCACAGCCATGGAGTTGCATCTGAGAGCGGCTTGCCCTGAGCACTTCCTCCGGGAAGGGCTTTGGTGCAATGAGTTTGGGAAACACTGAGTTAAATAGAGTGAAATAGACACCTTTCCTGGATGCAGGCATTCTTGGTGCTTTCAGTGTGGAAGGCAAATTCCTAAGAGAGGATAAAAGAGGCAGAGTTCCCCACATGAACTTGACCACAAAACTGTGGATCTGTGGGCCTGGGTGTCCATGGAATATGGTTGGGAAAGTTTGATTTGAATATAATTTTCCTCTTTAAAAAAATATTGAATTAGCCCTCAATTACTCAAAAATCAGGGCTCGTTGATTTTCTGTGGGACAGCCTCTTGAAACTTGATGTGAAGAGAGCAAAAACATATGAATAGGGAAAAATGAAGATTATGTAGTGTTAGGGCAGCTGGTTAGTTTGGCGGGGCGGGGGAAGGGGTGGGTTAGATGATGCAGTGCTTCTGGTTAGAAAACGATGATCCTGAATGCTATCATCCAGTCTCACATTAGGCGCCATGTGGATTTAGTTCAAATCACAAACATGACTTTCTGAGTGCCCCCCCCCCCAATTCTGGAAACCTTTCTGGGTTCACATTGCACTTACTCCTACTGACCATTACCCAGCATGCTTTTCCTTTATGGAGAAAACATGTGCATGGGGACTCTCTCTTCAAGCATTTGTGGAAGGAATTGAAAAATAACGAAGACGGATAAATAGTACGCTTGCAAAGGTAATTGAGACAGTGTTTGTATGGACCTAGGAAAGACCTCACAAAACAAATCGTAGTTCATTTGGCAAACATATGTTGACAATAAGAGCTGCCAATCTAGGGAAAGGACTTCCTGCTACTGGGTTCGGGGGAGCTCAGGTACCCGTGGATGGAGGTCAGAGAGCAGAGAGGAGCCTCCCGCATAGACCATGGTGAGCTCAGCCGTCCAGCTCTTCAGCTTTCCTGTAAGTCCAATGGAAGGGCCAAGTCCCCGCATAGATTAAGCCTGCGGAAAGTGAGTGAGCACAGAGCTCTGGGCTCCCAGGGTCATGCCATCCATCACCCTGCGGAGGGGCTAGGCTACCCCCTTTCACGAGTTCTGTGAATCCCTCGGCTGAGTTACCCCCATGCCCTCTTACCAAACCCATCCGCTACTCAGGAAGCGTTGTATGCACACTCCCTGGGTGGTGAACACTGAGCTCTGAACTTGCCTGTGTCTCCCAAGTATGAGTGTAAACCAGCACACTGTCAAACCAAGAGAGAAGGCAGGTGGGGCAGTGGCGGGTAGGGAAGCAGCTTTTCGACTTTGCCCAAACCCACCCAGCTTCTGGAATTCTACTAACAACTCTCAGAGAAAGTGTTTCCGGGAATCAAAGTATGCAGATGAGTCCCCACATAGCTAATTGCACATAATTATACCTCACACAATATTCTACTTTATTGTATCACATTCTATTTTGTAGAATCATAATAATTACATAGTTGTTGTGATGGTGGAGCAGGACGGAATAATGGCGAAGAGCAGAGGCTCTGTGCAGACCTCCTGGGTTCGAATCCCACTGTCTCCTCCTGTGCGACCTTCCCCAGTTGCTAAATTTTAAGAGGCCAATCTTTTCCTCAGTGTTTATTCAGTGGAGACAAAACGTTGTTTTGTGCACTAAGTGACACCATTCCCATACAGTGCTGGGGTCCAAATTCAACAACATTGATGACAGTTATTATAAGGATGTGTATTAACGATCAACAGAAAATGTGGCCGTGTGGCCCAATTTGGAAAATCAGGCAGGCAAAAGAAAAGTTCAATAAAGTCCTTTGCACTACTCCTTTCACTAATACTCATCTGCTGGTTAATGGTTAAGCTTCTCCATTTAAAGCACCATCAAATTTAGCTTCAGGTCCTGGTCTCAGTTCACAGGCAGACAGTCTGAAGAAAAATCACGTTGGACCTGCTTTCAGTTGCCTACAGATGAGCAGGTTGCACGGGGGCTCAAGGAAATGCCAGGAGGAAAAGCCTGTGAGCACGCTGCTTACGCGGGGAAGATAGTGGCACCCACCAAGGCAGTAAGAATATGTCAGAAAAGTCCTACGCCCATACACTTGCCACTGCTGCACACCAATAATGGCCACCTAATGTCCACATCACAGGAACAGGTGCTGGGGGATTAGGGTCCAATAAAACCAGACAGCAGACTCCAGAGTCTAAGCCAGGTGGCTGCCAGTCTGGGCCACACGGATGGGCCCAGCAGCCCTGGCCATTACTGCCTAGTCTGGGGCTCAGAGGAAGTAGAATTTGATGAGCCTGGTTAAGTTTGTGTACAAGCCATTCATTGCCACAGAGTTAAGTCAACTTAGTAAACCTTCATAAACCTTGCAAGAGAGCACTGTCCAGTCACAGAACAAGAGACAGGGTGTTAGAGGCCGCATTTAAGGCCTCTGTTCCGCCGCATATTCATGATATGACCCTAGAAAATGTATGTGACTCCTCTGGCCCCCATTACCTCAGTTCCAAACAATGAGCTGAGGGACATCACCTCTTAAACATTGTTTCCCAATTTGAAATTATATTTAAAATCAATGCTCAGTTCCACAAGCCATATGAGATTGTGAAAAGGCTAAAACGCAGCGGCCACTGTCACCCGTGACCATGGGACCAAATTCCAGCCCATCGCTTTTATCTGCTGAATCCCATTACATACTCGTCTATGCGCCCCCTACGCTGTATCCTAAATTAGTTTGCATTTTAAAGTAACCTAAACATTTTCATATTGGAGAGTATTCTGAAAACTGTTTGTTTCCCTTGAGGTACGTCTAGGACATTTATTCATTTTAGTACCTGGGGGTCTGGCATGTCTTTTTCACTGCAAGATGCTACCCCTTAGGATGGACAGTCTGGCTCGCCTGGCCATTCGCCTTGTAGCGGGCTTGCACGTGGTTTCCTAGGTTGTGACACACGCCTGCAATAACCTCTTTGTGGACGTGTGTGTACTTTTCTAGGTCAGACACTGAGCTGTAGCATTGCTGTGGTATAGATAGGGTATTATTTATCATCCAAACAAGGACATTTTAAAAAGATATTAATAATTATACCAGTACAACAGACATAAGCTGGCACTATCCTGGGAAAACCAGGATGTATGATCTGCCTAGGGAAGAAGCATCTTTTGTCTTGTTTTGTTTTTTAATAGATAGTGACAAATGCCATCTATAGCAAATTGAACGGGAAGCTTCCAAATTCTACTATCTAAGGTTCGACTTTTCCCCCACAAAGTGAGTGACAACATGCCAAAGCTCAGATGCCAGCTAAATACTTCTCCTTGCTGACAGGCACAATTCATTAACAGAGGGCACACATCAGCTCAGAGTTTCTTCAAGCCCCAGGTTTGATCATTTGAAAGTCCCTCTCCCCAGGGATATGCCACCAGTCTTCATGTAATGTCCCATGCAGTTTCCAGAATGACAGTCCCAGTGGGAGGGAAGGGCCACCCTTAGCATAACTCCTCCTTAATTATCAGTCTTATCTGTCACTTCAAGATCATCATTTTCTACATCATGTGACCAGAAAGAGGCCCTGTCTCTGAGTGTCACATTACGGCTTTCAGCATTCAAACCCCTCTGTGTGACGCGCCCTCAGAACACGGCCTCTTTGCTACTCCTCTTTTCTACGCCTATCTGGTTCCTTTGAGGCTTTCCTAGGTTTCACAACCACTAAAGAAAACAAAACAAAACAAAACAGCAAACAATCCATTAAATAATCAAGAGCAAGCAACGTTCGATTTTTACTTTATCCTACAAGCCTCCTGATTGAAAATCAAAGATTATCAGCAGAGCCTCACTTCAGCAAAGAGCTTTCTCCGCAGACATAAGGGCGTTTGCTCCACAAGTCCTTTGCTCCTCTGCTTCGTACGGGAATCACAGAGCACTAGAGCTTCAACTTTGCACCAAAGGGAGCTCTAGTTTTCCCACCTGGACCGGCGAAAAAATCTGTAAGCAATGAGGACTGCAGCTCTCGGGTGCAAAATGAGGGGGATTAGTCCGCTCACGGGTATTTACTGCTCCTTAGAGTGTCACACACTCATCGTGATGTCATGGCGATAAGTGGTCGTATAAACTGGCATAGTTTACCGAGAATTTATAATCTAGTTGGGGAGCCAAGGCCGCTGAGAGCAGCCAAAAACAAGGTAGCAAGAAGCTCCTGGAATCCCCAGCCAGACTGGCCGCTGCGGAATTTTCTTCACTAAAAAGTCTGGGTCTTTTGGCCCCAGGCATACGGTGATTCAATAGCTTGATTACATCAGCCCCGCTGGCTTTAAACTTCGGGTGATGAGGGAGCAAGACATGTGGCCATCTCTGTCCCCAGGCTCTCAGACACCTAGCATATTGACAACGAATGGGTTCAATCGTGGACTTCAAGGAGGATGAACAAAGGTTGTTTCATCTCTGTACAGCATAGAGGTCAAGGCCATGGCTTCCAAAGCCTGATGCCTGTTTTCCAGTTTGGACTCCATTTCTTACTAACTGTGTGGCCTGGGCATATTACTAACATTTCTATGCCTCAGTTTTTTCATCAACTGAAAATAGAGACAAAATATATAAGGTATATATACAGAATATACAAGATAATACTATTATATTCTGTATATTCTGTATATGTACCTTATATATTTTGAAGATTAAATGACTTAATATATGCTAGATTCTTGGACTGGTGCCTGGCATGTAAAAGGTCTCAAAATCCTAGCCATTGTTATTAAAAGCAATATCTTACTTTGAAATGTTTTTTAACAACCTTTAACCTAATTTAACCCATTATGTGCCAGCTACTCTTCTAAGCACTTAAAGTGTATGAATTTGTTTGACCCTCTAACAACCAATCCTTAGAGAGAGTAGTATCATTGTCCTCATGTCATGGATGAGGGGACTTAGGGACAGAACGGTGTCCCCTGACTAGCTGGTGGCAGAGCCACAGTTCAAACCTAGCACTCTTAGCCACCCTGCTTACTGCTCTCACCACTCAAATCTCGTGTCCCCATGGGTGGACAGGAGGGTTTATTCAGCTCCAGAGCAGAGGTAACTGGGACGGCCAGCAGCACAGCGACCAAAGGGCCCCTCCCAGGTGTCTGGTCCCTTAGCTCCATGCATGCGCAGACATGGGTCGTAAAGAAGGGGCTTCTGTTCTGACAAACACAGTTATTCGGTCCCACATCCGGGCAGCAGACAGCGCGTCGAGAGGTTGTTTGTGAACCGTAGGCTCTAAGAGGACTCTACTCTCAGAATTTCAGCAGCTCATGCTTCAGCCCTGCAGAGCGAAACATGGGCATCCGGGCATCTGGGGGACCTCAAGCCCAGCTTGAATCCTCACAAACTGCCTGGGGGCCCCGCTGCTCTGCCTTAGGGTTCCCCGTGCTGTTTGAGTATAAACTCAAGAAAAGGAGCAAGGGAGAATCAAGGAGCTTTGAAATACTTCTGGTCTAGTGTGAAATATTTCTTAGAATCTTAGAGAATTCAGCATGATATTTTTTGAGAGAGAGGACTTTTCCTGATAGATTGTTTTCCTAAACCAAATTATACTCTTTAATCAGGATTACCATGGGGATGAGATTGCAAAACACCAGTCTCACACCTGCTTGTCCTATATTTCTTGCATTTATTTACCAACTCATTTTGGGGGTGTAATCTCAATTCCCTGTGTGGACTCTAATAAAATGCCTAGATCCCTGTCCTTGATGGTTTCATATGGCTGCATCGGTCATAATGAAAATTTCCTCTCAATGTTGAAGATAGATCTGGATAATGAATGCCCGTGGGAAAAAGAGACTGTTCAGCCCCCAACAATGGAGGTTTCAGCATTTTTTCCAGAAGCTTTACACTGAGTGGGCGTGTACATGACCTCTGTCAACCCCCCAGTCGTTTCTCAATATGGCCTGGCAAATTGAGAGATGAGCCCAAATCATTAAAACATGTGAGTGATTTAATACATAGTTAGATGACCTTGGACAAGTGACTTAATCTCCTTGGGTCTCAGCTTCCCATCTGTTTAATGAGAGCAGAGGGCCGGATTCAGGGAGATAGGCCTGTTAGCTATTGCTGTGGCTTCCGCTGCTGCTTTTGAGTCAAAATTTTGAAAATACCAGCGTGGTGACAGCCAGAGGAAAAGGGGGTGGGGTGAGGTGGCAGTGGGCTAAGGGGGATAAACGGGGACAGAAAGAGACTGGACTTGAGGTGGTGAGCGTGTGCAGACTATGTTTTATTGAGTTGAACACTTGAAACCTATATGGCTTTATTAACCAATGTCACTGCCAACAAATTCAATAACACAAAAAGAGTACTACAATAACCAGCATTAGTTCTCCCAAATATTATGCAGCCTTTACTTGCTTTTGCTCAATACTTTACTCCTTCTTCACTTCTAATTCACTTGGCCCTTACCAGAGATAATTTCTAATCTTCCGGTTTTGTTGGTTGGACTAAATTGCACTAAATCTCTGGAAAAGTTCAAGCAGGGGCCTCAATGTCAAGGCCTGAAATGGACAACAAGGGTGCTGGGGATGAGAACAGCTTGTCCAGGGTCTGAAGGTGCTTTGAGTTTTGCCCTGTGATGAGCCAGCCTCTTCTGGGTCCACACAGGATCCCTTTGGCTGGCTGCTGGCTCTGTCCAGATGCCATCTGTGGGAGAGACCACCATGTAGCCGTGGGCAGCCACACAGCCACAGCAGTGTCAGAGTGTCAGAAGACTTTGTAGGCCATTAACTCAGGGGACTGCAAAACCTAGACTGTCTGGAGGGGTCAGCAGATCGTGTGAATGCGTCTCATTGGCTGAATATAAGCAGGTGTGAGTGAGACCCCACCTCATTCAAAGGGTGCAGAGCTGTGGCCCAGTCACGGCTGAGATGCCAGAAATCCAGATGGTTTTCTACGTGGAATCTCTTGGTATTAAAATGTTATCAATTAATTCAACATTTAAGACACTATACAAGCCAAATTAAAAATAACTGTTTGCTGCAACTGCTGGCTTTGACATTCTGATTTAGCCTTGGTCTTTTGAATCCACACTTAGTGCCTTGCAATGATCCTTCCCGTCAAAAGTATAAGCTCCTTAAAAAGGAACCTGTCAGTCTGGTTCACCGATACACCTCAGGGCAGCCATGATGCACGGTAGGCATTCAACATGGTTTTTTTTGCAGAAGGAAGGAATCAGTGAGATTAACCTAAGAAAGCCTGAGAAAGGCTAGAGACAGTTAGCGATGTGGGTTATGAAAGAACCAGAAAGGGTGGGAAAGGCTGCTTGAGCTTTGACACAGCAGGAGGGAAGCATCGAAATGAAAACCAACAAATCCAGGGGGTTGGAGGAAAGCAGGTAGAAGAGAAGAAAGGAGCTTGATGGGATCCTCCCAGGGCTGTCCTCGGGATGTAAAACACAGAAGGGTCCATGACACAGAGCGGCTGACAAATGAGGGCGGGCACTTGTTTCCTGGTTCAAAGGCTTCCTTTCAAGGGCATCCGTGTAGACTTGGGTACCATCTAAGTCTGCCACCAGTCTGCTGTGTGATGTGGGTCAAGACATTTGAGTGTTCTGAACCTGTTTCCTTATCTGTAGAAATGGACCTGGTCCTGCCTACTTTACCAGTTGGGCAGCCAGAACTGAGAATAGAAGAGATAATGTTCTCAGAACCTCTTGCTCAACACACAGAAAGTTCTCGAATGCGACCAACACTGCCACTCATACTGTGTAAGCCTCTCATCTCTCACTGATAACAAGAGAGGGTTAGAGCAGTGAGATCATTTTTTTAGGCCGATTTTGGCTAGAAAATTTCGAGGCCAAGGCCATGATGAAGACCACACCTTCCCCACTAACTTCAATATAGCCAAGTTTGAAATACCTCTGCTCACAAACTACTCACTCCCAGAAAGCCAAAAGCATAAAAAGGGCACAAAGATCAGGACGTTTTAGTATGCTTGCTCATTTTTGTTTTGTTCCAGAATTTCCTTGAGCTCCTTTGAAGTAACACCTTTATGTACCATCTTCTGAAGAGACCACACAGCCGGGTGCAAACAGAACCTAACTGGCCTCCACTGTCAGTGCACTTCCTTGGCAATGAACTTGCTCCATTCCCAGGGCATTCTGGGGGAATGAGGAGGGCAGGGGAATTGTAAACGGGCCCTGGTGAGGCTCTCTGCTGCCCTGCCCCTCTACCAAGCTGAGAAATAAGACTCAGGCAGAGCGAAATTTAATGAGCAACTGGGTGAACAAAGAGAAATGTTATCTCTACTCTTGGGATGAGCACAGCCGAAGAGTTTCCATCAGGAACCACAAAGCTCTATAAACTTCTAGAGCACATTCCAACTCTCCTGGCACACAAATGAAACAGTAAAAGCATAGCTGTCCTTTAAATGTTTGTCCCTGAAGTTATGACCCGTTTCAAATGACAGGAAACTGGAGACAAGATTTTAATGGTTATGAGTGCATTTAAAAAGAAGCCTTGGTGTCCCATGAGAGTTGAGAGGGCACCACACACAAGTGAGGAACAACTGACTACCAAGAAATCAATTTGAAAATTCTATAGCAGATTATCACCCATTAAATTACCTTTCTTCAAAATTGCAGGCCTTAAAATGTTACTTCTGGACTGGGAATTTTACAAACAATAGATGGCAATTCAGTACTCTATTCAAAAGAGGAACAAAAGGGAGTCGCCTCCTATTGGAAAAAAGAAAAAAATTTCAACGTCCTGGTTGAAGATCTCGACATTGCCGCTGTGGCTGCGGCTGCCACTTCTGGTTTTCCTTTCTCTAGTGGCAACTGGTGGCACTGGGCCGTGAACTGCACCGCCCACGCACTACGGGTGCAGTGCAACGTAAACGACTGTTCCCACGCAGACTCACACACTCACACGCGTTCCACTGCACCCAGTGACACATGAAGAATTCTGTTTCTGATGTGACGTGTCCTGGTAGGCAGAGATGGTGATGCATGGCAGGAGTCTTAAAGGTAGAGGAGAACAGCAATGTCTGGATGAGATACCAAGAAAAGCACGTGTGTGCACACGTACACACACATGCACACTCACTGCCCAGCAAAAGATGAATGTGTTTGCAGCTAAGCCTCTGTCAGGCCCCTGGCAAATAGGGAAACAACCCTGAAAGCAGCAGAAAACAAGAAAGGGCAGGCAAACAGGACCCACCCTTCAGCCGACAAAGCTGATGTAGTTTCTTTTAGCAGCAAAACAGGTAGAAGTTTGTTTCTCTCTTACAAAACAGTCTGGCCCATCTTGTCTGGTACTGCAGCACTTTTCCAAGAGCTCATTCAGACACCCAGGATCCATCCATCTTCCTGTCTAGAGCAAAGGTCAACACATTTGTGTGTGTGTGTGTGTGTGTGTGTGTGTGTGTGTGTAAAGAAGCCAATACATTTTCTAACCAAAAATAAAGAATGGTCTGGCCTATCACTGAAAGAGAAAATGAAAGACTTCAAAGCAGAAGAAAACATAACACTTTCCTCTTCTCACATCCAGGGCCCCTCACATCACCCAGTCTTTCAGGAGAGGCTGTTTTCTAAAAAAGCAGGGTGCTTTGGTTGTTCCCTAGCCTAATGAGAATGGGCACCCCGCTAGTCTGAGCCCTCTGCCCTCGGAGACCCTCGGAAAACACTATGTGAGAGCAGGACACCGATGCTGACCCAGCAAACAGCAGGCCAATGAAAGCAGACAGACAGGCCGGAGCCCCACGGCCCTTTGGGGATAGAGATGATGGGGCATTATTTTCCCAACAGTTGATTAGAAAACTCTCCCCTCTTTATATCTTTCCCTGGTGTGTAGGTTTCCTATGGCATGACTCAAAACATCTCCGTGTTGTGTCGGTTTTGCACAATTAGGCAAAGGGCGTGGAGTCAGCTTTTGCCATTTGCGTGGCACCGACTTCTTGGGTAATTACTGGGAAACTTTGATATTGCGCCCTTTCGCTGGAACACAGATAGAAGAGTATCGAATAGGAGCATTGATTTAATATCATGTGAAATGAAGCCTGAAGGACATCATGTCCTCATAAAGCGTAATTACTCCTAAAGTTTTATCTGAAATTGTCTCAGAGGAACTCTCCCCGGCAGGTAATAAACAGACTTGGAAAAATGTCACTGGCCACATTACACAGCCCCTAGCGTGGACACGGAGGGCGATATGCACAATAAGTGCGGTGGGAACAACCCATGGCCCTGGGGGCACGCGGACACCTCAACACGAAGTGAAGAGAGCGTTCCCTGATAAACAGCAGTTTGTACAAGATCTGTATGTGTGTAGAATGCAACACGGCCCTAAGAGTGACTTGAGAAAGCCACAGAACGTACATTAATGATCATTTTTCTGTTCTAATTCCCCACTTTGAAGCGCAGCACATGCCTGACCTGTTAAGTAAATTAAGTGAATAGGAGTCATTTTGTCAGCATAAAATAAAATGAAATAAAAACACTAATGAAGGAATGAACCCAGAAAAGAAATGAAATCACCGAGCTATTATTAGCAGCCAGAACCACAGCTGCCTGCAAGTTTGCTAACGGGCAGCAACAAAAGTAGAAATACTTTTCCAGAGGGCCTTGGGGGGACCCAAGGGGTTTGCTTGTCACTGTCACCTCCAGATGACTTACATCCCAAGTATATGAAGGGCTCAGAGATTGCCTCTTGTCCAAGATAGTGCCCAGAGGGCAGGAGGTGAATCTACTCTGAATGATAAGCAAAGTGAGTACACTGGAGAGGGCCTGGGTCCAGAGAGACCAGAACTGGTGGCTTCACCAGAGGCAGAAGGGACACCTGCCGTGTTCTCTGGGAAGCTGAGACCTGAAAAGTTCATGATCATCAGTAAAAATGCCTTCAGGATCCCACTTGAAATTGTTTCTTTGCTTCCCTTAGTCTTGTAGCTGGAGGGGTAATGGTTCATTTGGGGGACTTCACAGCCATGCCCCCTTTCAGGGTCATCTGCTGAGAATGTGGCATACTGTTTTCACTTGGGGCTAAACACTCTGTGCTACAACCCTCAGAGAGGCCCCCCAGGCATGGGGCGGGGGGGGGGGGCGCGGTGCGGAATAACGCCGGAAAAAAGGCAGTGACGTTTTATGAATCAGACCCGAGAAAAAAGCCAGCGCGCCTCCGACTATAGGCAGCCCAATCAATCTGCTGATCTTTTCTAAAAAGTTAAAAGAGTAAGCAATAAATCAGCAGTGAGGTCCTTTACCATCGAACTGTCTGGAGAGGCAATTTTAAATGACTTTGTAGTGACCTTGCCTATGTAATTTCAGGGCTCAATAATTTTTCTTACGTATTCTGTGTGGCGGCTCACTCGGAAAACATGCCCTGCTTTGCACAGATGGCCCCTTCGAACAATTAGGTGTCTGTTGGATGTCTCTCCTCTCTCTTGTAAACGGGTAGACGTGGGGTCTGGATTTCTGACTCTAACCAGCTGAAGCTAAGAAAGCCATCTGGGCCAGGAGGCTGTGTCATGAGAACACACGGCTCAGCGGACACCAGGCTGCAGACCCGGTGGTGGGCCTGGCGCTGGAACACAAAGAGTGCACTTCATGGCACCGCTGCTATTACATGGAGAAGCTGTTCCAAGGGCTGAAAGAAAGGCCCCCTGGTGACTTGCAGAGGCACAAAGAAGAAAGGCTGGTGCAGGACTTGAGTGGCATTTTGTAACTCGAGCTGTGCACGAGGTGACTGTGTGACAGGGAAGAGCTGAGAATTAGACCCCAGGAAAGGACTCAGTGATATCTAACGTCAAGTACTTCTTGTGAGATTCTGCTGCTGTTTACCCACTCGGAGCCTTCCAAAAGCTCCAAATGGGTGATGATAACCCTTGTAAGTGATGATCTTGGAGTCTGTCTTATTCAAAAAGACATCGACTTAGGGGTATAATCAAAGCTCTTATTTTTATCGAGGATTCGTGGTGTAAAGTGATGGAGATGTGTGGGCTGGGAGAGCAGATCGGAATGTGAATTCTTGCTCTGCTACTCAGAAGATACACGTGTTGGTCAAGGAGCTAAACCTCAGTTTCTCCATCCATAAAATGGGAACAACGCCCACCTCGCAGGCCTGTCATAAAGCTCAGCATGGGGAAAGGCACTCCTGCTTGACACCTCATGGAGGGCGGGTTCATGAAACCTTCTTTCTTAGGAGAGCAAAACCTTAGTTTTTTAAAAGTGCATTGCAAATTGAATCACCCCTTTCGAAAACACTACATATCCCGCAGGTTTTACTTCCTTCATTCAGTCACTCTGAGCCCGTGCCAGTCCATGGAGGGAAATGTTCTACACCATTCAGTGCAGAAGCCGCTAGCAACATGAGGCTGTTGGCACTGGGAACGTAGCTAGGGTGACCAAGGAATTCAATTCCCAATTTTACTGAATCTTAATTAATTCAAATGGAAATAGCATCATGTGGTAAGTGGCTCCTGTATTATGGGACTGCCCATCAGGCCTGCGCCCTGGCAGACAAGACGGGAAGGATCTGGAAATGCAGACGTAGCAAAGGTGAGGGCACAATCCGCAGACGCCTCTCAGCAGCAGCCGCACTGCAGGCAGGCTGCCGGGCTCTCCTATTCGCCCTCGGGGCTGGGGATGACGACAGCAATGGTGCCAGACAGCGGCTCTCTCTGCCAGAGCCAAGTTCTCTGACCTTGGACAAATGTCCCAACTTTTCTGAACCTGTTTTTCCCATCTATGACATGGGGATAATGCCTCAAGCTGGTTTTCAAGGTGAAATGCAATATTAAATGTCAAAATGTGTTGGACCCTGCAAGAGGAGGGACAATGGCAGACGTGGTTCACCGTGTCCTTAGTTTTGTGGCACTGGTCATGGTTCAACCTCTTCTCCCCACCGCAGCTTTATTGGGGTGTCACTGGCAAATAGAACTGTAAGATATTTAAAATATACACCGTGATGACTTGATCTGTGAAAGGATCCCCCATATCTATCACCTCACATATTTGCTTTTTTTTGGGGGGGAGAGTTGAGAATATTTAAGCTCTACTCTTAGCAAATTTGAATTGATATTAATAATACAGTATTATGGACTATGGTCACCATGATATACATTAGATTCTCAGATCTTGTTTATCTTATAGCTGAATTTTAAAACTTTTCTATCAACCTCTCCTTATTTCTCCTACCACCTAGCTCCTGGCAACCACTTTTCTACTCTCTGTTTATATGAATTCAATTTTTTAAAATAAGATTCCCCATAGGAGTGTTGTAAAAGTGATACCATTCAGTCTTTCTCTGTGTGACTTATTTCACTTACTGTAATGCCTTGTAGATTCATCCATTTTTGTCACAAATGACAGGGTCTCCTTCTTTTTAAAGGCAGAATAATATTCCATTATATAGACATAACACATTTTCTTTATCCATTCATCTGTCATTTAGGTTGTTTCCATACCTTGGCTACTGTGAGTAGTGCTGCTATGCACAGGGCAGTGCAGATTTCTCTTTGACATGATTCCATTTCCTTTAGATATATACCCAGAAGTGGGGTTGCTGGACCATATGGTAGCTCTATTTTAATTTCTTAAGGAACATCCATATTCCGTTCCATATTGACTGTACCAGTTTACATTCACACCAACAGTACACAAAGGTATCTTGATCTATGTGTCTGTGTTTATGCCAATATCATACCGTTTTGATTACTATAGCTTTCTAATACAGTTTGAAATCAGGATGTATGATGCCTCCAGCTTTCCTCTTCTTGCTCAAGATTGCTTTGGCTATTGAAAGGCTTCTGTGATTCCGTACAAATTTTAGAATGGTTTTTTCTATTTCTGTGAAAAATGCCATTGTGATTTTGATAGAGAGCACATTGAATCTGTAGATTGTTCTGGGTAGTATGGACATGAACAACAATGAAAAAATAAAGTAAAATAAAATACTAAAGAAAAAAGAATTTAGTCTTTTAATCCATGAACGTGGAATATCTTCCCATTTACTTGTGTCCTGTTCAGTTTCTTTCATCAATGTCTGATAAGTTTTCCGTGTACAGGTCTTTTACCTCAGTTAAATTTATCTCTAGGTATTTTATTCTTTTTGATGTTATTGTAAATAGGATTGTTTTCCTAATTTGTCTTTCTGATAGTTTGTTGTTGGTGTATAGAAACACAACTG
>VMDR010000397.1:0-247288 GCA_007922815.1 Macrotus californicus | reverse complement strand
AGAGGGTTAACATTAGGGGAGTAAGTGGGGAGAGAGAGGTAAAAGGTACAGGGAATAAGAAGCATAAATGGTAGGTAGAAGATAGACAGGGGGAGGTTAAGAATAGTACAGGAAATGTAGAAGCCAAAGAACTCATATATATGACCCATGGACATTAACTAAAGAGGGGGAATGTGGGTGGGAAGGTGTGTGCAGGGTGGAGGGGAATATAGGGGGGGAAATGGGACAACTGTAATGGCATAATCAATAAAATATATTAAAAAAAAATGACCCAAATGAAAGAACAGATGAAAGCTCCAGAAAAAATGCAACTAAGCAACAGAAAGATGGCCAACCTATCAGATGCACAGTTCAAAACACTGGTAATCAGGATGTTCACAGAAATGGTGGAGTATGGTCACAAAATAGAGGAAAGAGTGAAGGCTATGAAAAGTGAATTAAAGGAAAACACACAGGGAACCAACAGTGACGGGAAGGAAACCAGGATGCAAATCAATGGTTTGAATCAGAAGGAAGAAATAAACATTCAACCAGAACAGAATGAAGAAACAAGGATTCAAAAATATGAGGAAAGGCTTAGGAACCTCTGTGACAACATTAAATGTTCCAACATCCGAATCATAGGGGTGCCAGGAGGAAAAGAGGAAGAGCAAGAAATTGAAAACTTATCTAAAAACATAATGAAGGAGAACTTCCCTAATCTGGTGAAGGAAATAGACTTCCAGGAAGTTCAGGAAGCTCAGAGAGTCCCAAAGAAGTTAGACCCAAGGAGGAACACAGCAAAGCATATAATAATTACATTACCCAAGATTAAAGAAGGAACAAATCTTAAAAGTAGCAGGAGAAAAGGAGAGACTTACCTACAAAGGAGTTCTCATAAGACTTTCAGCTGACTTCTCAAAAGAAACCTTGCAGACAAGAAGGGGCTGGAAAGAAGTATTCCAAGTCATGAAAGGCCAGGACTTATATCCAAGATTACTCTATCCAGCAAAACTACCATTAAGAATGGAAAGGCAGATAAAGTGCTTCCCAGATAGGGTCAAGTTAAAGGAGTTCATCATTACCAAGTCCTTATTATATGAAATGTTAAAGGGTCTTATCTAAGGAAAAGAAGAAAATCAAAAACTATGAACAGTAAAATGACAACAAACTCACAACTATAAACAACTGAACCTAACAAAAGAAAAACAACTACAACAGGAACAGAATCACAGAAATGGAGAGCACATGGAGGGTTATCAGTGGAGAGGGGGAGGGGGAGAATGAGGGAAAAGGTACAAGGAATAAGAAGCATAAATGGTAGGTACAAAATAGACAGGGGGAGGTTAAGAATAGTATAGGAAATGGAGAAGCCAAAGAACTTACATGTACGACCCATGGACATGAACTAAGGGGGGGCAATGTGGGGTACAAAGCAGAGGGGAATAAAGGGGGGAAATAGGACACTATAATAGTATAATCAATAAAACATATTTTTTAAAAAGAAAGAAACTTAACATGGTTTTTGTATTAAAAAGGAAAAGCTAGAAAGAAAGAAAAAAACAATGAGATGCCACTACACACCTATTAGCATGGCTAAAACCCGGAATAATGACAGCACCAACTGCTGTGAGAACACAGAGCAAAAGGAACACTTAGTCACTGCTGGTGGAAGTGCAAAACGGCACAGCCGCTTCGGAAGACAGTTTGGCAGTTTCTTACAAAACTAAACATACTCTTACCATATGATCCAGCAATCATACTCCTTGGTGTTTACCTAAACAGTTGAAAACGTGTGTCCACCCAAAACCTTGCATATGGATAGCAGCTTTATTTATCAGTGCTAAAACTCAGAAGCAGTCAAGATGACCCTTAATAGGTGAATGGATAAATAAATTGTGGTACCTCCACACAATAGAATATCATCCAGTGCTAAAGAGAAATGAGCTACCAAGCAATGAAAACTCACGGGGGAGTCTTAAGTGTATATTACTAAGTGAAAGAGGAGAATCTGAAAAGCTACATACGGTATGATTCCAACTCTATGATATTCTGGAAAAGGCAAAACGTTCTGGAAAAGGAGACGGTGAAAAGATCAGTGGCTGCTGGGGAAACGGGGAGAGGAGGGATGAATAGGCAGAGCACAGGGCATTTTTAGGGCAATGAAAATACTATGGTATTATGATGATGGATACGCGTTATTATACATTTGTCGAAACCCATGGAATGCATAACACCTTAGGGAACCCTAATGTAAACCATGGACTATTGGAGATTACGATGTGCCAATGTAGGTTCATTCTTGGTAACGAATGGGCCACTCTGGTGAGCGATGTTGACAACGGAGGAGACTCTGCATGTGTGGGGACAGGACTTATATGGAAAATCTTTGTACCTTCCTCTCAGTTCTCTTGGGAACCTAAAACTGCTCCCCAAAATAGTCTTTAATAAAAAATTTAGCAGGCACTCAATAAATACTTATTGAATGTGTAAGAATGCAGGTGCCCTAGGCACTGGGCTTGACGGATCCTTACGGAGAGGAACTCCAGGAGCATCAGTAAGCCTTTATTATGCACTGGCTGTCTACTAAGTGCCATGCCTGTGCTCTCTAAATACAGGTCCATGTCCCCCAGGCACCCTGGGGCTACTGCTTCGGGGTCACTGACCCAGGTGGAACCCCCTTTCCCCCCTTGTCTCAAAGTACTTGTCCTTCTCACTTCCAAAACCTTGCTCAGTCCTGATGCACGTCCTCCACAGGCAGAGCCACCTCTGACTGAAGTCACCAGGCTCCACAGCCCAAGGGTGCAGGTCAGAACGGCCCAACAACCATTCCTCAGTGTTCCCTGTTCCTACATTTTTATTTCTCTCCTGCTTCTCACTCTGTCTCAGAAAATTACCAACACTACTGCTGCTGCTGCTGCTGCTGCACTGCCACTACTATTATTACCCCCACTACCATCACTACCACCACCCCTGCTATTGTTGCTCTCATTACTACTATTACCACCCCCACCACCATTACCATCACCACCCCTGCTATTGTTGCTCTCATTACTACTATTACTATCACCACCACCATCACTACCACCACCCCTGCTACTGTTGCTCTCATTACTACTATTACTACCACCACCACCACCATCACTACCACCACCCCTGCTATTATTGCTCTCATTACTACTATTACTATCACTACCACCATTACTACCACCACCCCTGCTATTGTTGCTCTCATTACTACTATTACCACCCCCACCACCATTACCATCACCACCCCTGCTATTGTTGCTCTCATTACTACTATTACTACCCCCACCATCACTACCATTATCACTACTGCCACTCTCACCAGCACTACTACTATTATTACCACCACCACCACTCCTACTACTATCACTGCTGCTACCACCATCAGTACTACCACTCCTACTCCCACCACCACTACTACTTGCCTTTTACTGAGCATTTCCATGAGCCAGCTCTATCTCTCTCCAAGCTTCATCTTGTTTAGTCCTCATGGCAAGTTTCAGAAGTGCCCTATTTTCCCTGTCTTACAGGTACGCACGCAGTCCATGCTCTTGCCCAATGACTTATACTTCCTCTGGAATCGTGCCTCCTTTGTCCATCTCTTCTGTGCCCAGGAAAGACTCTGAAACACCTGCGGACAAAGCTGAAGTGCCAGCTGCGGTGGATGGCCCATTTTCCCCTGGGGCAAGCAGGAGCTGGCCTCTTTGACAGAAGGGGTGAGGGAGCAGAGAATTGGAGGAAGGAGAGCCAGAGTCTCAGGAACCCATCAAGGGAGAGCCAAGGACTCTGGGGAAAGCTCTGAGCTTGGCCAGATGCTCTCAGTCTTGGCTCACTGCCAGGAGGAAATCTACATTGTTGAAGGTCAACCCTGACCCTTAAGCAGCCCTAGTTCTGTGGAAGCACCAGGGCCCCTGAGTGTGACACATGTGACGGAGATCAATCAGCAGCATTGTCCCGCCCCATCTCAACCTGAACTCTCCTCTCTTTACAGCAAACCAAACACTAGAGCCTAGCAGGTAGAGGTCAGAGTGCATGGAAGGGTAAGAGACCATTTGTTTGCAGGCCTGTGGATGCCATGATTTCAAGTCAGGCAGGTAAGTGTTTCTTTTCAGTTCTGGCGACCAACCCGAGGGGTTGGCATCTAGTCACATTCAGAAAGTCCCAGTTCCTGACTTAGGCTGTCCCCTTCGGGGCCTCTGGAAGATTCTGACTGCCCTGTGATAATGACACATGGGGAGCTTCCCAGGAAGGCTCTTGGGGGGCTTGGCTCCACCACAGGAAGAGCCCCAGGCACAATTGGACTCTCCTGCAGTGGCTCATGCCTCATGATCCCACTATTTGCAGAAAATGTCTGAATTTCTGGAATCTAGTGTCCCCCGCACCTGTTCATTCTCATCCATAAAGTCCTCTCTGAACCCAGTTCTTCACAAGCATCTTTGTTCTTGAGCATGTGTTTCATGCCAGACACTTCACACACACTGTGTCCTTTATCCATCATCCATCCCGCAAGCAGAGACCGAGGGGTCACCCTGATCCCCAGCTGATCCCCTTTCTTTCTTCAAGACTCTTCTCAAGCCTGACCTCTTCTAGGAAGGCTTTCCTTACTGGGCTGGGAGTGGTGCCCCCTCTTCCTCCCCCTCCCAGATAGCTCAGGTTCACCTTATGAATGAAGTTGCTCCTGCCCTTCCTTGATTGTTGATCTTCACCGAATCCTTGTGGGCAGCACTGTGTCTCCTCAGGTCTGAGCCGCCAATGTCCAATGTGACACAGGGTCAAGGGCCCAGCACCTATCAACTGAACATCCTCATCCTAAGGTGGTTCCCCAGGGATCAGCTGGGCAGAGCTGGCATACCACTCCCCTAGAAGGAAGTGTTGATGCCTGCTGAAATAAAGTGGCTTCTAGAAGCGCTGGCCTGAATTATTGCATGTTGGTGGGAACACAGCTTTCAGAGCTGGCTTGGATAAGGGGGAGCTTGATTCTGGAGGCCTTCTGTCAAGAGGTGTTTGGGAGAGGCTGTCCTGCAGCAGGTGTCTACGTCTCCTCCCCCTTGCCTGCACCTGGTCATTCTCCATCCTGGACTAGCAAACTTCCCCAAAGCCAACTGGGCCATCCTCTGCTGCTGCAGACTCTACGGGTGAAGAAGCAGGCCCCAAGCAAGGCAGACAAGCTCCCCCACCTGGCTCCCCTTCCCCGCACTCAGATCCACATTACAAATTCTAGCAAGTTCTCAGACATTCTCTGAACATACATACAGTTTACACCTTCATGTCTTTGCACCTTCAGCCCATGCTGAAAGGCAAGGTGAGCTTCCATTCACCATCGGCCTAGCCCTTTTGCAGAGTCTCCAGGCTGAGAAACCATTGTCCTCTGCTTTTCCCAGAAGGAGGGGCCTTGGGTCAGGGCCAGAGAAGACTCCAGAAATTCTCCCTATCTTAGTCACTGATCTTCCCATGGATCCCACAGCTGGCCAGAGAGGGACGTGGAAACTCCCCAGCGTAGGGGGACTTCTAACCTCTCTTCTCTGTGTGAGGACAAGGTTGGAACTCAGCTGGACCTCACTTCCTCCCTCCCGAGTCCAGCTCTGAAATGGAAAGGACAGGAGAGCAGAGGACAGAGGCTGGGAACCGGGCTGGGGAGTTGGCAGAAGGCAAGGCAGGTTGGAGGAAGGGAACTAAGATGTAGCATTTCTGAGTTCTGGCACCTTCTGTAAATGCTCTCTGGTTAAACCCCAAACGCTACATAGCCCCACATGTAGGGTTGTTCTAATTCCCACTTTGCCAAGGCTAAAACTAAGGCTCAGAGAAATAAAATGACCTGTCCAAGGAGGAATACTCAGGTTCAAATTGGATGGATGCTCCTATCACCTCCAGCCCCCTGCTTCCAGATCCACCACACTGGCTGTTCCAGAAGCACAAGGAATCTTGAGGGTCCCTGGAGACTGACCTAGAGCCATGGCATGTTATACCACAGGATCACCCCATCTGGTTCAAGGTGATCTCTTTACCATGCAGGAACAAAGGCCAGGGAGGTTTTGCCTGGCTTCAGCATCAGGAAGAGGCAGAACCAAGGTTCAAATTCACATCTTTTCACACCAGGCTCCGTGGTCTTTCCATTCAGTTATCTACTCTAATGCCAAACAGCTTTCTTGGCCAGAAATCATGCCCCAAGTCTATTCCAAGTCCTGTAAGCACAGCTTCCACTCCTTGTGACAGGAAGAGCTCGTTACCCTTCTGCTGCCGGTGACCCTTCACCTGTCGCAGTGGCCCCACTCTCACCTTCTCACACCTAACGTCCCTTTCTACAACAAATATCCTGGAATACCCCTGGGACCACATTGCAGTGAAGTTCCTAGTTAACCCACATAAGCAATTTTAAAAAATTAAGTATAATAGAAAGGAGAATTCAAAGAGAAATAATTTATGATAAAAATTAAATAAAATACATAATATGTTTCCATTTATAAATACCCATGACTATACCGGAAGAGAATGAAACAGTCTGACGCTTGTGCTTATTCACTTGAATCACCATGAGTTCAACAGACTCAAATGTGGAATGATTCAGGAGTGGGGTTGCTATTGACGACACGATCTTTAGAAATAAGTTTTGGTAAGGTTCAAACAAAATAAAGTAGAATTTTCCCTGAATTTACATGGTAGTTGCATTTGGGGGTGGTGGAAGGGTGTGCATTAAACTGCTCCCAGTTGAAATGCTTTGTGTTCGAGTTTAATGTGCAGTTAGGTCCTGGGTTCAGACGCTTACAGAGGAGTTTTCACCTCTCTGGTATATGGTGGGAAGTCCAAGCTCCTATGGGGCACAGGATAGTTCTTAGCTATGCAGGACTGTCCCATACATATCACTGTCCCCTCTCAGTAAGTGCCCATGATGCCCATCACCTGTGATGACAACCAAAGTCTGCCTACCAGAGAGACAGCACTGCCCCTGTGGAGAACCACTGATGACACTATTAAGTTTTACTCAGATTTTATGTCCCCACCTCTTAGAATCTTTCAAGCGCGGTGTTTAGCAGTGAAATCAGATGGAAGAGGCAGGAAGGGAGAGGTGGAAAGAGCTCCAGGATTAGTTGGGATCCCAGGTTACCTTGCTTACTGCTGTATTTTCAGGCCTGCCTGGCACCTACTAGGTGCTCGACAAATATTTGTGAAATGAAATTATTGGCTGTGTGGCCTTAGAAAAAGTATTTAACCTCCCAGACCCTGAATTCCCTCACACCAAAACGATGGGTGCTTGAGAGGATTAAATGAGAACAAGTGTGAGGAAACCTGGGATGCACAGCATGAGCTCGGCAACGGTGAACTGACAAGGAACATCGTGGTCCTGCTGTTATGTGGCTGGGGAGAAATTCTGGACCATGGGAAACAGAGTGTTTTCCAATCAGCCGCTGACTAGACTACTTGACCTTTTGGAAAGGTGGTTCCTTCCAACCTTGAGATTCAAGAGTCGTGAGGTGCTTGTCTAGACAGAGCTGGTGGAGAGGAGTGGTGTTCCCGCCCCTACTTGCCTGCTTCTCGCCCGCCCACCACTGGCCAGTGCCTTGCACATCCCCGAGGCCCTCCCTCTTTGACAAGACTGAATATTCCAGGAGAACGCTCTCCCTCCATCCTGCTGCTCTGCCCTGCCATTCAGGTGATGGAGGGAGAAGCATACTCACTGAGCTTCCAGGACCTTTACTGTTCTCTAAACTAGGCCACCACACCTCTTCCTCACAAGGGGATGAGGTGGGGAGTAATATCCCACATGTGTAGAAATGGGGCTCACAGACGATGAGACACTTGCCCAGGGACTCAGGGTGAACATGTGGGGGTGGGGGGCGGGCAGTGGCTCCCAGAGCTGGCCTTCCTTCCACCATGGCAGGGGAGGTTGACAGAGGAACATGCAGGGCACACGTTGGCACATCCATTCAAGCCCGACCCCAATACCCAGGTTCCTGGGACTCACCAGGCACAGAGTGTGGTTCCCCTGCCCCCACCACAGATTCAGAGAGGCAGATGAGGAAGGACTGAAAGAAAAGATGGGGGAAATGTTGAAAGGCCTTCAATGTTGGGGATACTGGAGTGGACTGGGATTGAGGCAAAGGAATTTTGAGTGGGACAAAAGAGATGCTCAGTGAGATGATTTAAGAAGACTGTACCCTCGGTGATGGACCAGGAGACTTCAAAACTGGCTGCGAAGGGTCTCCTTGAATGTTTTTCTCTGTGTCGCACTTCCCTGCTCTTTAACTCTCACAGGCGGGCTCCTGGGACACTGCTGCCAGCCTCTGGAACCTGTAGTCTCTTTACCTTCCATTCTAGCCTTGGCTCTGCGCAATGTGCCATGTGACCCTGGGCCAGTCGCTGCTACTCTCCTGGTTTCAGGCTTCATGTTGGCAAGATGAGGAGATTGGATTAGTAGATTATCATCAAGAGTTCTGTGTCCTTTTATTTTTATGGGGAAGGAGGAACCCAGGAAATAAAGGGACATGAGTGAGAGGCAAGGGGTGGCTGGTGGAAGCCATGTGTATAAGTCCCCAAAGGGAGCCCAGCACAGTCACAGGATGTCAGGCCACAGGGTTGGGTCATTCCTGGTTCTTCTCCTACCCTGGGGAGGGGGCAAGGTTGGGCCACCCAGAGCCCTGGGATGCAGCCAGCTTGCCCTTGAGGGTTGGCATCCCAGTTTTGAGCACCACTTAGAGGGGCTGGGTGAGTTTTCCTCTGGAGGCATGAAGAATTGTCCCAGGGAGGCCAGGTACTGCAAATTCCTTTGGTGTTGATAGCAGCTTTGTTTTGGGGTGGGGGGTGGCAACAGACTTGCTTTTGAGCAAGATTTCCTTCCTCCATTTATTTATTTACTTTTTGTGGAGTGATTCAGAGAAACAACCTCAAAACCAGTCTCCAATGGGAGGCAGGAAGAAGCGAATCCTCAAACATCAATGTTCCTGGGAGGGTTTGGCCTGTGGAACTTTCCTTAAAATAACTGCATTGGGAGATTGTCAGGATTGGGGGTGGGAAAGGGGGAGACCTGAAAGTCCTGTGCAGCTTCTGAAGGACTTGGGGTCTGGAGCGAGGACTCTCAGCTATGTTCCAGTGTCTTCTACACAGCTAGGGCTTGGAGGAGTGTCTGAGCTTGGCTTCCCCCACCCCACTGATTCCAGAGGGTACCATCTTCCCGAAGAAGGAAGGAGTCCAGGGTTTGAACTGCATGACGCAAGAGTAGTGACTTGAGTGACAGGCACGAGGGTCGTAGCAGTGGAACACAAACTGGAACCTTGTCGCCTGTGTTTTTCTCCGATGCTGTACTATATCCCAAGTCCTGATGCAACGCCTTCGGTTCCTTTGATTCAGTGGGAACAATACACACACACAAAAGTCTTTTTCTTTGTGGTAAAGCATCGAAATTGGAAATAGGACAAGAAGATAAAAAGTTGTGGAGGAAACAGTGCCAGACTGGAAATTCGGGAGGCACAGGTTTTATTTCAGCTTTGGAGAATAAAGCCATGGGGCCTTGCCTAGG
Source organism: Macrotus californicus (assembly GCA_007922815.1). Classification (NCBI taxonomy): domain Eukaryota; kingdom Metazoa; phylum Chordata; class Mammalia; order Chiroptera; family Phyllostomidae; genus Macrotus; species Macrotus californicus. The sequence continues at coordinate 237,771 of VMDR010000397.1, read as the reverse complement.
TCACTGCCCTAAGGCCATAGAGATCCCATGTCTGAGTGAGGAAACCCTGTGTCTGTAACGTGGAAGCCAGGTAGGATTTGAGAAGAGAGTTGGTGAGGGGCAGAGCAACGTGGGGTGGAGTCTTTGCCTGACTGTCACATGGACATGGGGGCATGTCCTAGTCCTCCACTTACTGGCTGGATGATCTAGAGCAAGTCAACTTCATCTTTGAGCCTTGACTTCCCCATCTGTGAAGTGGGGGGAAAATAGTCGCCACTCAAGGGGCTGTTGTGTTAACTGTGAAGGAATGCTTGGGGAAATGCTTGGTAAACTGAAAAATCTTAGTCAGGTAAGAGACATTACCATTATTCTAAATTCTTAGGAGCAGGGAATATTAGTCCTTAGAGGGATCAAGGTTATATAATAATAACCATAGTGATAATAAATATCGAGATTGTTTACTAAGTGCCAGACAACAAATGCTTTAAATGTATGAATTAACTGAAATGTACGAGCTCATTTAATCTTTTTTTTTAAAGTACAACACATGAGGTTTTAAACTGGGAGCTAAGGAGAGTGGACTGGAATCCACATGCGTGAACCATGACGACTTAACTGTACTTGTCAGTGGGGACAGTAGACACCATTGAGTGAGCATGTGTACTGTGTGGTGATCACGTTTAAAATGACTGAGCAAGTAGAGCAATGAATTTGTATCAAATTTTGTGTTAAGCCTGAACATTCCTCCACAGAAACTATTTGGATGATTCAGAAGGCTGTAGCTATGGGCAACTGGTGATTGGCAGCTTCATCATGACAATACACCCACTCATCCATCACGTGTCATGCATAGCTTTTTGGTGAAACATCAAATCACCCAGGTGACTCAGCTTCCCTACAGCCCAGATTTGGTGCCCTGTGACTTCTGACTTTTCCCAAAACTAAAATCACCTTTGAAAGGGAAGAGACAGATTTCAGATCACCAGTGAGATTCAGGAAAATACGATGGGGCAGCTGATGGTGATTGGTAGAACTGTGTGAGGTCCCAAGGTGTCTACTCTGAAGGGGACTGAGGCATCATTGTCCTGTGTACAATGTTTCTTGTATCTAGTTCAAGAAATGTCTCCATTTGTCATAGTACATGGCTGGATACCTTCTGGACAGACTTCATATCTGCAGTAAATTAACAAAGTCTTCTAAACTTAAGAATACTACTTGATGAATTTTGACATTTGTACATAGGATGTGAACTCAGTTAATTTTCGTAAGTGCCCAACACTATTTATTCCCATGTTGCAGATGTGGAAACTGAGGCAGAGTGGGACTGAAATCCCGACAGTCTGTCTGCATCCTGTTAGCAGTACTGTCTTGGGCATCCACACATCAAGAGAGTGGCTGGGAGGGTCCCCGTGAAGACGTTGGAAGATTCTGCCCCAGCAAGAACCTTTTATTTCCTCCTCTATGTGAGAAAAGCCCTTGATGGAGGGCAAGGAAATGGACACAGCTGAAAGGCAAGGGGGAAGGAGAACGAGGATGGGAAAAGCAAGTTCAAATAGCAGAGAATTTGAGAGGTGACAGTTGCTGCTGATGGGCAGGCAGGGTTTGTGTTGACTGCTGCCTCCAAAATTCGGTGTAGAGGACCCAGTTCATAATCAACTTTCCTGATGAACTGGCGGAGATCAGGACCAAGCACATCCAAGGTATGGCCCCCTTTCTCTGTAAGAGCTCACATCACCACCCTCCGTAAGGAGGCAGGCAGAGGCTGAGCTGAGAAAGCAAGGTTGGGAGGGAGGCATCCAATAGAGCCACTGCTGAAGGTGACAAAGGAAGTGGTGACCTGCTCTCGAATGACAAGAAACAGACAAGGACCACAGTTGAAGGCAGCTTGGTGTCTGAGAGAACCCTGAGCTCAGGAGCAGGAGGCCCAGGTTCTAGTCTTGGCCCTGGCCCTGGCTTCACATAACCTTACTCTCAGACTTGACCTTGGGGAAGTCATGTCTGGTCTCTGGGCCTTAGTACCTCCAACTGTGCAATTAGAGTCACGGAGAAGATGACATCTGTGTCCTCCACTTTGAACACAATGCAGTTTCTGCCTCGTGATTAGAGAACCCAGTGAGTCTCCGCATTCAGCCAGTCCAGTGGGCCCAGGGTCCTGTGCTGTGTAAATACTGGACAAGGAGAAATGGCAGGCGTCCACCTGTTTGTCCTCTTTCTCATTCCCACTCCTTCACCCTCCGTCACAGTCACTCTTAAAGGCGCTAAGAAGGTGGTGCACTTGTGACTGATATGATAAACACCATCTCCTTATTTGGGGGCAGGAAGTGGTTCCCCACCCCCACCTGCTTTGGTCCTTCCAGGATTCCCACCCCAGCCCTCTCTGTTCGGTTTCCTGCTTCCTGAGAGTCTTCGAGCTGGTGGGGAGACCTGGATTACCACTCCCCCTCACTGATTTGAGAGCAGAGTGGGCCAGTATGGCCTGTGTGAGCCAGAGGCTGGAATGCATTTGCCAAGTGAAGGGGAAAGGCGGGGGCTAGGGTCACTTACAGCAAGTCAGATCCTAAAATTAGCTCTGGGAACTGGAAGGTTACAGGAAGCACAGCTGTGGAAAGAACTCACTAGACAAGGAAGGAAAATGCACACTGCCCCACATCCACCACACTCAGCTCGCCCACTCCATCTGCCCCTGGGGTCTCCACAGCTTTTAACCCATCCCCAGAATCACTCTGGCCAAGTCCACGAGACTGGTTAGTGGGAATCCCCTTGCCCTCCCTCCAGGCTGTCATTTTCCTCTCTGGTGACCACAGAAAAAGTAGCCTAGGGTTCTTGATAGGATGAGGTTTAATTGGAAACAGGAAAGCGGAGGACAAGTTTGGGTCTGGGGTAGTGACGATAATGAGAAAATGACAGGCCCGTTCAGGCGAGAGGGTGACAGCAGTGGAGGAGGGTCACATGGCGAGGAGGGTGCACACATGCAGGAAGGCCCCTGGGACATCTGGACACGTGGGAGAGAGCACAGGCATGCTGATGAGAGGAAACGGCCTGGGAAAGGGCTTGAGGAAGGGGAGGGGAGGAGGGGCCTGCGGTGGTGCACCCCTTTGCACAGACAAGAAGATGGGTGTTTAATCACATGTTACCGAGTGTGCGATCCTGTGTTTCTAAGTGACTAGATCTCATGTATCAAATGCAAGCCCTGGGGAAGAATGTCAAGGAGCAGCAGGGGCCGGGCCTGAGAGGGGCCCTAGGGAGCCACCTCATTCCACAGCATTGTCCGTACCCAGCATTTCCTGGGCTCGAGATTCCAGTCCAGGAAACCCAGGGGCTCCAAGCACTAGGCTTCCTCCTCCGGTTCCTTGTCCAGATGGAAGAGGTTGGTTTTCCGGGAGTTTTGCTGAAAATCATGGAAGGTCACATCTTTGTGATAAGGAGGTTGTAGGGGAGGTGTTCAGGGCCCCACAGTTCTGCCACCCGTGGGAAGGAAGGCTGGGCCTGGGGGCAGGTAGAGCCATTGTAAAAGCCAATTTAGAAAGGGACAGAGTGGACGTGACATGGGTTGAGCACCTTCTGTGCTTTTTACGCCCCGGGCTCTGTGCTTGCAGCTTTTCTTGCCCCCATCACCTAGAACGAAAGCTCCAGGAGGAAGAAACGTGGAGTGTTTTCTTCACCAAGGAGTCCCAGCCCTGGAAACAATGCTTGGCACCCAGCAGGCCCCCCACAACCACGTGCTGGCTGGGGGTGACGTTCACAAAAGCTCTGGAAGGTCTGTACTAGCACCCTCTTTCACAGAGGAAGAAGCCACTGCTTAGGAAAGTGGAATTGTTCTCTCAAGCTCCCGCAGCGAGTGGGAACCAAGACTTGAATCTTTGCAGCTCAGAATCTCTCCGGGCCCAGGGCAGCCAGTCCCATCCTTATGCAATGCTGTTTATGAGGTGGCCCGATGCTGTCACAAGTACCCATCCCTGCCTCCATGGGGCTTTCCCACTTTTGTCATGTCACCAAGAACCAAATGTCTTGATGCTTTTCCACAGGTGTCCAGTCTAAGGCTCTCGGACATCAGTCCCATGAATCCTTCCTTCAGAGTCTATGCTAGTTATTCAGTGATGGGTAATATAGACAGATCCCAGACAAACGATGTGCCGAGGGGGCTCCGATTCCCCATCCCAGAATTAAACATTCATGTACTAAAATAAATACTTTACGTATGCAATTGTGAGAGATCTTTGGGTATCTATAGTAAACTGTTTTCTTTACCTCTCCCCCCACCCTTTCTTTCTTCTCCCCATCCAACCAAGCCTGTATTCCCCATCTCATAAATGGCAACTCCTTTTATCTGATCAGCCCCAAAGCCTGGGTGTCACCCTTAACTTCCCCCTTTTTCTTATACCTCCCATGAGATTCACAGGAAAATTCTGTGAGCCACACCTTCAAATTAAAATCGGAATGGACCACCTTTTACCATGTCTGTGGCTACCCCCTGGTACAAGCCTCCATCATTTCTGTCTGCAATGGCCTCCATCTGCTCTTTATTTCTGTCCTTGCCCCCCACCAGTCTCTTTTTCCATCTCTCTCTGAACAAAAGCCAGATTCCTTACCTTGAGCTACAGGTCCTACATGATCTCCACTCTCCACCCTCACCCCCTCTCTGACCTCACCTCCTGCGCACCCCCTCGCTCCTTCTGCTGACTTGCTGCTCCTCAGGGCCTTTCTACTTGATATTCCCTTGGTCTAAAAACCCTTCTAGATGTCCCCATGGCTCCTGTTTCTGCCTTTATTCACATGTCTGCCTCGTCAGAGAGACCTCCCCTCGCCCATATATACAATATAGCAACTGCCTTATTCCTGGCCCTCCCTATTCTCCAACTAAGAGCTGTGTGGCCCTGAACCAAGGTTCTTCACAGTTCTGTGTCTCAGTTTTCTTGGTGTAAAGTGGCTATAACAAGAGCACTGAGGATGCTGTGAGGATTAAATGAGTTAATCCACGTGAAGCACATCAAACCCAGGTTCTCATATAGTAGGTGCACAATTAAATGGTTGTTGTTGTGGTTACTATTGTTTTATGTAACCGCCCTGCCCCCCTGAATTTGTCCAACCCACAGTTGTTAAAGTTCTAAACACTGAGTATCTGAGAGAAAAAGTTCGCATGCAGGTTTAGAGACAGAGAGACACCAGACACAGCCTCCTAACTCCCCTCCCAGGCGGGGCTCTCGGCACCCTGCACATTGCCTCTGTTATATGCTAGACCTTGCCCAGGCTGGTGGAAATAACACTGGGTGGGGAATGGGCTCCAGGACCAAGTCTGCCACCGACTACCTGTCTGATGTTAGTTAGGCCAGTTACCTGATCTCTCTGAGCCTCCCTTTCCCCTCTTTAAAGTGGGCATAACAACATTTGCCTGTCTCCCTTGCAGGGGAAGGTCACATAACTTTGATGCTCACACTCAGTGCTCATGATTGGCCATTTCAAAAACCCCACAAAAGGGCGAGCAATGTCCTTGGTTTATTTTCACGCTTGTGGACTGTACAAAAAGTGTGCATTCTAGGTGGAGCAGATTACCTGTAGAATTACCTGCTTGTGTGGTATTCACTCATTCCCACAGCAAACGTTCATTTCTCACCACAGTTGTTCTAGTTTTACCAGCCAATGAGGACACCCAGAAACCAGTATATCTCTCTTTCCACGATGAGACTTTGAAAGGGGAGAGAGAGTGCATTTCTTAGCTAGCTGCTGCTTGGGGCCAGATCTGTAGGAGGCTTGGGGAGCAGAGCTGTTCACCTCCAGAAGGCTGGTCATTTGCATGAGGCTCAATAGGATGCCTGGAGAGTGTCTTAGCCCAGAGAGGATGGGGCAAAGTCCTCCTAGGACATCTGGAAAAGCCATCAGGCCTGAAAAATAAGGTGGAGAAAGGGTTCTACTCTGGAAAACAGAACTTGCCTGTTCAAAACCACTTCCATTCTTTCTGTCCCTGAGGACAGCCCTGGGCCAAGGGGGAGATAAAAGCAGGACAAAAAATGTTGCAGATGTTGGTGTTATTTTATCATATTTCTTTGCAGGGAGAAGTGGGGCAGGGGTGAGGAAGACACAGGCAGTCCTAGGAAGTGTCTAACAAAATGGAGAACCCTGGCGTAGGCCAGAAATAGATGCAGAGGGAGCTGAAGGGCCTGCAGAAGGCAGACTCAGAGGGTGGGAGCTGACCGGTCTGGTAGTGGCCTCCCTAGCCTTCTAGAACAGGGTCAGCAAACTTTGTCTTTTACAAAGGGCCGTGTGATAGGCTGGAAAATGCCTCCTCCCCCGAATATCCACCTCCTAGTCTCCGAAAGCTGTAAATATGACCTTATTTGGAAAAAGGACCTTTTTCCTGCAGAGGTGATTGAATTAAGGATTCTGAGATCAGGAAACTACCCTGGATTACCTGGGTGGGCCCACAATGTCACCATGTACATCCTCATAATGGGAAGGCAGAGGTAGGTTTGACACACACACAGAGAAAAGGCCACATGACGGTGGCAGCACGGGTTGGAGAGATGCAGCCGTGAGCCAAGGGCTGCTGGCACCCACCAGAAACTGGATGAGGCAAGGAAGGGATTCTCCCCTAGAGACTCCAGAGGGAGCACAGCCCTGCCCACAGCTGCATTTCAGCCCAGGGATGCTGATTTTTGGACTTCTGACCTCCAGAAATGTGAGAGAATAAATTTCTGTGGTTTTAAGCAACATAGTCTGTGGTCCTTTGTTCTGGCATCCCTGGAAAATGAATGCACACATTATCTCAGTCAGTCCTCAAAATAACTTACGAGGTAATAAACTACAATCACTTGACATGCGCCGAAGAGTGTTCGATCAATATTCACAACCGCCCTATGAGGCAGGTACTGTTGTTGCCCCATTTCATAGAGGAGAAAAGTACAGCCCAGAGAAGGGATCCAGCTTTCTAGGAGTTACACAGCTGACATCTGGTGGAGCTTTGAAAGCAGGGGTCTGGCTCCAAGTCCAATCCTCTAACCCACCCTAAGGACACTCTCTGTCCCACAGCAGGTTTGTTTTCTTTTTCTTTCTTTCTTTCTTTCTTTCTTTCTTTCTTTCTTTCTTTCTTTCTTTCTTTCTTTCTTTCTTTCTTTCTTTCTTTCTTTCTTTTTTTCTTTCTTTCTTCCTTCCTTCCTTCCTTCCTTCCTTCCTTCCTTCCTTCCTTCCTTCCTTCCTTCCTTCCCTCTTTCTTTCTTCCTATCTATCTATTCATTATTTAGAGAGAGGGGAAGAGAGGGAGAAAGAGATGGAGAGAAACACTGATGTGAGAGAGAAACATTGATCAATTGTCTCTCTTATGCAACCCAGGAATGTGCCCTGATCAGTAATCGAACCGATGACCTTTCAGTTCACAGGCCAGTGCTCAGTCCACTGAGCCATACCAGCCAAGGCAGCAGGTACTCTTTCTACTGAGTCCCACGGCCTTGAATATTTGGTTAACACCCTGTCTCGGACTCTCTCTGCACTACTGAAGGGGACTCTGGGATCCCATGGGGAGCAGATGGGACAGAGGACATGAAAAGCATTCAGTAAACGTAAAATGGGATCCTGGGGAGAGGCATAAGAGTTCAAAACGGGAGCCAGGCTGCCATGACCATCGCTCAGAGGTAGGTGGGGCCCCAGTGGCAGAAGCCACCCCTTGCCACCCAGGCACACACAGGAAAGTTCCTCAACCTGTGAGTGCCCATGAATGACCTCACAGCTGTCCCCACCCAGAGCCACGCACGGTGTTGACTGTACAGATGGTCACTGGACGTCACAGTGTCAGTTCTTCCAGCCCAAACCCAGCTTTGCGCCAGCTCATCAGCACCTCTCTCCATCCGCCTTCCCTGCAGGTTTCAAATTCAGAACCGACCCCTCCCAGAAGCAGAGATTTGCCTTCACTATAAAAACTCCTTCACCCCACAGAGAAGGAGACAGACTCAGAGACGTTAAGTGTAAAGTGAGTGTGTTCTGTCCAATGTGGCCTTCCTGCCCCTAGTGGTAGATTTCGGTATTCTCAGCAACACCTTCGCTTCAGGCAGCCGGCAATTCTGCCATGTGGGAAGAACCCAAGAAGGGGAAGCTGGCACTGGGGCATGAGAGATTTCGTTTCATGGCCTAGAGCCAGACTGGTCCTCCTTTTACCAATTGTCATCACACAGAAACCAGTTTAGGAGGAAGAGTCCTCACTCGGTACACTGTTGCTCTCCATGCATGGGGAAGGCCCCACCCTCAGTGCACTTGCCAGAGCCCAAGATGCCAAGACCCACCATTCAGCTGTCTATGATTTCTACATCCATGCATCACACTCAGAGAATTTATTGAACTCCTATGTGTCAGCTACTGTGCTAGCACTTAGGATATAAAGAATAAAAGGCAGTCCTTCTCCCAAAGGAACTTAGAAATTAATGGGAAAAGACACCAGAAAATAAATAATTGCTGCTTTTCTGAAACCCATACATTAGCTTTTCATGTGCATGGTTTTTGTCATTTTCTCGTAATAGTTTATTATTATTTTTTAAAATTGTAACAGTTGACTCATTTTTTTTTTTCTTACTTAAAACACTAGCTTTGGATTCATCCTAAGCAAGAATATCCATGAACTTGTGGATTTTATTTGTTAATTGAGGTTTTTTTTTTTAATACTATCTATCACACTGAAAAGTTAACTATTAGATAAGAAGCTCATGGGGACGCCACCTAAAACCAGTGAAAAACACTAAATTATTACAAATTTAGGAATGTAAAATGTGCTACGACCCAGGGCTGCAGGCTGCCGCACCAGGAGGAAAAGGCTTTCCTCCCACCAGGTCCTGGCTGGTCACGAGATACATGAGAGCAAAAGGATTGATAAGCAGGATCTCAAGGCAGGAAGTTTTATGGCAGGAAGCAGACAGCTCTGTGCTCTCACCCTAGGACCTGAGGAGCATTAGCTTTTCAGCGTTCACCAGTCTAAGGGAGCTGCAAGGCGATTCTCATTTCCAACTTTCTAGACCGGAGGCAAAGGGGATCTCTGACTGAAGACTACATTCTTCAACCTACTGTTTAGATCAAGATGTGACAGATGACATTGCCTGAGGGGACATTCTCCTGGGATTACGCTGAGTGGAGTTTGCACTGAATGGCAGCCCCACCCAAGAAAGCTTGTGAAAAGCGAGCAAAAGGGGATGACCCTGTTTTAAAGATAATCTTGAACTAGTTCTAGTTATTTCTTGAAATTAATAAACTCCAGGGCTTTCACTAAAAATCACAAAAATTTGTTTGGAACACTCCCTTCCAAGTCAATGGAATACACCAGCGTCCTGGGAAGTACTACCTCCTCATTTTCTTCCTCATTTTACTCCACAAATACTTACTGAGCACCTATTGTGATGCCAGGCCTGTGTTAGGCACTGGAGTTACAATGATGCCCCAAGACCAACAGAGTCCCGGCCTACATATGGCTAGTTAGGGAGGCTGATGTTAATCAAACAGTCATCCAAATAAATGTAAGATGTGATGTGTGCCATGAAGAACTCATACGCCGAGCTCTGATCTGGTCCTGGAGGTCCGTGAAGGCTTCCCCGAGAGAAGGACAACGGTGGAGGGCTGTGAATGTAAGACTTGGCGTGACTAGAAACTCCTCATTGTGTTTCTTTTATGAGCCAGGCCCTGTCTCATATAATCCTCACTGCGACTCTCTGAAGCGGGTGTTATCATTCCCATTTCACAGGAGGGGAAATCCTGGCACAGAAGTGTAATGACTTCCCCAAGGACACACAGCTGGCTAGTGGCAGAGCTGGAAATAAATCCAGGTCTGTACGACTCTGAGGCCATGCTTCCTCCCCCTCCCCTCAAGACTTACTGCCTTCCCAGGAAATGCGTTAATAGGAAAAATATGATTACCAGCTGTATGCTCTTTGAAGCTTACAGCTGTGATGTCATCTGTATCAACTCCTTTAATCCTGAGTACCAGCAAGGATACAGGTTGGGCAAAACACTGTTCCATTCTGCAACTGGATAAGCAGGGCAGCAAAGCCAAACGTGGCAGAGGGAGCCAGAACAAAGAGCTCCCTCTCACGGTAAGGCTGAGCAAACCTCTGTATTCTGCCTCTAGCAAGACCAAGTCCAGCACTGAATGGCGTGCCCTGTGACTAAGAGCCCTGAAGCCTTCTGCCTTGATTTCTGTTCTCCGTTGCCTAGCGGCCTGGGTACAAATTAAGCAACAGCCAGCTCACAGGTGTGAGGCACTGCATCTGGCTTGTACTTGGCTGAACAGGGCTGGAATTTCACGGGCCGCAGCTGGCCCTGGGGGGGGGGGGGGGGGAGGGGAGGGACGAGGAGGTAAGTAAGATGGGTGTCTCAGGAGTGTATCCTGGGGACTAAAGTTACAGATGGCCAGACGGAGCCGTGTCTGAGTGTACGAGGCCAGCATGGGGCTGCCCTGGTTTCCGTTTCACACCTCCACACACCTTGGTATTTTTCACCACACAGAGCTTTGGAATCTACCAAAAGTAAGCTGCAAATGGGAGGGATTACACCTTTACCTCAAATACTCAGATTTTGTTACAGACGAAGAGCCTGGGCACTAAAATTGCACCACCTGGTCGGGATTCTGACTCCCCAGTTTACCAGCTGTGTAACCTTGGACAAACTACCGAACTTCCCCTTTCTCAGTTTCTTTATCCTTCAAGTGGAGGTACTAACATTAACCAAGTCACTGGGCCGTCATTATGAGGATGCAGTGATGGAGTGAGGGTAAAGCCCTGAGCCGTGCCTGGCATAAGAAACACTTGATAAGAGCCAGCTGCCATTATAATTATTCGTTTTATTGTTTCTATTTCTTTTCCTCCTTCCTTTATTACTCCCTCCCTTTTCCCCTCCCTCCTCTCTCCCTCCTATCTCCATTCTTCCATCAATTGCTTTTTAACTATAGAAGGCGCTGGAACTACCAAGACCTTGCAAGACCCAGCTGCTCAGTCTTGCTTGAGGTCCCATAGCCAGAAAGTGGACTAGCTTGGAAGATCCACCTTTTAAGGGTCTTGTTTTCCTCATGCCTCCCTTCTCTGTCCTCTCACCGCTGTGGTACCTAGCATGATACCTTGACCACGTAACTACTCAGTCAGTTCTTGAGGGTCTAAGTCATGGTTAAGGGTACAAATCTTAGAGCAAGACAATACAGGTCTGAATCTTGGCTCTGCTACTGGGCTATGTGACCTTGGGCAAATTACTTAACCTCTATGATTTTCAGTTTTTCCACCTATCAAATAGAATATGATAACGTATTTGCCCCACTGGACTGGACTGAGGCTTAAAGGAATTAATAACAAAATACTTACTTGTAAATCAGTGCCTGGCATATAGTAAATGCTACTTGAGTATTACTTTTTTTTCATGGCTCAAGACTCCTATTTTTATTCTTAATTTTTATATTGTATTTTTTCCATTACCATTTAAGCCCCTTTTACCCCCCTGCCTCCTGCAATCACCTCCATGAGTCCTGTTTCCCTTTTGCTCAATCCCTCCACCCCCTAACTCCCCCCACCAATAGCTGTCATCCTGCTCTTATCTATGAGTCTGTCTCTATTTTGCTTGTGTGTTACTTCTTATTGTTATTATTGATGAGCTGAGGCAGGGCCCAGGCACAAGAGGTGTTCAAGGGTTTCCCAGCTCATATTCTGGTGCATTTTCCTTTTTCCTGGGGCTGCTGTGGGATTCTGGAGCAGAGAGTTAAAAGTTCTGATTGGATGTGCAGCACAATATGTTTCCCTCCTTCTTTCATTCTCCTGAAGAATAGATTTCTTTTTAAACAGAACAAAAGCATCAGCAAAGAGCTCCTTCCCTCACAATGAAGCCTTCCCTCCGCGAGTCCTCTCCTTCCTGTTTCCTCAAAGGGTTGGGTTGTGTTCCCCTTCAAAACCATTTCTGAAGGAAAATTTCACAATAAGAAGGAATACAAATGGGTTTTCAGGTCTTACAGTTCTAACACAAGGAATTTGGCTTCCTTCAGTCTATGGAGCTGGGCCTTGAGGATATTAGGAGTTAGGCCATTCTCCAGGGTCTGATTGGATCCAGCTGAGGACCAGTGGGACCAGAAGCTGTCAAAGCCATCACACAAGTAAGGGAACCAAAGACTGAGCGAGGCAAGGGGCTTGGTCTCAGTTCACAGCAGAGGCTGACCCTCTGCTCTTTGAGTCCTTGGGTTCTCTTCCTCTAGTTGCTGAGCTTTTCCTATGGTCACTAAAGCTTAGCTCCCCCTTGGCTTCCTCCAGTGACGATGGGGAATGCCTGGCCTGGGAGTTTACGGGACGGTCTGGGGTCTTAAAAAAGGAGTATGAGAAATAAAGGACCTGTGGCCTCAATCGAAGAGACAATAGGGAGTGGTGGGGACAGTGGTGCCCAGAAGCCCACTTGCTAGGCCTAATCTAGACAGCTGCTCCTCGGCACCTGCTAGTGATGCCCTGGCAATGTGGACTCAGAGCTTCTGAGAGGCCCCACCTCATAGCTTGTACCCTTTGGTCCTAGTGTCTTTTGGGGGAAACTGAACCTCGTCTTCTAATGACTGGACAGTCCTAGCTAGGCATGAACTCAAGAGACAGACGGCCCGGATTCCACTCCCCGCAATACTACTCAATAGCTGTGTCAACTGGGCATGTTACTTGAACTATCTGTGTCCTGGTTTCCTTATCTGTAAAATGCAGATGATGATAGCATCTACCTAATAGGGCTGCATGGAGGTTCAGTGAGCTCGTATGTGAAAAGTTGTCAGTTAAAGCAATATGAGTGTATATTGTCATCATTATTATTATTGTCCTCTTTACCATTTCAAGTGCTTTCAACTGTTCTCCATCCTCCATGGTTTCTGAGGCTTTCAACATCTTTATCAGTCTGATTGGAAGGTGGGCCCGTGTGTTTCCCACAGTCCCCTCCTCTTGGTGTTCGCAGTTCTCTTCCTGAGTGCAGGCGGGGCCCATGACATGCTTTTGACCAACAGAAGGCAGCAAAGGTGACAGGGTCTATGTGATGATGTGTACATGGTCACATTACATAAGACGGCAGTGCTCACCTTGGGAGGAGGCCCTCCTTCCTGCAGGCTCTGAAGAAGCAAGTTGCCATAGAGTGATCTGCCTGTGAAGACAGTCACGTGGCAAGGAATGGACGGTGAGCTCCCGCCCACAGCCAGTGAGAAAGAGAGTCCACAGAACACTGAATGTTGCCAACAATCCTGTGATCAAAGAAATAAATTCTTCCTTAGGTCCCAGATGAAACTGCAGCTCTGGCCAACACTAGATTGTGGCCTTGCAGAGGACCCAGCTAAGCCGTGCCTGGACTCTTGACCCACAGAAACCCTGAGATAATAACGTGTGTTGTTTTAAGCCACTAGGTGTGTGGTAATACTGTCACATAGCAATAGATAACTAATACAGTCAACTAACCACAATGGTCACTCTACCCCCATCCACCCTGCTTTGGAAATGCTCCAGCATCTCAGTGGCCTGCTCCAAACAGGAGTCCTGGAATAGAGCAGTGTACTGCAGCAGGCATCCTGTGCACACTGCGGGAGGTGTGGTCATAAATGACGTCACTGCTTTTCTAAGTGGCGTAAGAGGACAAGTGCAGTTGTTCATACAAGAGCAGGTCTTGAGCCTGTATTGTGTTGTTGTGAGGCAGAGGAGTCACCTGTCCCCTCTGTGCCTGTCCACCCCCCGAGACAGACACACTCTCTGGCTCAAGATGTGATCACCTAGTACAGGTCGTACCTACAACTCATCTCTTTTCCTCCTACTTCTCTCCCTTCTTTGTGTCACTTTTCAAAGAGGAGGCAGAGGAAGAAAAAGACCAGGTGGGCTAACCTGCTGCAGTGGAGCTGGGGGAGGGCATGAGGGACCCTCCAGTACCGCTCTGTGCCATGGAGGGCGACCCGAGGCTCCACGGCTCACAAGCGGCAGAGCCAGGTTAGAGCCCGCCTTCCGACACAGCGTTCTTTCCTTGAATTAAAATGTGCCTTTTCTTCCTTGCGAGCAGGAAGGGGTCAATGTTGTGGTTCCAGGGGGGCAAATGAACTTGTTTCTCTGAACCTCAGTCTTCTCATCTAGAAAATGAGGCTAACAGTACCTACCTCACAGCGAGTCAGGCTGATGGGGTAATAGCTGCAAAGTTGGTAGAAAAGTGTGTGCTCCCATTATTAGGTTCCCATGGGAGGATTTAAACTCTCTCTTATCCCACCAGGGGGATGCACTGCATGAAGAAAAACATTTATTGAAAAACCAAATGGTGTTTGACAATCTCCCAGAGGCATTTTCTCAGATTAAAAGGATCTAGCAGAACGCCCCCACCCCCGGCCGCCAGGTCACTCAGTTGTCTGTTTCTCATTGCATTTACAACCCACTGAAACGATGTGTCTCTGCTCCACCTGTCCTGTCTGTCTCCACGACACAGATGTGAGGGCAGAGACTGCATCTGTCCTGTTTACAGCTACATCTCAGTACCCAGAACAGGGTCAGACCCGAGGCAGGTGCCCAATAAACGTGGTGAATGAAAGACAGAATCTGTCTTTTTTCTTATGAGAATTGACCTTAAGAAGGAGAAGAAGAAATCTTAGGAATTCAAACCACTTCCAAGGAGAAAAAAATATACAGCCTTCTAGCAAAACACACTCCTGATTACTTATTGTGCACTTTTGATGCCCCAAGAACATGGCAAGCTCTTGACAGGGGGTATCTCATTTAATGCTCACATCAGCCTTATGAGGTGGGTGCTCTTGGTGGGTGCTCCCAATTCATGGATGCGAACACTGAGGTCCAGAGGAGTGAAATCTTCTGCATAAAAGCGCACAGTAAGAGGTAGAGTTGGGTTTGAATGCAACCCCCGTGGGCTGAGCTGCTCCACTCTGCAACAGCTGGTGGTAGCCTTGTGATTAGGAAACACACAGAGAAATATTTAGGGCTGAAGAAGCATTGTGTCTGCAGCTTACTCTTAAAGAGTTGTGTGTGTGTGTGTGTGTGTGTGTGTGTGTGTGTGTGTGAGGGAGAGAGAGAGAAAGAGAGAGAAAGAGAGAGAGAGAGAGAGGTACAGAGATGCAGAGACAGTGAGAGAGGGGAAGTGAAGGAGGAAAATAAAGTAAATGTAGTAATATGTTAATATTTGGGGAATCTGGATGAAAAGTGTCTGGTAATTCTCTGAACTATTCTTGTAACTTTTCTGTAAGTTGGAATTACATCAAAAGAAAACACTTTTTAAAAAGCTGATGTGGGAAGAAGATGCAGCTCATGTCCTGGTGAGGAAGGATGCAGATCCTGCTTGGTTAGGATGAAGCCTGGAGAGGTGGGTGTGCTGGGGACAGCTCCGGGGCCAGAGGGTCAGGCTAAGCAGGCATGGTGTATCAAGGAGGCAATGCATGGACACTGATAGGGCAGTCTGCCCATCCTTGAGCACTCCAAAGCCTTTAAAAACTAACTTTTAAATTCAGCTGCTTACTCCTGAAGTTACCCACAGGCGGGCAAACCATGCTCAGGGAGAACACCATTTTCCCCAGGTGCAGTTTTCATTCTAGTGATCCATACAATATACCAGCCTCTCCATCTCAGGACAGTAAAGGGACACTGCCATGTAGTTGTCCCCTAGGGAAGTGAAAGCAGATACCCTTTGTACATTCCAAAAGAAAGAACACACACACACACACACACACACACACACATACAACCCACTCAAACACAGTAATTACCTAGTCCAAGTTCACACAGAGAGCTGAAATTGGACTAGAACACCAATGTCGTGGGTTCCTATCAAGTGCTTACATTCTTATTTCTTGGTACCATCATCATTATACTACTAAAGGGCTCATAGTTAGCCTTATGTTCTGGTTCCTTCTCTCGAAATACAGATACTATTTCCCCTCTGTTTTCTAATGTGGCTGTTCATGGGGAAGGGTGTGTATACCCATTCCAAAACATGGGTTTAGGGTCAGGCAGACCTTGGGGACATCACTTCTTATGGGATGACCCTGGGCAGATGACTTAACCTCCTTGAGCTGTAGTTTCCTCATCTGGAAGATGATGACAATGATGTTTAGCTTGTTGGATTATTGAGAAGATTCATTATCTTGACAAATGTTTACTAAACACTGATCTAGGTACTGCAGATACAACAGTTAACAAGACAGATGAGGGCCCTGACCTCAAGGAGCTTCCATTGGATGAAAATAAGAAGTAAACAAACAAAAAAGATTTTTTCAGATAGTGATAAGTACTAAAAGAAAGCTGACAAAATGTGATGATGGGAGGCATGAGTGACCAGTAATTAAATGGTTGTGCTACTCAGCTAGGGCAGCCATCTCTGAGAAGGTGACATCTGAGCTGGGAGCTGAATAATGAGAAGGAATTGGCCATGGCAGGACCTGGGGAAGGATGAGGAGGAGGCGGGGCAGCCCTGGAGCAAGGATTGAGCTTGACTCAGAGAAAGAATGAACAGGAGGCCAGCAGCGTGGTGGGAACACAGGGAGCTCCTGGGACAGGGGAGGGCATAAGGGTGGTAACAGTGGGGGAAACATCCTGCAGGGTATGAAGGTGGAGGCATTTAGGATTTATTTTAAATGCACTAGGAATCCACAGAGAGTTTTGAGCATGAGAGTGACATGATCTGATTATTTTTCTTGAAATTGGATAATATATGTCACATTATTAGTGCAGGACCTGGCACAAGGTAGGTATTTAGTAAAAGAGAGCTTTATCATTGTTTATCATTCCTAGGCACCACCATGAAACAGTGTAGACTTCCAGAAGGTGGGTGGTCCATGCACAGCTTGCACCTGTGTGGACCACCTCCATGCACCTGACCGGGGATGGGGACAGCATTGCATGCCACTCCTGACAGCTTTGGCTTCCTCCCTCTTCCCTCCCACCCCCAAGCTACACTGCAAGGCAAATGCCAGCCATCTCTGCCAGGCCAAGGGGCAGTCAGGGTAGGATCACTGGGCACCTCTCCAGCCAGCCCCAGTTCTGGGCCTCCTAGCCGCCTTCACTTTACTGTAAAAATGCAAAGCATTCCAGCCATTTTAATTACTGGGTGTTGCATAAGTCAGCAATCAGCTCGTACAAAGGAACAACAGACCCCAAAAATGATTTTTCAACACGCCTTCAGCCTCTCCCTCCTTTCTCTCTACAATCAGCCTTCAATCACTGGCTCCCAGTCCAGGTATGTGCAATCTCTTTTAGAGTTTGTTGATGTGACATCAAGATCTTTTTTTTTCTCTAAATACTTGAGGCAGAAGCAGTTTCAAATACCCTCAAGTGGTTTGGAAATGGCTGGCCGTATTCCTACTTGACATGCTAGAACTGGTACAGGCGCTCCATGTTATACACATGGAGAACTTTTTATAAAACAGATTTCAGTGTGTGGTGGGTCTATCTGGGCACCAAATCGGGGGGATTTCAGTTCCTGAAATTCCAAAATGACCTCCTTATAAGGTCCTCCCAATGCATGAACCTCAAACACAATATTCCAGTAATGCTTAGATGTGGAAAAGAATTTCTTAAGTTTGTAATGTGATTACAGAGGACTCTGGTTTCCGAGTTCTGGCTTCCCAGCAGCTTCTGAGCTCTTTCTTCACTAACAGTCTAAACTAATCCAACAGTTTGTTGAGAACCTGCTGTGTGTCAGGCATTGTGCTAAGTGCTCAGAAGAGAAAACTCAATTAGATTTTGTCAATTAGTTCCCTTTCTAAAGAGGAAAAATGACATGGAAACTGGCAATCCCAGTAGTGTGATGAATAGCAAGGCAGAGGCAATCTCTGCTGGGTGGCACCCTGTGTGGATGGAAGGAAAGGCTCCTTGTAGATGATGTCTGATAATAACATTGTCTTACAAATAACATTGACAGTGGCCATTCCTTGATGGCTACACTGTGCCAGGCGTTCTGCACCATCTTGTTCATTTCTAACAACTCTGTGAGGTCAGAACTAATAAGTGTTGTTCCTATTTTACAGACGAGAAAACCAAGACACAGGAAAGTTACTCGTCCAAGATCACACAGCTGGGAAATGGTGCGCTGCTAAATATTTAACTGGCTCTCCAGGACAAAGTGTCCTGATTTGTAGCATCTACCAATGGCTGTAGTATAAATGCTCTGATCATGGACAATTTTAAGTTCCGATGTGACGTCACTGAATGCAGATTTGCTAGCACGCCATTCTATAATATTTCCACCATACAGATACAATGGCTGGAAATGACCGCAAGAGCATAGATTAGAGTAGAATGTAATAAAATAATTAGGAAGTGATGAGTTTTAAGTATCTATTACCCTTGTTTTAAATATAATTTAATTAATTATAAATTTATAGAATTAAAGCTTTAATAATAGCTGTACTTAGCAACTGACTAGCAGATTTTTAGGAAGTGCATCAGTCAGCTCTCACAAGCCACTTTGAGCTGACTCTAGCATACCACAGGGGGTTCCAGAGCCTTACCCTTCGCCCCTCTAGGCAAATGAGGTAGCCAGGTGTGAGGAGGAAAGGCACTCCAGGCCAACAGGGCAGTGCAAACAAAGATTTAAGATGTAGGTATGAGAGAACAGAACAACAATATCATTTAGTGTCTGCAAAATATTTTCAACCAATCACCGGAATGCAGAGAGGCATTAAAGAGCATAGAACTGGACGCTGAACTCCAAATTCTGGTTCCACCGCTTCTTAGCTGTGTGATCTTGGCCAAATTACTGAACCTCTCTGTGCCTCAGCTTTCTTTCCTATAAACTGGACATGGTAATACAGCCCTATATCATAGAGTTGTGAGAATTAAATAAATTTATACATGTATAGTACATGGGACCGGGCCTGGCTCAGTCAATGTAAGCTATTATTTAATCCTTGTGAATTACTTCTGTGAATGAGATGTTTGTCCTCAGTTTGAGAATAAACTTAGAGAGAAACTTAGAGGAGATAGGACTTGAACAAGTGTTCTGATTCTAGCTTTTGTGCTCATCCCAAGGGCGGGAAATCACATTGACTCCATTGAATATCATTCTCCAGGAGGCCTGCTGACGTACTCACTGCCCTGCTAAGTGTCTCTTCTGATAGGGCCCATATCTGGTTCATGTTCTCACACACCTTGACTGGTGGGTACAAGGCATTCTGGGAAGGAAGACCGACCTGGTGACAGACACTGAGCACCTGCCCCTTGAATCTGCACATTCGCTTTTTCCAGGAGGAGGCAGGCCAGGAGGGTGGTTAAGACTGCTCTGGTTTCCGATCCCAGCACTGCAGCATCCTGGCCCTGTAATCTGGGGCAAGTTACATAATCTCTCTTTACCTTTGTTTCCGTATCTGAAGAATAAAGGAATGGTGGGGATAATCCTATCTACCTAACAGTGTTAGCGGTAAGGATTAGTCTCAATTAATACATGCAAACCACTCAGAAAAATGCCCAGGATCCAGAAGGCACTCTGTAAGAATGAGCTATTTCTATCAAGTTTTTGTTTTCTTTGCCTCTTCCTTTCCCCATCCCTTCTTTGGGTATTACTTACTTGATCCAAGGAGATATGGGAATACACTTCTTCTCAGTAAACACGGATCATAACACTGCTTGAGGGGCTGGTCTCGTTCATCTCTATACCTGTAGGGCCACAACCTGGTACATATAGGCTCTAGTGAGAATCTACTAAGTGCCAGGCCCTGTGCCAAGGGCCTTATTCACCATACCTTGTTTGATCCTCCTGAAGATCCTATAATGTACGAACCTCTCCTCTATTTTACCATTAGCCTTCTGAGGCTCTGAGAGGTTAAGAAACTTGTTCAAGGTCACAGGAAAAAAGTGAAGAAGAATCAAATCTCAGATTTATTGACATCACAGGCTTTGGCCCCCACCCTTGGTCAGTCTGTCTTCCACAATATTCCACCGGGAAGCTTTGAAAAATCATAAAATCCAACCTCCTTGTTTTACATCTGAAGAAAGGGGGCTCATTGATTCACTCAATCAAGGTCACCCAGCTATTGTGGGTAGCAGAACTGGGACAAAAACCCGGTCTATTACCTCAGTCTCAGTCTTGACATTTCAGGAGGAAACGAAGCCATAGACAATAGCTGTTAAAACGTACTGATCAGTATTCTATCAGCTTGCCTCCGGTTGCTGGGCCCCTTCTTTGTAATACAAATGTAATTTTCTTGTGGCATCCACCCAGATTCTGAGGAAGGAAGGGCATACCCACACCTGCAGAAACTGCCTGCCATGTAATTTCTCCTGCCTTTTCTCCACGGCAAACCAGAACAGAACAGGAGATGCATCTCACTTGCCTGATGATCAAGCTCCCTGTTTCTCCCCCTGCCTGGTTGCATCATACAGTGATCAAGAGCTCTCAGCACACTCCGTGGGACCCCAAAAGACAAAGAGGGAAATCGCCAGCACTTCAGACACCCCAAGGAACCTAAGGGTATAGTGAGTTTGTTGTAGTCTCCAGAGAGAGCGTGGTTTTGGAAAGAGACCTCCGAATCTCAACCACACAGCTCTGCCGCTTCCTTGCTTGAAAGAAACTGGACATGAAATTTAACATCTTTAAGCTTCAGTTTTATTTTCTCTCTCTCTCTTTTCACGTTTTGACACCTTTCATCCCCCACCCCTAAATTTCTGGCAACCACTAATCTGTTCTCTGTATCTATGAGCTTGATTTTATTTCATTTCTTAAGCTTCCACATATAAATGAGAACTTAAGGCATTGGTCTTTCTCTGTCTCACTTATTTCACTTAGCATAATACCCTTGAGGTCCGTCCACGTTGTTGAAAAAAATAGCAAGATGTCATTCTTTTTTATGGCTGAATAATATTTCATTGTGTTCATATACCACAGTTTCTCCTTATTCATCCACTGAGGGAGACTTAGGCTGTTTCCTTAACTCAGCTAGTGTCAACAATGCTGCAATGAACATGAGGATGCATATATCTTTTTGAGTTTATGTTTTTGCCTCCCTTTTCTTGACTGTAAAATGGGCACGTAGTACCTATTATTTAGGGTTGTGAGCACGAGAGGAAATACTGTGTTGAAAGTGACCTGTACAGAGCTGATACTCAACTAATGTCATTTCCCCTTCCTTTTTCTTGTCTTAAAAATCCTTTCTAGCTTATCATCCCAAGGTCAACAAGTGTTACAGGGAAGAGAGATGACTCTAGCTGAATCCTGAAAGATAAAAGAATCCTGACAGATGAGATGGAGGGGAGTGGGGGATATATTGTTGGTGAGTGGATTCCAGGCAAAGAGCGCAGTGTGAACAAAGCCTCGGAGGCAGGAAACTGACGGCTGGAACATAAAGGGGTGGGAGACGGGAATTAGGACATGGGTTTGGAGAGATAAGCAAGGACAGGCCTGCTGTTGCACAACTTCAGGGGCAGCCATCACATTGTGTTCCGTGTGAATGGTCCCCCTCTGTGGGGCCCTGGGAAGAGCCAGATCACAGAGGGCCTTGCATGCCTTTCTTTGGAGTGTGAGGCTTTGTTCAGCTAGCCATGGAGAACAAATGAATCATTGGAAGCAAAGGACAGCGTGGTTTCAGATTTAGAGCTGAAAAACTTTCCAGGAGCAGCAGCACAAAAGTTGGATTTGGTGGAGAAGGACTCTAGGCAGGGCGACCAATTACGTGACTACTGAAATGGTCAGGAGAGGATCTGTGGGCCCCTGATCCAAGACAGAAATGGTAGGAATGGGGAAAGGAGATGGTTGGAATATGAATGGAGGGAGAATTGACGGGACTTAGTGAAGGATGGTGCCACTGATGGGGACAGGTAACACTGTGGGGAAGGGAGGAGAAAAGACAATGACTTTGGAGCCTTTGGAGCCTCTGGGGCCTGAGGCAACCATGAGACCACGGGGTGCAATTGTCCAGGGGGAAGCTGGATATACACTGGAGCTCAGGAGGGTACTGCTGCTTGTGGTGCCCATTCCAGTGCACGTGGCCCAGCGGTAGGTAGAACAGAGAGAGGGTGGTGTTAGCCAGGGAGAGGGTGGAGGGTAGAAGGGAAGGGAAGGGAGCCAAGGACAGAAAATTGGGAAACACCTACACTTTAGTGACAGGAAGGGCCTGAAGAGTCTTCCAGGAAGACCGAGAAGGCATATGCTTGGAGAGGGAGAAAGTGAAAACCCAGAGTGGGTGGTCTTTGCTGTCAAGTTCAAGGAAGGATGTGATCAGTGGCGTCAAATTCTCTTTGGACCCTCCCTGTAGTCCAGGACAAGCCAATTTCAGTTCCAGCAGGTTCCACAGGAAAGAGTTCAAGTGCTTGGCAGAAACAGGATCTCCAGCCCAGTCTGAAAGGAGACCAACCATTGCTCCACCCCATTCCCTTCCCAAGCCACAAGGGCACCCGGCAGAGACACACTCATGTGCATCCACTGTGCGAAACAGCATTCAACCTTTAAAGAAACCACAAAGGAGCTGCTCATTTTTAAAGGAAAAACACATGAGCGTCACGGGCATGAGGAAGACATTAAGACACAAGGAGAAGTGTTCCCTCCACTTGGTATTAGCCTTTGCAGAAATGATCGCCTGAGCACACAGGCATTAAAGACAACTTTTTTACAGCAAGAGCTGGAATAGTAACACTGTTTCCCATCTCCCACCGCCCCAGAAAACACAGGGCACAACAAGTCTGGGCAGTGCACATGTGTTTTCTGGCTTAAAATCTCTGGGAGTAGCTGAGGGTGGAAAGAAATGTGAAAACCCAGGGTTCAGGTGAAGCAGCCAGAGACTCTTGCTGAGAGGTCTTCACTCCTGGGCAGGGCTGGGGGGCAGAACTGGGGCGAGAGACGCTCTGCAATTTTACTGCCACAAAATTGGCTCCAGATGGGAACAGGGAAAGGTGTTTACTCCCTGCTGGTGCCAGACACAGAGAGAACCTGAAGTACCTACTCTCTGAGGTTCCTAATGCCCCAGCACTGGGCGGCGACCCCATGGAGGGTCCGGCCAGGGCTCATGGTGATGGGTGGACTGGGGCTGTCTGTTGCTTGGGAAAGGCTATTTTGAATGTAATGACTTTCAGATGGACTGTGGGATTGGGGGGAGGCATTGTGGCTAGGGTCTGGAGAGGAAAAAGCAGGAGAGAAAAGAGGTGGTCTTCTGTGAGGCAACAGAAACAATGCATGTCTTGTCAGCGCCGTCTCCAGGTTTCATTTCCAGAGGCCAGCTCAGGAAGAGTGGGACCGTGGCATCCCCTGCTGTGTTCCCAGACCCTGTGTCCCCCCAATCCGTGATTCACAAGTATTCTCTCTTCCCAAGAGCAGTCTCCCTCTCGGGTTGACGTGTGGCCAGCCTGAGGGTGGAGAAGGTGGGCAGCTGTGGGCTCAGACGGGATGCTGACTGAGAGCTTTGTGGTTGTTGCAGACGGGAGGGGTTAGCTTCACCCACTCAAAGGCACCCGCACTCCACTGACGAGTGTCAAACTGTACTGCCCCAGCCTTTGCAGTGAGACCGTCTGAGACTGCAGACTGGGGGAATGGGTGATCTCTGGCTTACAGCGCCCCCTAGCACTGGCCAGAGGGATAGGAGTCAGCGAGCTCCACCTGCCCACCTGAATACTGACTGGGAAGGGGCTGGGGGTGCCAATCAACTCCACTCATTCAACCACTTCTTACTGCCTTCTTTGTTACCCACACTTGATCCCTGTCCTCAGAGGGCTCACAGTTCAGGAAGAGAAGCAGATGGGTCAACAATCACATTCCAGTCAGGTAAGTGGTGTGAAAGAAGGAAGCACAGGGGGCTGTGGGGATGCGTAGAAGGGGGTTGATGGACACTGGGGAGGGAAATTAGAAGAGGCTTCCTGGAGAAGGCGACATGTAAGCTGCAATCTGAACACAGTATAGGAGTTCAATAAATTTTGGAATAACGTATGGAGACAGTAAAAGACATACTTTCTCATCTTTTGGTGCTTATGATCCAAGAGGCAAACAAACAGAAAAACAAGTAATTGCAATGGGGCTATATCAGAAACAAGACCTCAGTCTTGCCTCTGCCTTTGTATCACAATCTTTGTTCTCAGGCTCAGTCTTGGAGGAGAGGCCGGAGTAAGAACTCAATAATTGTTGATTGGGAGATCGACGGATGCCCATCAGTCTTGGGCACATTTGATTTGCCTCAAACCTGTTTAAATGGCAAGATCTGTCTTCCCTTCAGTAACATTCACCTTGTTCTTGAGAATTTTCCATGAAATAGACTTTTCCAGCCCACTGAGCTCGATCTTGCAGCCAATAAGAATGGAAATCAACGCCTGGACAGGTGAGGTGACTTGTCCACACACACACACACACACACACACACACACACACACACACACACACACACACACACACACACACACACACTTTTTGCTTTTTTTTAAACCCAAGCCTCTTTTGTCCCCCTGAAAGTTTTCACGTGTCTCTTTGCAGAAATATGTTTGGAGTGTTTTCCAAAAGGCACTAGATAATAATTTGGAAGGGAAAAACATAAACACACAAGACAGAAACTTCTGAGGAGGGGAGAGAGCTGTACTCGTTCTAATCGGCTCACCTGGCCGTGTGGGGCAGAGGTAATGATTATCATCACAGACAACTATTCGGTTAGCCAGTGTAGGCGCAATTCTTCATGTCGGTCACTACAAAGACTGACGTGAACTCATCTGTAGATCTGAAATGCAGACCCGGGACTGGGAGTGCCTGGGGTTTCCATGGCTAGTGCAGATATCAGGTCACGTGCTGCCGCACGATCTTGGCTCTGCCACTAGCTGACCACAAGACGTTGGGAAAAATTCCTTCACCTGTCTGAACCTTATTTTTCCCACTGATGGGAAGAGGATGGACCTGTAAATGCCTATGAGAAGTTTCCCAGAGATTCTGGCCTTCTGTAACTTGATATGAAGCGGGTGGGTGGTCATGGGATCACCTTTCCTGGAAAAGGTCCAGGAAAGGAAACACCAGGTCAGCCTGGTAGGTTTTGAAGGCAGGCCAGATACATTTTGAAACTTCTTCAGTTCTCCCAAGGTTAATAAATTTATCATTGTTCTTAGCAGTCAAGAAAAGGTACTGGAGAGCCAGTATCTTCACCCTTACCATCAGCCCAGTCCACTCCCTTTACCTTCTGAGCAGCCCTGAAAAAGCAATTCTTACATATTAGGTCCGTGGACACTATGCCATCTGGATGAACGGCTGTGAGGTCTGCTGGCTGGAGGGGCTAACTCTGGCAGAAGGGCTCCCCCGGACAAAGATTCATGGAGATCGCTCTCCTCTTCCTTAAGATGAGGGTTGAGTTGACCTCACATGGGTGGGCAGAGGGGAGTCCCCTCAGGTTAGACATTAGGGAGAACTTCCCAACCGAAAGGGAAGATAAACTCCACAGTTACTGTGTGGAATAATTTAGGATAGGGAGCGAGAAGAACTCAACCAAAAGACAATTTCATTACCTTTCAGCTGGAAAACAATCAGATTACTCTTGTGCTTACATAAGGAGCTGCCACAATCAAATACTTCTGATGCTTCCTATAAGGAACCTACTGCTTACAGTTTGGCAAAAGTTATCTGCCTCATACTCATATTCTGGCGAACCTTCCCTTGGAGAAAACACTGGCATTTTGGACAGAATGGTAACGTAAAAAGAAAAAAGAGAAGAGAGGGGGCCTCTATGCTATCACATAAGATGCTTATCCGAAATGGATTTGGTCTAGGAAGGCTTATAAAACCTTCCACATGACTGGCACTGTGCAGGAATAAGTGAAATTCTTAAATCCCACCAAGTATGCCCTCGTTCAACCTCGCTGCCTGGGGGGCGGGGCGGGGGAGGTTTCCTGACTGTTCACTTCTCAAGACTCAAAGGACTGCTGGCCACACCTACACCCAAGTCTCCTTGGGCCCTATTTGGTGCTCTGAAGATTAAAAGGCAGTGTGGCCAAATATCTCAGGCTTCAAAGTGTTTCTAGTGTGGTTGGGGAAATAATGCCACCATATCCCATGAAACAATGAGCAAAGAGATGGAATAAACATGGAGGAAGGGAAAGAGCTGTATGGGTCAGGCAACAGAGCTGAAGTGAGAAGCATCTTAAAGGCTGGGAAGGGAGCAAGGCAGAAAAAGGTGCAAACTGGACGGACCCTTTTCCTTATAGCTAAGAATTTTAAGGGATGAAAAGGAATTTTAAAAGATGTTCTTGGAAATACCATTTCCAATGAAATTTTCTGCTCTGTCATACTTCTCTGAGGGGTAAAGAAAGGCATTTCTGAGAAAGAGGCTCAACTTGCATTTCCGAGTAGTGTTTTCAGCTCTTATTTTTCTTCTAAACGTTTAGCATTTCTAAACGGGATGAGTTGGTAGAGAAAGGGAGAGAGACACAAGAGTAAAAAGGGCACCGGCACAGTCGTAGCTAAGTGCTGCTGCAGTCCGGAGAAAGAAACCTCTCTCTAAAGGTGGGAATGAGCGAATGGAGCTCCTGGCTGCTGGCCAAGTCTTGTCACTTTTCTGTGCCAGTCTCCTCATCTGGCAAGTGTGGTTAAAACTTTGCATTTTCCCTGCCTATGATTGTGAGGTATCATGAGGAGGGGCATGCAAAATATAAGGCAGAATCAAGATATTACTTAATAATGAGAGTCACAGTAGTGGTTATCAGCCATTATTCATTACAGGTCCTAGTTGAACATCCTGGATAGTCCTCCAGAATCTGGCTTTACCCCAGTTTTGGAACAGTTCACCCTCAAATTCCTTGCTAAAGGGTGGAGACCTGCCTGCCCTGGGCGGGGTTACCACTTCCTGCTGCCCTTTCTACTTACTGTTTTTCAAATGAGCTCAGGGCCTTTGCACTTGCTGTTGTCCCTGAATGGTGTCCTCTCCTCCCAGACTCTCACTTAGCTGAGCCTTCTTGCTCACATCTCAGCTTGGATGTCACCTCCCCGGAGAGAATTTCCTCTTCCTACCCCACAAAAGGCAGTGCCCTCCACAGTCACGTGTCACCCATTACTCTCTTCTTTGCTTCACACCGTGGCCACAGACGATTACCCTACCTATTCACGTGGGAGCAGTAACCTTGTTTGGAGACCCAACACCCAGAACAGCGGTTTTGAATGACTTCACAATTTACTCTGCAGAACCGCCCTTCTATTACAGCTAACTCCAAAAGGCAGATGGCTTCCTCATACCCGGGAGAGTCAGGGGTGGAGGTGGCGCGGGGTGGGGTGTGTGTGGAGAGGGTGGTAGGTCTTCTGTCTGGTTTGTTCCCCTCTGACTCTGCTCTTTCCAGAGAAAATGTACAGGTAGTCTTTCTCCTAGCCTTTCATCCAGATGCAGACAAGGTCTCTAGGACCAGGACCACCTCTGACCCGCAGAGGGGTTGGTGCTGGAGTGGGTAGCGGTTCATTCTGGTTTGGGTCAGGGAGGTCTAGAGGGCAGGGTGAACGTGTGGCAAAGGTAGCAGCGAGAGGGGGCTGGCGGCGTAGCTCCGAGGGCTAGTCCGCCAGCGCGGGTCGGAGGCGCGTCCCATTTACTCACGTGCCCAGAGCCGCATTATTCCCTATAAGGATCCGAACAGTCCCGCGTGGCCCCGCCCCGTCGCCCCTCGCCCCCAACCCCGCCCCCTTTTTGGAGGGCCGATGAGGTAATGCGGCTTCGCGATTGGTCGGAGGGGCGGGGCCCCGAGAGGGGGTGTCAGGGGTACCGCGCTATAATTCTCGGGCTCTCCGGAACGGCGCAGAGCGGACAGCCGGCGGGCTCTCAGACGGCTACTCCAGCTCCTGCCCCAGCTCGACCCGGAGCGACCGCCGGCCCGCAGGGTCGTGCACCAGCGCCGAAGCAGTCTCGCCGCACCCCATCCCGTCCTTCTGGGCTCTCGGAGGGCAGCACGCCCGAGGTCAGAGTTGCCCCGTACGGTCGGGTGGACGAGCTCCGGCTGCAGTAGCCCCTCCGGCGGCGGCGCGCACGGCAACTTTGGAGAGGCGAGCAGTAGCCCCAGCAGCGACAATGACTCCCTGGCTCGGGCTCGTCGTGCTCCTGAGCAGCTGGAGCCTGGGGTATTGGGGCGCCGAGGCGTGCACATGCTCGCCCAGCCACCCCCAGGACGCCTTCTGCAACTCTGACATAGGTAAGCGCTCCTCCGGGTGTCCCCGCGGGAGCCCCCGCAGTGCCCGGTCGCGCGCTGCAGCCCGGACGGGGACGCCGCTTGGGGCTCAGGTGGCATGGCGAACCCCGCTCTTCTTTACCTGCCTGGGCTTGGGGCGGGGGCTCTGATATAGCCGAGGGGGAGATGCCCTGAAGAGAAATCCCATCGTGGCTGAATGAACCCTTTGGAGCCTTTGCTCTCCTTTTAGGGTATGAGGTTCCCATTGGTCCAAATTTACCTATCTGATAAAATTCCCTTTTCATGATGGCGGGAGGAAGGGCTGGGGGGAAAAGGGGAAAGAGTTCCTAAAACTTGGGATGCTAATTAAACTGCTGGGATGTTGAAGAGTTAAAAAAAACCTCGCCAGCCATGTGCACAAAAGTTGCAGGAGAAACTTGAAGTTTTCTGAGTTTGCATCATCTTCTGTGCCCAAGAAGTTCATTCTTTTCATTGAAACCCAACCCAGCCTTAAGTCTCTCCGGCAAGTGCTAATGGAGCCTCTTGGACTGCCAACCGTGGGTGGATTTAAGGGGAAAAATGAGAAGAAAGCGGTGGGGCTGACCCTCCCCCCTGAGAAACCGTATTTGAGAGTGTTGATAGCAAGCAGGAGGTGGCGTGTGTGAGGGATCACTTATCACATAGCTGTGAGAATTCACAGGAAGGCTATTTTTTTTTCTTCTTGAATGTGTGTGAGGAGGGGGAGAAGGAGCGGCAGAAAATAGATTTGTCACCAAAAGAACAAAGATGCCACAGGTCGCACACCAGAGTGACAATCCCAGACTGGACTTGGGTCTTGATTAGAGAGACCCAGTACAAAGTAGAACGAGCTGTTATCGAAGGCCTGGAGAGTGTCGTGGGAGAGCTTGTTTGGGAGTGTTCAGGACACATGTTTGCATGGCGAGAGGTAGTGTGGCAGCTGCAACACATCTCTCCTCTCCTTTCCAGCTCATAAAGCATGCACGTCCAGTGGCCCCTGCTGTGTGTGTGTGTGTGTGTGTGTGTGTGTGTGTGCGCGCGCGCGCGCGCGCTTGCAGGCTGGGGTTGGGGTGGGACACAGTCTAGCTGCTCTGCTGAGTCGATTCAGAGGTGAAGAATGGAGTATGTGTGTTTTAAGTACGGTCATAAAGGGGAAGGAAATTTTCCACTGGGTCCTGGGTGAGGGCCTCCACAAGTGTGCTGCTGGGGAGGAGGGGAGCAGGCAGGAGCCTGGCAGGGGAGGCAGCTGAGGCCAGGAGGGGTGCTGCTGGTGGGCCTGGCCTGATCCAGGACAAGTGAGGGAGGAGGCTGTGGTGACCAGGTCAGTCCAGTTAGCAAGCCTGGGTGTTTGTGTGGCCCGGGGTCACCCTTGGTAGAGGTCACCCTTCCCTTTCCAGGGGGAACCTGGCTGGCCCTGGGTTTGTGGATTGCCTAGAAGGATTCTTCTGAGCTGCCTGAGGCCTGGGAGGTCTCCCTTCTCCTCTGACTGAATGACCCCACCCAAATTCCAGTTGGCCTGTCTCTTCTCACCCTGTAGGTACATTCCTACCTGAGCAGCGTTGGGAGCTGCGGGTGCTGGTAGCTTCTGGTCTTGCTCAGTGAGGAGCACGCACTGGGGCCAGGAATCTGACAGGTGGAGTCAGGGCGTCCTCCTCTGCTCGACAGTGGCTCTGGTGTGCTCCCTTGGACTTTCTGGTTATGTGGGGACAGGGAGACCTCATGCCTTCTCCCTGCTCCTACCCTTGGCTTTTGGATTTGTACCCTACAAGTTGACCAGGGAACAGTGGAAACAGAAGCAAGGAAACCCCACTTCCAAATGGGGGCACTGCCTGATTCTGTACTGCTTAGGGTTCCTGCTGTGGGTCTGGGCTGATGCTGAAAGTTTCTTGTAATTTCTCTGGACTTATTCAAGAAATACTCCCGCCACCGCCCCAATAAACTGCCCAGAGAAAAGCTAGGTTACCAGGAAGTACCCAAAGACCAGAACATTGTGATAGCAAAACTAAAAAAGAAACAAAAAAATCTTCGAGACGCTGGCCCCGATCCAAAAGTGTCCTGCCTGGGTTTGGTGCACTGCACTGGTGGCAGGGATGAGATAATGCTTTTAAAGAAGGGAGGTGTGGATGAGTCCTGCTTGCTTGCCGACCTCTGATGCCTTACAGTACCCTGCTGGCGGCCAGTAGGGGGCTCCCAGTTTTCCTAGTCACAGCCTTTCCAGTTTCCAGTCTGGGTAGAAGACTGCCCGTTCTCTCCCTGAAGGAAATGTGTAGTCGCTCCCCATTCCCCTTGGCCCCTATGAACCCCCCTATCAACGTCGTAGCTCATTAAAGAGGAACAAGCCAGCCCACCAGCTTTCTCTTCCAGAACCTTCCTAGCTCTTTTCTTTGTCTCTGTGGCCTGGTGCCATGTTGCTGGGTGAAGGGCACGGCATGCTTGGCTCAGCCCTCTCTAAGGAACCCCCCACCATGGTCTTCCCTCTCCTTTCTCCGCATCCACAGGTGTCTCTTTTTGCCTTTCTCCCCCAAAGCCCTGGGGATTGGCACAGTCTTGTGGGTGAGGAGGAGTTCAAAGGTGTTTCTATGGCAACTCCAGGCCCTGCACCTTAGTGGAGTGTTTAGGAGAAGAGTAAACTACATGCTGGCTTATAAAACACACCGTGGGGGAAAGAAAAGGACTTGGCAGCAGCCATGATGTCTGTGGCCCCCTCCCCACCAGTCATGCCCTTGAAACTTCTGACGAAACCTTGACTCTGGAGGAGGGGAGGAGGGAGGTTGGGAAATAAGAAGGCAGCCTTGGCTGGGGCAATCCTGCTCCAGCAGCTCTGTTCAGCTCAGGAGGGGTGGGCTGTGGATGTGTGGATGTGTGTGTGTGTGTGTGTGGGGGGGGGGTTCTGCTGGGGGAGGGCAGCAGAGAGAGAGTTTTGCTTCAGAACCCAGAGCCTTCTCTCTGCTCCCCCTCCCCTCGCATAGAGGAATGGGGCTGTGAGGTGGAGGGTTGGGGGGCCTGCCCCCTGAGCCTGTTGGGAATTGGGAGAAAGACTCAGGTGGGAGGCCCACTGCCAGTCCTGGAGGACGGTCCCTGCATATCTCGGAATTGTTTTGACAGGGACCAGCGCCAGTGGATTCTTTCGGTATCATATCTGAAGTTGTGTTTTTAGCAAAAGAAGCCATTTTCAAAGGAGCCAGACCCATTCCCTGTCACTATCACACACAATGATACTCCACGCGGGGCTTTGTGACTTAAGGAGAAAAAAAAGGATCAGACTTCAGAGAGGAGCCAGCCACGTGGGGAGGGGACCTAGGCTGACTGACACCTTGGAAACCTTGGAGAGAGGAAGGCTATTCTCTGCAGGACGAGGGAAGGGACCACTCTCAGATGCCTGCTGGGCACGTGCACTTCCAAGCAACCTGTAGAGCAGCAGTTCTACCCATTTTTTTCAGATGGAAAACACTGAGGCTGAGAGGTTGTGCTTGCCCAAGGTCACCCAGCTACTATGTAAGGCCAAATGCACTGTTAGTTACACTATTCTTCAATGACTTCCCCACTCTCGTTTACCCCTGACATTCTAAGTCAGATGACCCCTCCTAGGACCCAGGTGGAATGGACATTTGAAGAATGCTTTTCTTACTAGTTTGAGAAGTTTTTAAAAATATGAAGATAAACCCAATGGCCAGTGGTTTTCATTAAATATCATCTTATGGGAGGGAGAACTTATATCAGGGTATAAATAGAGAAGAAGAAAGGAACATTTCTGATGTTCTTTGGCTATTAGAACTGGAAGAGACCCTCGAAGTCCCCAAGTCAAAGTAGAAAAAAATACTCTTTTTGTCTCACTGAGGCACGGGGAGAAGCAGAGCTATTAGAGACAAGACATCTCGGGCTTCAATACTCTTCCTTTCTGTGTGGGGATGAGCTGGGGCTGCCCAGGACGAGGTGTCCAGTCCACGCAGGTGGCCAGTGTAGCACATGGAAAACCAGAGAGAGAGTCAGGAGACTGGGTCCCGGCTGGCCGGAGAAGGTGTCCCTCCCACCGTCCTGCGCCCCGTTCATAATCTCTGGATAGATAAGGCTAGAAAATCGGCCACAGAAGTGGCCCGGGTGGAGGGACTTCTGTTTGTTTTGCAGGAACAGCAGGAACCATTGAGCTCCACTGCTGAACAGCACATTCCAACAGGTTCACTGATGGAAAACAAAAACAACACAATTCTCCATTGCCTTTGGTTTCTACCACTCCAGCCGGTGTGGACAAGGAGGCCCCTTCTTCTAGCCTGTGTCACAGTCGACCCCTGGGTGGCCTGGAGAGGCAGGTGGAGAGACCTGTGGGGTGGTGGAAAGGCCATGGGGGCAGAGCTGGGCTGAAATCCTCCAGGGCGTGTTGGCTGCATGAGCTTAGTCATCATCCTCTGGATGTCTTTAAACTTTATTTAGTTTCCTCATTTATAAAAGGGGAATAATCATTGGTACCACCTTGGCCCCTTAACTTGTGTCCACATTTTCAAGTTACAAGTATTGTGCGAATACCTTCTACGTCCATGTGTGTGTCTGTCTGTCCGTATGCATGTATCTATCTAAAACAGATAAAGGTATGGTCCTTTTTGGTCCCTTCCTCTAATGGTAGTTTCTTCTCCAGACACTTTCCTCCCTGTGCACTTACACACATAGGTCCATATAGAAAATTAGAGTAGTCTTCCCCTTACAAACATGAATAGTAGAACACTAAATAGTGAAATATAACATACAGCATTCCGCTTTCTTTTTTCATTGAACAATGTGTTTAGGGATTGGTCTCAGTTAACATATGTATGGATCTACTTCTTTCTTTTTAGGTACAGCATTCCATAGGGTTATAATGTAAAAAACGAATTAGGGAACAATTGCTCTGTGCTAGGCACCATTCTAAATAATGAGCATGCATCAGCTCATTTTAATTCTCTCAACAGTCCTGTGAGGCAGGTGCACTATTACCGTCTCCATTTCACAGGTGAGGACATTGAGGCTTAGAAAAACTAGGTACGTTGTTGAAGGTTATAGCAGAGCTCTTATTTACCGCCCCCCCGAATATTGTCATCCACTATTCTATATACTATCTTATAGTATATGTCATATTCTACTATATATTACTGTACGCTATATATTACTATAATAACATAATATAATGTCCCCATAGGTGTAGGTCCATATTTATTGAGCCATTCACTGACTGATAGATACCTGGCCTTCTAACAGCTTTTCACGCCTACAGGAGCACTGTGACCGCCCACCATGGCACAAGCCTCTTGCTCACAGGTACAAAGATAACTCCTATGGCAGACATACAGTTGGAATGATTGGACACAAGGTGTGTGCATTTTACATTTTAGTAGTTCCCGCAAGTCTGTCCTCAAGAGTGGCTGTGTTCTTTCCATATGGAAAACACTATGGAGGGTCCTCAAAAAACTGAAAATGGAACTGTCTTATGATCCAGTGATTCCACTTCTGGGTATATTTCCAAAGAAACCTGAAATACTAACTTGAAAGAATATATGCACCCGTCTGTTCATTGCAGTGTTATCTACAATAGTCAAGATCTGGAAGCAACTCAGGTGTGCCCATCAATAGATGAGTGGATTAAAAAAGCTATGGTCAAACATAGAATGGAATATTACTCAGCCATGAAAAACAGTGGAATCTTCCATTTGCAACAATATGGATGGATGTACAGGGCATTATGCTCAGTGAAATAAGCCAGTCAGAGAAAGACAAATATCATATGATTTCACTTATATGTGGAATCTAAAGAACAAAATAAATAACCAACAAAATTGAAACACACTCATTGATACAGAGAACTGTATCTGACCACTGTATTATATACCTGAAACTAATATTAAATGTAAATTGTAATAAGAATTTTTAAAAGTTTTTTGGATGTGCAACATGAAGGGATGCAGGAACTGTTGCAGCCCTACTGCACACTCTTTCAGCGGGAAAAGTTTTCCTGACTTCCTAGGCCCTTTCCTCTTTGTTTTTGCTTATGCTTTTGTTCCTTTGAAGGGGAGCAAGATTAGGGACACTTAGACCAGGTTGATGGAAGCATGTTTATAGGGAGAGAAGGGTTTACATGTCAGGAAAGCCGTGGCCCTTGATTTGTGCAGGGGGAGTAATTCTGTTGAAGATGGTTTTATTCTTCTGCTTTCATAACAAAAAAATGGGCGTTTCATTACATTAAGTTGTTTGACTTTGGGGTGTCGCACAACCCCGGTTCACGCGTATGTGGCTGTATTTTGAAGACACGGACACAAGCTCGTTTTTGGTTTTGGTTTTGTTTTTTTGCCAACTAAGACGTCCCCTGGTTGACTGGCTTTGGCCAGGCCCTTTCCCCCCTTATTCTCCTTGTCGTTATATTTGGATGGCGCTTGGGTGAGAGTGCTGGATGACCGTGGAGGTGGACTTCCATTTGAGCTAAGAGTGACACTGGGACTCGTCAGTCATTGTGGCAGCTGGAAGGGCTGGCTTAAGAGAGACATTCAGTGTCCCGATTAAAATTCCTCAGGTGTCATGGCTCTTCACGGCCAGTCTGGCCCTTGCCCGCCTCTTCACCATCCTCTCATCACGGGCCCTTCCAGCTCTAGCTGTTCATATTCTCTCTCTGAGTCTTGGCCTCGTGCCATCCCCTTGATTTTGGACAGCCCTTATTAACCTCTTATTCTCCAGGTCTCACTTGATTCCACTTCCCCGCCTACCCCTGGCATTGGTGCAGAACAGTCACACTTTGCCCAAATTTTCAACATGTTTAAAAACACCACCTTGGGCAAAAACCAAATTCTCTAAAGCTGCATGGGAAATTGCCAGAGGGGGTCATTTTGGGGCTGGGCATAACCTACGGGCTACGCACCACTCAAAGGGCGGCATCTAACCCTTCTGAGAGGGGAGGCAGCTTCTATGCTGTCTTTGTTACATGATAAGTCCAGTCCCACCTTCTGGACATAATACTCCACCATTCCCCTCACAGGGGAGAAAAACGTGGAGATTTCTAAATGCCAGCCCAGCGGGGGGAATCATCAAAATGATAGCTACCTTGCATTAAGGTGCATTTAGTATGCGCCAGGCACTGTACTGAGCTCCTTACTTGTATACCAGTCCCCCTGTGAGGCTAGAGAGGTGAATTTACTAGTCCAAGATCACTTGGCTAAGAAACGGGAGTCAGAACCTACACTTGCTAGTCAACCTCCCAAACTTGTATTCTGAGTCAGTCTCTAGTATAGACCAAGAGCTAGGATTCTTTGGACTTGGGAAGATGTATCCCCTTTTGCAACTTTTCCCACATGTGTTTTTTTGACTCCCCACTGTCAGGGCTCCCCTCTGTAGGCTTCTCTTTGTTTTTCTCCCATAGCCAGCCTCTCCAGCCTGTGTCTCCTCCACTGCCCCCAATTTTATTACAGTATGGTCCTAACAAAGCCAAGCCTTCACCCTATTTCCAATTCTGAACCCAGTGCTCTTTCCACTGAATCGGCAGTTCCCAGCCTTTTCAACACCAAGGGCTATTTTTATTTTTTTTCAATGAAGTCCTTGTTTGGAAAAATTATCCATCAACTTCGTGTGTTGAGAGTTGATTGTTTTTCCATTAAAAAAATTCGGTTTAACTGCATCCATCACCGCTGATTCTTGCCAGTCTAATATTATTCTGACATAGTCAGCTAATACGCCAATTTCTTGCAACCAAAAGCAAAGAAACCTGGTGTTTTCTTAAGCCTGGGGAGCATTCTCATGGGTTACTGGATGATTGCAGCGTGCGATTTGGGTTGGCTTACTGAAGTGCTGAAAATAGCTCATGGACTCCTAGCAGATCACTGTTCTTTGTCCCTCTGAGAATGGTTCTGTAGTGTCCCACCGGTTTATCATCTGTCCTCCTCGTGGTCATGTCCATTTACTGCCCTTGACATTTTTATAGGTGCCCACAGTGCTGAGAGTGGGGTGGCTGAGGTGGCAGGTCACCGACGTGTCCTGGTTGAGGTGCATACCTTTCCAGAGGCAGTGACATCATTTCAAGTATTTATTTACCTGAACTGATCTCTGACAGGCTGGAGTGGGAGCGTATTGATTCTAGGGAAAGGGACTCACTAAACAGTGTTTGACAGGGGGTCACGAGGTGTCCCTCCAGACTGTAGTGAACCCAGAGGCTTCACTGCTCAGTGGCTGAAACACAGCGGAGGGGACCGAGCTGAACCTTCCCTGATTCACGCAGCAGCCACCTGCCAGGCTGGGAAGGTTTGGCTGCCATGATGGGGACGGCTCATGCTAACCAACACCCAGGTCTGATTTATGTTCACATAAAGCTCATCACCTGACAGTGGCATTCTCGGCACAGAGAGTAGGAACTTGAAGTATCGCAGGCTGTAGCCACCTGGCTTTTTGTGGGGGTGGGGAAGGGAAGGAAAGCTGTAAGATTTGGCCTCAGAAAACCCAAGGTAAAGTTCAGCTGGTGGAAAAACAGAGCCCTCGGAAGACAGGGGGTGGGGAGGGCGGAGGGAGAAGGGAAGTCCTGAGGAGACCAGAGCCATTCCGGAACTAGAGGCCTGAAATACTGCACGGCAGTTATCAGCTCCCCTCCACATGTCTGTGATCCCTCTTGGAATGAGGGCACTAGGCATCAGATGGCCCAGCTGCCTGCAGAGAAGGACTGTTTCATTCAGAAATCTCAGGGCACCTGCAATCCCCAGCTTCGGGCATGGGGAAGGTGAACCTTGCAACTTGGGCCAGACTTCATGAAGAAGTGGCGTCAGCTTTTGTTACTTGAGGGATTACTGGTATTTGGTTCAAGTGCCTGCAGCTCAGGAGTTAGGGGTTCTCCTTTTGACCTAATCTTTATCACCCTGAATACACTCACAGCCTTTGAGATTTGGAAATTTAGTAGCTCTTGTGAGCTCTGCTGCTCACCAGCCTGGGCAAATTCTCCAGCCTCAGTTTCCCCATCTGCACAATGGGGAAATCATAGCATGTAACACATTGGGTTGATGATGAAGTGAAATAACCCATGGACAGTTTCAGCACAGAATCTTCGGCATACTAAAAGCTCAATAAATGCTACGTTTTAGTAGTGTTGTTATATGATACGGCAGAGCAGGGATTCTAGCTCTGTCTTCCGTGATGATAATGGAGCCCCGAGGGGTGATGTGACATTTTTCAGAGTCACATGCAGAGACCTCAGTTTCAAAAATTACGGTTGATTGACACCTCCCTCCCGAGGTTGAATGTGTGTGTCACACTGCCTCCCACAGGACAGAGAAACAAACAGCAAAGTTCCCTACTCTATGATATCTCCATGAGTCTCCACGTTTTAGAGTCTTAAGCACACTTGTTCCTATTTGACGACCACAGCATTCCAAGGACGAACACAGGACGGTGGAGGTCATTGCTCCCATTAAACAGATGTGATTTTGAGAACTGGTGTGGTTCAGGAGTCTGGCCACACAGCCCATGCACAGAATTGGGATTGGAACCTGCATCTTCTGAGGCCAAGTTCCACCCTCTTTTCAAGGGTCAGATGCCTCCCTTCCCTTTTCAGACTGCTCCAGCATGTCTGCCTCTGAGAGGCTCAGGTAGAAGATGCCAGGGTAGCCGATGGAAGGGCCTGGATCAGGGATACTGAACTTTGACATCAAACTGTACTCTACCTACTCTCACCTACCCCAGGGTTTGGAGATGTGCAGTGCACAGGAGTGAGCACTGGCCTGGAGTCAGGACACCAAGGTTCTAGTTCTAGGTTACCACCTGGTTCTGGGACTCACCTTGGTGAGGTCAACTTCCCTGGCTATAGGTCTCTTGCCTATAAAATAGCAGGATTGGCTCTTTGTGGCACATGCACCTTTTTTCACATGTACTTATGGTAATCAATATTTTCCCCAATGCCTACGATGTATCAAGTGTTTCTGGCTCTCTTTTCCCTTGGGAAGGGATCTCTCATCTAGCTGAGTAATCGAGCGCCTAAATCCATCCACAGTACCTTTTAGGAGTAACTTCTTTAGAAATATGGCCTATTAAGATAAGAGCCAGGATCTTTGTGGTTGTAAAAGCGGATGAGGGCTTCAACTGAACAAAACCACTAATGAGCTAACACACTTTATCGGATGACATATTTGACCACCAAACTTCCTGTTGCAGCACAGCTGATTTGCCAAACAGAGAGCACTCTTGCAGACGCAGTTGATGGCTATAATTAAATATCAAGGTCACTCCAGTGTCTGTCATTGATCACTGGAGGGCTTGGTAGAAGTTCTTTTGAAACCCATTAACACCTCTACTGAAGCTGATGGACGGGGGGTGGGATTGAGACTCAGTATTCCTCAAAAGGCCTTCCTGATCCATGGTCTACCAGAGTGGTCCTTTGCTCCAGAAAATTTGGAGCTAATTGCTTGGCTCAAACATCTGTAGCTGAGAAGACCTCTCTCATGAAACACTGGCTCAGATGAACACCTGTGATTAAGATGTGTGTGATCCAAGGGAACCTTGTTCACATGAATGAGGAGAGAGTTTGGAAGACCCCGGTCAAACATATGTCCTTTTGGGCAATCACAATCCACTCCCCTTCCCAATAGGACAGAGACCCCCAAAGATCCCGTGCCTTCTGATACTAAAGTTCACCAGGAGGAGAGAGAGATATGAAAGAACTCCAGCATCCATATTTTTCTCAAGGTGCACTTCTGAGCAGATGGGCACAGTGGGAAAAGGCTGCACCTGAGGAAGTGCAGGCATAGTCTGACTGATTTTGATGGATTTTCTCTTGACCTGGGTTTCCTTACCTCTCATCTAGGTTAGATCACAAACCCAAATGCCTACAGAAGGACGGTCTCAGCAACTGGGCTAGGGCTGTGTTTTGTGCGTTTTGTACACACATTGTGTGTGTGTGTGTGTGTAACTGTGTCAACATTTAAAAATCAGATTTGGATGTCTAGCTCATGTCTGCATATGAAACACATTGGAACATTATTCACTTCTATCAGAAAATACAATGTGAATATGCTTCCCTAGTCTCTTGTGTTCCCACTTCGGAGGGATAAGTGGGTACTAAAAGAATTTCTTTATTCTTAAACAAACAACAAAACGGTGGGACAATGCGATGGTAAATAGCAACTCATGTTTGGCTTTGGAAGGGGGACAGCAGCAGAGAGTGGTGGGGACTGTGGCGAACTGAAGAGCTCATGCCCTTTCTGAGGTGGCCTGCTGGGATCCAGCTCCGCTCTATCAGAATGTGAGCCCAGTATGATCATATTTCCAGTCTCTTGGAATAAGCCAGAAATGCACATTTGAAATGTGAAACCTGGTTTTTAAACGTTAGTACAATTAAAAAGAGACACACACACAAAACACACCTCTGGGCTGGATTCAGCCCTGTGGGTCACCAGTTTTGTGATCCTGAGTCCAGATGATCTCTTGAGTTTCCTTTGGATTGTAGGATCTCTGACTGAATAAGACCAACTGCTTTTTCAGGCAAAATACTATACCCTACCCTCTGTGTCTCCAGAGAACACTGCTTATGTGCTTGTTATCACACTTCCCACCTCTTCTGGGGTGGTTAAGAGTGCAGGTCCCGTAGCTGGACAGCCTAGTTCAATCGTTGCTTTCATTAATTGCCAGCTGTCTGACCCCAGGCGAGTCAGTCCTTGTTAGCCTCATTTTTCTTACTGTCAAATGGAGTGTGCCATAATACTATTCTTAACCTCACAGGGTTGTGGGAGAATTCACCAAGATAGTGGAGTCACTGGCTTGGCCCACTGCCTGGCATACAGTAAGGACTTGATGAATGTCAGCCATTACATTATCATTACTTGGTACCTCCCCCTAGTTGGTGAGTGAGCTGGAGTACCGGGAGTCCTGTCTTACTCACCAGCGCATTGACTGATGCACAGTCGTGATGCAATAACAGTATCCCGAATGAATGAGGATGTTTGAAGAAGGTAGCACTACAGACTTTTCAGGCAGTAATGCACTTAGCTTTGCATGTGTGTATGCGCACATGTGTGTGTATGTGAAACGGAGAGAGAGAGAGAGGGAGAAGAAAAATCAGCTTTCACATGTTGGGCACTGACCAACCCAATGAGAAAAAGCTGTTTTACGCTGCTAAGACACTGTGCTACACAGTGGCAATTGTCTTGGAAATTAAAACCACAGCCATTGCCCATCCTTTCCTAACAGAGAAGACAAGAGATGGCTTGGAAGCCAGAGTGCAGATGTGACCCTCTGGTGCTGACGAGTGTGCGAACATCATGGGGTGCTTTGTCAGCTTGACAGATTTTATTTATTCAGGGCTCCTTTGAGCCAGAGGAGGTTCCTGGAGGCTCTTAAAATTTAATGCCCCACCTGGATAGTTAAACATCTGTGTTTTATTTTGCCTAAAAAAAGTTAACCCTAAATAGTTCAAATTCCTTCTGTCTCCCGTGGAGAAGGGGTTCTTACTGGGCGATGCACAAGCAGGGAGACAGAAAC
The DNA here is from genome assembly GCA_007922815.1 of Macrotus californicus. Classification (NCBI taxonomy): domain Eukaryota; kingdom Metazoa; phylum Chordata; class Mammalia; order Chiroptera; family Phyllostomidae; genus Macrotus; species Macrotus californicus. The sequence continues at coordinate 197,290 of VMDR010000397.1, read as the reverse complement.
GGTGAGGCTAGACAAGCGCTGTCCAGCAGAAGTAACATTGGGAGTTGCAAACGTGGGCCGTGTCTGCAATTTTAAATTTTCTCATAGTCACATTTAAAAAAGAAAAATGTAGGTCCCATTAACCTGATAGATCCAGAATGTTATCATTTCAACCTGTGATCAATTAATAAAATTATTAGTGGGGTTTAAAAAAATCTTTAAGGTTTGAAATGTCACATGCATTTTATACTCATAGTACAGCTCAGTTTGGACTAGGTCCATTTCAAGTGCTGAATAGCCCCCTGTGGTTCACGGCTGCCATATTCATCGGACAGTGCAGGTCGAGATGATATTTGCAAATGCAAGGCATCTTTTTTTCTCCTTCTAGTATTGCCATGCGCTGTGTGGAGATGTGGGGGAGCTGGAGGTGTGTGGGGGCCTAGCAAGGCTCTGAGGCTACTGTCTGAGTTTTGCTGTAAGTGAATTTCAGGGAACCGTAAGTTGTGACACTGTAGAAGCCTCCTGACTCCGCTCTCACTTGACAAAAGGGGAAGCAGATCTAGAGAGGTGGAGCAGATTGGCCTAAGAAATCAAGCTGGAACTAGAATAAAACTAGTAGTGCAGTATTTGATAGTATTTATGAAATCATTTTTATATTCCAAGACCTTTTCATGCATTAGCTCCTTAAACTCTCATGACCACCCAATGAGAAGGTGGTCTTATTTCTGTCTTGCAGATAAGGAAATGTAGGCTTAGAGGAATTAAATATTAAAGCAGGGTAATATTTACTGACAGCTGTTCTAACAACTTTATATACATACATTAATTCTATTATTTTCTAAACCTTCATATTATGAATTATTATCACCGTCAATCCACTTTAAAGATGGGGAAACTGAGGCTGAGAGAGGCTAAGAGAATTGCCTACAATACAGCTAGTATGTGGTGGAGCCAGGATTTCAGCCCAGGTTGCCCGACTCCAGATTCTGAGCTATTAACCACAAATTAGGCCGAAGGTCACTGAGCCATGCAGTGGCACAGTTGGTATTTGAGCTGGTATGTCTGTTCCCTGGTCCACGACATTCATTCCTTCGCCATCCCATTCTGCGGCCTGGAACATACTCCTTTTTTCTAGCACTCTCTGCCTCACTGTGCTGCTGGTAAGGACCAGGACAGATAAGCTCTGGACTCCAGCACATGCCCAAGCAGAGTAGGCACACATCCTCTGGCTTGGCTGATTCCCTGGCTGCCATAAGCCCATGAAGGCCAAATTCCTGGCCCAGTGGTGGAGGGTGGGTAGAGCACTTGTCCATCCTGCCTTCCCAGTGGGGCGAGCTCAGTGTACCAGGTTGGAGCGTGGTAGGCATCTAATTGCATGGGGGTGCAGGCGGTGGGAGGAGGCTGAGAGGATTAACACTCTTTAAATAGACACCAGAAAACTAAGAATAGCCTCGCTGCCTGGAAATTAGCGGGTATTCCTGACCACAGGCCCTCCCACTTAGTAGGTACTCAATAAATGCGGGTGATTTACAGGAATAAATAAATACTGAAAATAGGACACTGGGGAACCCTTAGCCAGTAGGACTCTGGGCTCTGTATTAATAAAAAAATCCCCAAACTTCAGACTGAGGTTATTGGCGTCTTCCTGCAGGTTGAGGCCCCCTGTTGCCTTTACTTCTCTGCTCCTGTTGACTTGAGGTCAATGTCTTTATTTTTGTCCAGCAGAACATCAGGCCAGGGAGACCCACGTTCAGTTTGCTTTCCCCTTATTTTTGGCTTGCTGCCTGCTACCCCACCGAGCTAGAAAGATGGGAATTACGTCCTTCTTTGCTATTACCACCCTTGGTGTTCCCAGAGCACTCTGTAGATTCTAGTCCCTTGAAGCCTTAAGATGGGAACTTCTGAATTTGCCTTCAGACCTTGATCTATCCTCTGCTACTGGGCTCCTGGGTCCTTACTGGAGGCCGCCTCATTGTTTGCCTCAGAAGTGAGGTCGCCTTCCTGGCAGAAGTTCAGCATCATCAACGCTTGTAATTCATCAGGTGAGCTGGGAGGATAGACTGTGGGAAAGCCTGAAGTCGTCTTTCTCAGGGTGTGACCCCCCCCACCCCGAACAGCAGTCTCAGAAATATTTTTTCAGCCAGTAATACATTTGGGAAAGCTGTTTACGATCTTCCCCTCTTGGAGACACGCAATGACCATCAGCATAGTAAAGGTTCCGAGAAGCCCTGTTCAGCTCTGTTTAATCCTGTGTTTTCTAAAACATATCTGATCTAGAAACTAATTTTTCCCAAGAAGCACCTGTTAAGCCCATTGGTGAGATGCTGCCCGGGTGAGGATTCTGAAAACCATTTTTGCCTGCTTGCCCGCCCTGTGACTACTGTGTAGGGAAGGAGAAAGTAGGAAGGGACATCTGCCTGGCACGGCGAGGTTGACCATTTAGGGTTGCCACCCAGAAATGGCTACATCAGTGTGAGTGGGCACCTGATAGGAGCTGGAATAAAAAGGGGCAAGGGAGAAAGTGACCTTCAAGGCTAGACATTGGCCAGATTTAAAGATCCATCCTATGCTCATGACTTGTTTTATGATCTCACTTGGCTCAGTTCTGGGAGTATATCAGATCTTTACATTTTATTTATACACGTAGGGGCTTGATGGAGGGAAAATGTGGCTGGTGTGAAGGTGACGTATTTATGACTTAAAAGTCCAGGGGACACGGTACTGTGGAGAACAGGTCATGAGCAGCAGAGGGGACATACCTGTGTGTGCCCACCTCTGGCCCCCACGTTCTTACCCTGAGCTCTTACCTCCCCGACCTATACTTCTCTTAGACGGGTATCTTAATCATTTTATGGACAGGAGCATCTTTGAGAATCTGATGAAAACTTCACATACAGATTTCTAGAGGTTCAGAGACCTTACAGAAGGCCATCTATAATTGCCCACCCACCCACCCACCCAATTCAGAACACTTGTCTAGAAAATCACTGAGTTGGTGAGGCCGTGTTAAAACAAAATAAAAAACAAAGAATGACCTAACAATGTGAAACTATCTGAAAGTTAGCTAGCGCTGCTTGAAATTCAGCGGTTGCTTGGAATGTTTTGGTGAATGAAGTGCTTGGGTATTCAGTCTCTGTGCACACAAGATTTGAGGTGGCCACCTGGGATCCCACCTCGTAGTTGAGGACTCTGGACAAAGCAAGGATAGACACTTTTAGCCTGTGCAGTACACACGGTGTGTTCACGTTTGTCCCAGAAGAGCCCTGACAAGCCAGGGTCCTGCTGAGCCACGGGTGACACCTCTACGGCACCTTCACGGGAATCAGAAAATGTCACCCCTCCTAGGTGTCATGTAGGTGTAGGAAAAGGGCCAGTGCCTCCAAGGCGTTGGGCCCCAGGCCTGGCTCTGACCCCTTTATCTGTGTGATTCTAGTTGAGTCACCTCTTTTTTGAGGGTCTTTAATGCTGTGAGTGAGAACTCTTGGTCCTAAGCATTGACCATTGGTGACTCTGGTTTTCAGAGTATTGACATGAGAGAGGGAAAGAGGGGATGCTGCTGGAGGTGAAAGGCTGGGCCTGCTGCCTGGCCCCCAGCTCCTGCTCCTTAACTCCAGTTGAAAGCCCGTGTGACTGTGGACAGACCGAGGAAAAGGCTTGGGGTAGAACTGCTTCTACCTGGGCCTGGAGAAGGCGCCATGGCTGGCGAGGGAGCAGCAGGTAGGCTCGGAGGCCGGGAGGAATGTGGGCTGGGGAAGAAATCCCTGTCATGGGGCTCTGACGCCACGGGCCAGGCAGGCAGTAGATTCCAAGCCCACAGGGTCACTTGGCCCCTGCCACTCCTCCTTGCCCCCTCCTTCCTAATTTCCTATTTCCTGCCTCCTTCTCCTCTGACACAGTTATAAATAACCACTGAGGCTGGCCTATGGGCCTAAGTATAGGTGTGCACTGACGAAGGTGGAGTGGGATCCTGCCACTTGGCCCTGGGGGGTCACAGGTTTTCAGATTGCTCAAGGGAATTTTGTTTTCTTGTTTTTTCCACTAGGGAGTGAGGCAGTGAAGGAAGAAGTAATCCGGGTTGGCTTGAGGAGGCTTGACCTCCCCTAGGATGGTGCTGGGTTCCACCTCTTGGCCAGCTGCAGATCCCAGGGCACAGGGCTACAGAGGCTTAGGGAGAAGGCATCTCAGGATACTCAGAGGACGGGTGCCATGTCCGCAGGACCTGTGGCCTCCTCCCAAGCCCAATCTGGTCCCATGAGGGAGGCCAAACACACAGAAGGCTGTGTTTCAATTTCTACTTTTTTCTCCCAATTGTTCATCAAGACCATCAGGCATGGGCCTCAGTCCCCACCTGGATGTCTCCCTCTCACTGGGTAGATGGTTTGCATGACTCTGTAAACTTCCCACGAATATGTTTGCTAGGAACACATCCATTCCTTGAACGAAGATTTATTGAGCATCTACTATGTGAGATGCTTAGGCCACAGAGATGAATTGGCCATGGCCTGAGCCTCAAGGCCATGGATCTGCTCTTTCTTCTCCACAGTTCCAGCTTGGACCATTGGAGACCTGCAGGAAGCACATTCAAGGGCCCCCTTTCTCACCACATCTTTTGTTTTCAAAGGTTTGGAAAACAAAAAAGGGGGATTGTGGTGCAGCTAGTGTATGAACTTCCCTGCAGCCCTCTCACTGCCTGACTTCCTGTTCTGCCCAGGGGCCCAGGGGAAGTTGGTGTAACCATGGTGGTTTTCTGTGGTATCTGTCCTACCACTTGCCTTCCTCAGAAACCCATCAACTTGGATTAAAAAAAAAAAATCCTGAAGCCTGAGAGCACTGGGACTTTGGAGGTAGTTTTCAGCACGGTGTGTGTGCAGGCTGCCGACACCTAGGAGGGGTGGCATTTTCTGATTCCCATGAAGGTGCAGTAGAGGTGTCACTCATGGCTCAGCTAGGGCAGTGGTCAGGTGCCTTGCCTGGTTAGGCCCTCTCCAAGGCTGGCTCTGTGCCCAAGGCCATTTTCATTCCATTTGGAGATGACCACAGGTCATTCCCCAGCATTCCCTTCTTTCTCCACTGTGTGTGTGTGAATGTGAGTGTGAGTGTGACTCTGCTTTGCCTGTCCAGCCATTCTACTGAAGCCCCTAGCACCACTTGGGGGAACTAGAAAAGCTGAGACAGGGGACAAGGCCTGGAATTAGGAACAATGGGCACCCAGCTGGTTGGAAAAATTTTTTTTAATCTATTTACTTTTAGGATGAACGGTAGTTTTTAGAATCAGCCTGACATTTTTTCCTTACTCACGTTTCATGGGAACATCTTGAATTGGTAACATGCTTGGTAAGGGGTCGGCACAGGCCCCAGAGAGTTCAAGGTTTTTCGCATCTCTAGGATCTGGTTACCTCCAGGCGCCAGGAGGCACCTGGGACTGCAGGGGGCTGGGGGATGATTTTTGGGTTTGGGATACAAGTATGCTCTGGGGTAGAGGGTTGCAGAAGCTCGCTCACACCTATTTGTAATCCAAGTCTAGAGATGTTGCTTCTTGGAAGGAGGAAAGGAAACTTACTGCTTACTTATCGGATGAGAGGTACTGTACAAATGATAGAGAGGCCAAGGAGGTTTTGCCAGACATTGCTAATTAATTCTCTCACTGCTTATTTTATAGGTAATAAAAGTTAGGGAGAGACATGTTAATTGGCTTCGAGGTCCCTGAGCCAAGTATGACCAATCTGAGAAACCCAGGTGACTTCATGCTTTTCCGCCTCTCAGCCCTACACTAGAGATTTTCATATTTCTGAGGATGAGGAAGGAGCCCTTTCACAGGGCTGGTTGGAGACACAGTGGAGACTGTTAGAGAGGGAGATAAGCATCAAATAGACTTGAGGTTGAATCAGCTCTTTCTTTACTCACAGGTAAGTTTCATTAAAATGGTGCAAAATCTGAGCCTCAGTTTCCCCCACTGCAAATGGGAAAGACCCCATTTATCATGCAGGGCTGATGCGAAGATGGGTGAGATATGTCAGCAATCCCAGGGGCTCTCAGCATATGTTGAACTGAAGCTGAATATGAAAAGCGTGTTCTTTACTTTCCAATGAGATCCACTCTCTCTCTCCTGCTAATCACTGAGATGGATCAGTGCTACACAAATAAAGACAAAAGCCAAAAAAAAAAAAAGGTTGGTGTGGCTCTTCATGAAGGCAGAGTTTATAAAAATGGACATAATAGAGAGACTAAAGACAGGCGAATGGAGGGAGGATGGTGGAGATCTGTCTCCTCTGGTCGTAAGGCTGGTTCTGAGATGAAAGAGTGAAGAATGTCAGAACAGGTGGAAAAACCGAGGCCCAAGGAGGTGAAGCTCTTTCCCTGGGTCACACAGCTGGTTGGAGAGTGGGGCGGGCAGCTTCCAGGGATGGCATCCCTGAGCCAGGCATTTATCACTACGCTCTGCAGCCCCTCTTGTCTCCCTGTGCTCCACTCAGAGGAGGAACACTTTCGGGAGACAAAGGGAGCCTCGAGTGGCCCCTTGTACCAACCCCCGCCCCCCCCCCCACCTGACTGCTTGTGATGACTCCGAGAGAAGCCGGAGCTCCTCCCACTGCTCTTTCCCCAGCTGTCGGCAGCTAGTCTGTTTTGTGAGCCTTTTGTGATTCCCAGAGAATGTGCCTGGACGGGTGTGGGGCATCGTGACACCTGCATCCCCGTCTGCATGGAGTGTGGTCTGTTACCTTCACAGGCTGCTGGTGCGAAAAGCAACTGCTGAGGCCTCTCTGGAGGACACCAAGAATCAAGAGCCTCAGTGCTGTGCATGCTCTTCCACCAGCAGGTCTCACTGCTGGGGATTCAGTCCAAAGAAATAAGCGATGGGGTCCATAGCTGCACTGTTTATAATTGCACACCCCAAAGGGATTGATCTAAATGCCTGCTGTGAGTAGGTTACAGTGGGCCAGCGGGTTAGCCATAAATAACTCGAAGTTGTGTCTATTGAATGATGTGGGGATATTCCCCTGATGTACTTTTGAGTAACAGAAGCCCCTTTGTTAAAAAAAAAAAAGATATGAATCCATAGAGATGCTTAGAGGAAGGTCTGGATGTCTATGTACCAAACTGTCAGCACTAGTTCTGTCTGTTTTGTGGGATTTAGGATGATTTTAACTTTAACCAGTGTTTTCTGGAAAATGAAATTTCCCAATGGTGACACATTATTTTTATAATCGGATAAAAGAACAATGGTGGGAAAGTAAGGACTCGGCAGCGCCCCCGGATTTGGGTCCAGAGCACTGGTGTGGACAGGCAGCAGCAGTCTGCCTCTTTCCTGGGCGCGCTCACCTTTGGCTCCTGGGGTGGGGCAGGCTCCTACATCCTGGGGTGGGTTCCTGGCAGCCCCTGTTGCCCATGTGTCCTGCCTCTAAGGACTTGAGCTGATTTCCTGCCTCTGAGGGACCTGCAGTGAGTGGAACCTGTTGGGACTTGCCCCAGGGGTGCAGAAGGGGTGTTCCTGTTGGGGACTATGAGTGGGATAGGTTTCCTCTGCTTCTCTTCTAAATAGATGAGCCAGATTTGCACCTGGATGGGTTGCCAAAGAGAGTCACCTCTGAGAAACCTGGATGCAATGGGCCCCCCCTGTCCCAGCCCAGAAATAGCCAGGGTGCAATGAATTGGCACAGAGCTGGCCAGCCTTGGAGGGAAGCAGTCTGGGACTGGGTGAGCGAACACCAGTGGGAATAGCAATTGGAGGGAAGAAGAAGGTTTGCCAAGAGAAACTCAGGCTGTGAAGGCTGGGCTCTGGACACGCAGCCTGGTAACTGACTGAGGCTGGAAGAGACGTGGGGGGCTCTCCTGGGGTGGGAGGGGACCTCTGCATACAGGGTTAAAAGACCTGGGTTGCAACCGAAGTAGAATCCTCAATCATGCCTACTGCCTCAGGCAAGTCACTCTACTTCAGAGCCCCCATCTCCACACCTATAAAATGGGATGTCCCTACAACCTTGCTACACAGTGATTGTGGGGGAAGATCTTTGACACCTGTGGATGTTATAGTAGTGGAGTGGCGTCTTAGGGAGTCACCACATAGGAAGGCAAAGAGTCACGTTTAGAAAGTCAGCCCTCAAATGCCTCCGAAGTACAGTGCCATCTCTCCATAACTCCATCTGAGGCAGGTCTTCCTGCAGCATCGGGACAGATCACTGTTTCTTTGGCGAGCAGCTAGATTGTTTTGTGTGTGGGGGGGCGGGGGCACTATGTAAGAAAATCATGTGCTGTATCTGTGAACCCCATAGTCGTACAGGGACTGGCACTGCCTGAGACAGCAGACCCTTGGCTGATGTTCACTTGGGAGTCAGGGGTGGGAAGAACTAGCCAGACATTTTTAAAGTGTGTGTGTGTGTGTGTATAATAAAATATACGTGAGTTTATGCCAAGCAGAATCACTGAGTTCAGACTGGTTAGAGGCATGTAGTATGATGCACATTTCCTGAATACATGTAGAAGGAAGTTACTTTTATTAGTTGAATGGGTTATTATCATGGCTGTCTTCACAAATATTATTCTGGTCTGTTTACTCTCAGTGTCATTCCTTTTGCTTCAGGACCAGTGTTTGAGGCAGATACCTTTGCTAGGGAGCAAAGAGAGAGGGAGACAGTTTGCATTCACTCTTTGACTCAAAGGGATGCTCCCACCCACGCGGCACACTGACACCGCCCACTGCAAGCGGAGAGCGTTTTATAAGTAGAACGGGGCAGGCAGAGGCAGGGAGGGGACCTTGTCTGGGGAGGTGGCCTCTACCCATGACTTTATGACATAAAAGATTGGGCTCCTCTTGACCTTGCCTGTCCTGGGATGTTTACTCAGACCTTGTCGAAACTGTGAAATAGCAGGATGGGTCCAATGAGGCAGAAAAGGGACAGGACTCAGGCAGATAGAATTTCTTCCAGGCTTGACCACCAGCTGGCCTCGGTGGGGTAGGAGCAGGGGCTGTGGGTGGGAGGGTGGGGGAAGTAGCACTGAGCTGTAGGACCTGAGAAACCGTGTCCAATGCTTCCTTAGTTATGCTCAGAGTAAAACTGAAGTACCTGCAGAGCAGCTGACTCATGAGTGGGAAGGCTCCACTGACTTGGGTACAATTAATATTAAAATGGCGGGGTTTAAAAAGTGATACATTCTAGATCCAGGGGAAAAAGTCAGGTAAGTATGCAAAGATGTGTGCATGTCTGTGTCTATATGTTTGTATATATATGTATACAAACATTGATATAAGTACATGTGTATGCATACACAAACATACACACAAGGATGTTTATCTCAGAGTTGTTTATAGCCATGTGCAACAAGTTGTATATTTATACCATTGAAAATACAGCTATTCAAAGGGATGAGGCAGAGCTACATAAGCTGACACATTAGGATTGAAAAAAACCAAAATCACCAACAAATTATTCTCTATGATTCTATTTTGGGGGTAAAACATATCCGCAGGCTTACACGGGCATGGGAAAAAGTCTTGAAGGTAACGTGACTATGAAAAGTTGTAACTGGGAGTTCAGGAGCCTATTGTGTAGTTTCCTTTCCATTTACCTCTTTTTTCTCCCTGCTTTCCTTAAGGAAAGTTGTGTTACTTGTGTAAAAAATAACAACACAAGGAAATAAAAAAAAAACAACCTGAAAACATACAGGTAGTACGTGGCCAGGAGCTGCGGTGGGGGAAGAGTCTTCTGTCTCATTCTGTCCAGTTCCAGCTATGAGGCCTCAGGCAATTTCAGTGTCCCTACTGTGCAGATGACAGGCAAAGTGAGTTCCCAAGGAGGAACACTGTTTTTTTAAAAAAATACGACACTCACTACAGTGGGCCCTGCGTATCTGTGGGTTCTGCACCCACAGATTCAACCAACCTCAATTAAAAGTATTAAGGGAGAAAAAGTTACGTTTTGGCTGACGTGTTCTCTGTGGTTAGGGTTACAATGGTTGTGTTTGTGCAGAACACGGGCAGACTTTTCCCTTTGTCTGTATTTCCTGAACAGTGCGGCATACACAACTATTTACATGGCGTTTATATTGCGTGGGGTGTTGTAAGTAATCTAGAGGTGATCCAAAGCATGCGGGAGGGGGTGTGCAGCTTACATGGACATACAGTGCCACATCTTATACAAGGAACTCAAGCATCCATGGGTTATGCTGTCGGTGTGGGGGGTTCCTAGACACATGTCATCCTGTCAGTCATTCTCTTCTGTGAGCTTCCTGGCATTTAAAATAATGTGTGGCATTTTAGTTGGGATACGACTTATGGTGCATTTTCAGATTCCCCGTGCATTTTCAGATTCCCCGAGCATTTACTGAGCGCCAGGGTGTCCACTATTCAGTCAAAGCCTGTCACCCCGAAGGGTCAGTGAGCGAGAGACTGAGTGAGCGAGTGAAGGAAGGCAGCACTCAGCCACGCCTTTTCACATCTGCTCGCCTGGCAGTCCCCACGACGGCCCTGCGAGACGGCTGCCCCTGCCCCTCGCTTACCTCTTCTTGAGGAAACCTGGAGGCCGACCTCCAGCTTCCAAGCCAGTGCTCCAAACCCTAGCAGAAGGCAGAAGGATGGAACCCATGAAGCTTTCAGGTCCCGCTGCCCTGAGCACTGGGGTGGGGGTGGGGGAGGTGAGTGGTCTCCCGGGGTCCTGGGGCTTGGGTGACCATCGTCCTGGCAAGGGGCTGCTCTGAAAGAAACTAAGTGCACAAATCTCCAGCTCCCTTGCTCTTTCCTTCCCAGGCAGTCCTGAAAGTGAGGCCAAGAGGATGAGCTTTTGCCAGGACCCAGAGAGTAGATCTGCATGGGTGTCAGCTTCTCCACATTGCTGGGTGTTAGCTTACCCCCAGCCGGCACCAGCAGCACAAGCAGAGCAAAGCTCCTGGGTTAAATATGTGAATTCATCTGGGCCTGGACAGCTGCATAGCTCAGGCAGGGCAGAACCTGCCGCCCAACCCTGTTTCCTTGAAATCCATACAGGGACACCGTTCCAAAGAGCTGGTGCCAGACCTGCAAGCTCCTACTTGTAAAAATGGTTTTAAAACATGTGAGGATATAGGCCTCCTCCTGGGCCTCTGGACTTTCCTAGGTGTCAGCATGAACCTCATGGGAACCTTACGGTGACCCTGGGAGGTGGTCAGGGAAAGGCGCAGTATGACTATTATGAATTCCTTCGCTTTCACTCCAGCCCCCTCGCCCATCCATTCTGCAAAAAGCAGCCAGGGTGACCTTTTAAAAATGTCATCCAGATCTTGGCCATGCCCTGCTCAAAGCCTCCTAGTGGCTTCCCAACTCCTTAACAAGTTCTAGAAGGCTCTGTGGGACCTGGCCTCTCTCCCCTTGCCTTGCTGTGGCCACATTGGGTTTCTAGCTCTTCCTCGAATGCTCTGGGCTCCAAGTCTGTCCCTGTGTCTCAGCCCTTGAAACTGCGGTTCCCTCTCCCTGGAATGCACTGTCCCCAGATTTTCATTGCCTGACTCCTTTTCATGATGAAGGTTTCAACTCGAATGTCACCTTCCCTATTCTATCTTAAAATACTCCCCCACACCACCTTCTCTATCCCCTGACATTACACTGGGTATTTGGTTTGTTATTTTTTCTGTCTTCTCTATCATTATTTAGCGTCAAGAGCGTAGAGACCTCATTTGTCTTGTTCAGTGCTTAGAACATACCTGAAACTCTAATATTTGTTAAATTCACGATTGGATACCTTTGGATAGATGAGGAAGTTGAGACTCAGACAGGTGAAGTGCCTTCCTGTACTTAACCCGGCGAGGGAGTAGCAACACTGCACTTAGCTCCTGTGCTCCAGCCTGGAGTGGGTGAGACTCGAGAAAGAAAGTTCTTACAAGACCACTTAAGGGCAGACAGCCTCTCAGGACAACATTCTTTTTCGTTGATGGGAAGCAGCAGGTCTTTCAGAGATTCGGGCCCCTGGGAGAGTCTGCCATCTCTCAGCTATTGTGTTAGAGAAAGCCTCAGAAGGAGGTCAGCAATCAGACCACTTGCACAGTGGGGCGCACCCGGGAAGCAAGGACCAGCATTTAAAGAGGACTTCCTCACCACCCAGATGAGCTTTCTAGACCACAGGCAGGGCAATACGGACTCATAGACTTTGAAGGGCATTTATTCAATCTCTTCGCTTCCAAGTTGGGAATATAAGCCCAAAATGAGAAGTGCCTTACCCAAGGCTGCCCCATGAGTGAGTGGTCCAGGAGGCTGGAACTGAGGTTTCCCAGCTCAGCCGAGAGTGCTTGTCTCCCCACTGCAGACTCGCTGGGCTGGGCCTGGGAGGCAGAGTCCATCACACTCCCACATGCATAACTTCCATGTGTTTGGCTCAACAACACTCTGGATTGAGCCTTTCCAGATTCGATGCTGGGGCCGGCAGAGGGGAGTGGTATTGGGGCTGAAGAGTCCTTTGGCCAAGCTGGGGGGAGACGGCCACATAAAGAAATTCACATCCTTCCTATTCTATCAGGGGTGCCCATGATGGGACAGGGGAGGACACAAACAAGGCTCTCTGTGGCAAAACAAGACTGCCCCAGAGACAGCCTTGTAGATGGGAGGAGACCACTGACTTGCTCTCTATAGTGGACTTGAACTTGGCACAAGGGACCAGCTGAAACTGGCATAGTTTCTGCCGGCCAGAGTGTACTAACACTGAAGAAGAGGGGGCAGGGATAAAAAAGGAGCTGCTAAATTCAGCTCTGCACTTCTCAGTGGCCCCTCCCCCCCACACTGCTGACTTCAGTCTCAAGCCAGAGAGGCATGAGTTCAGCTGAACATTCAAAGGGGTGCCCTCTTTGATCTGAACCTTCCTTCTTTTGATCACACCTGGTGCTTCAAAGAATTGCCCCCAGCTTACTGTTCCTGGTGGTGCTGAAAGAATACCTGTGATTATCACCAAGCAGCCGATGAAGGAAGGAAACATGTGCCCTTAGCCCAGCTGGCTCCCAACTGGCACCTCATTAGAGCAGAGGCCAAGGTGTGTGGAGATGCCCTTGGCATTTCATCTGCACCCATGTGTAGGCTTGCTGCTTGACCTGGGGACTGCTGGGTGCTAGACGTGACATCTAGCCAGTATCTCCACCGTAGCAGGGCCGCCTACCTCCTGTTTAGTGAAACAGGGCCCTGGTTTCCCTCACACCCTAACTGGCCTGTGTCTGGCCTTCACTCTACCCCGGTTCCCCGCCCCCCCAGAATGGTGGCTTCTGGCTGTTCCCTCCTCCTGCCAGAACAATGCTGGGCTCTGGCCACTGACCTTGGCCCAAGCAGGCCTGCCAACTCCATGGCTCTCAGCCTCACTTTGCACATCAGCACTGGCTTCCCATACCCATGGCTTCTCTGTGAGGAAGGTTTGGGGGCTCACCCACACACTCTGATCGGCCACTTTGGCTCAGCCAAACTCCCCCTGGCTCTGGGGAGAAAGGGACCAAGATGTGACCCTGTAGGACTCAATTATTCATTAGCATGTCCTGCAGTACTTTCTCCGCCTGTCTCTTGCACTGCTCTGAGTGTCCACTCCACTTGGACTGATACCAGTGAACGCCTCTTGCTTCAACCTGACCTGAAATTGCAATGCCTGAACAAGAGTAAGTGGGGCAGCCGACCCTTCAGAGGGGAAGGCTGGCAGCCAGGCTGAGAGCTTGCACTGCCCCACTGTGGGTCCCAGCTAGGATTCCGCATTTTCTTTTCTGTCTTCCTAGAATTGCTTTGTTCTTTCTCCTGCTGTGCTCTGGCCTCTTGGCTGCCTTGGGAAAGGGGGCCTTGAGTGAAATACTCATCATCACCGCTGTTTTTTACACTCAGTGTCTCTCTTCACTCTCACAACCACCTTTGGAGGCAGGGACAACTGCATCTCCATTTTCAAGGATGGAAGGGATTCACAGATTTGCCTGAGGGTCTACAGCTTGTAGAAGTTGGAGCTGGGTTTCGAACCCAAGTCCTCACCCTCTTGAGCACTGCACTGTGCACCCTTCTTTCACAGAAAATGTTGCTTTGCTAAACCCTGGCACAGAAGGCCTTCGGTAAGGGTCTTTGACCTTTCTGCCTTTGGCCTCATTGGGTCAGCTCAGTACACATCATGCATAGGCAGTTGAGAACAGATATGCAAGTTAAAGGAATTCCTGGTGGAAAACTCCAGAGAGATCTGCATGGCCCCACACAGCTGTGTGTCCACCCTTCTGAGGCCTGGAATCCCGCAGCTATTTCCTGTGCCCTGGCCTCGAGAGCCAGTCACATGGACCCAGAGTGTGTCCGCCTTTCACTTCTCAGCGGCCTCTGCTTCTCCCAGTGGATTTTGCAAGGTGTTTCCTGTAGATCTTGCTGACGGCCTTTGCTGGCACGTAATGAAATCTGCCAAGAACATCATGATTTGCTGGCCTCAGCCTAGACCTGGTTTTGTTTTTGTTTAGCCTTGACAAAAAAACAGCCTCCTGCCCAACCCCAACCAGGGGCCTAGGGGCAGGAGGGAGGAAGAGGGAAATGAAGGTAAAAATATTGACAGAGTGAAAAATAGTGAATATTCCTTCTGTTTCAAAAACAGAAATCTCCTGGGCCGCGATGCCGCTTGGCTGAGATTGGACTGAGGTTGAAGTTGGGATCAAGGTGGCAGCTTGCACTTTGTACCTCCATGCGTGCCTTTCAGGGGGCGTGCGGCCTGAGGTGGTGTAGAAAGAGCTCCCTCTTGTTTTAAGATCAGCTTTCTCTGAGGAGCTCAAAGAACATTTGAAATAAGCCATCATGAAGGCACACGGAGTGGATAGTGCCTCTCCCACTGCCAGAGAACTGGAGAGGTGAGTTGTTTACTTAGAACACTGGAGTGGGCTGGAAAATCTCCGTGTCTATTGGATTACTGTCTTAGCTACTGTTACACTAGACCCTCAGGGCAAGGGTGGCTGAATTTTATCTTCAAGGATGTGGTGTATTCTCCACTCGGTACATGTGAGGCCATCGGATCACAGTCCCCCTGGAGAGGCCATTCTGGAAGCGTTTTTATTACCTCAGATTAACACACAACTGGAAGATTAAACACAGAAGCCCTCTTCTCCACATTCTTAAGAATTCTTCTGTAGGTGGGTATGGGAACATGCACAGCAGAAGGCCCCAGCTGCCATTGATGTCAGGACCCACCTGACCCCACCTGACATTAACATCCATGTATCCATCATGTACTTTAACCATTGAAATGATCTCACATTTGTTTAAATTTTTGGAAATATACTCTTTGCTGGTCTGTCAGCCTGGAAAGCAGGAGGTTATTGCAAAAAAAAAAAAAAAGACCGTGGCTCAGAAAGACAAAAGATTGGTGAGAGCCACTCAGACTGTGATGGACCAGGTGGGGTGACTGAGCCAATTCTGTACTTGCGGCTGTCCTCAGCTTGGTGATTTCAAGTCACCAAGAAAGACCTTTAAGACAAGGTCAGAGGAGGCCCCCTGAAGCATCCTAATTACTCAAGTTTGATGAACTTTTCAGAGATGTGATTCTCGACCCAGCAAACAGGGAGAACATGACAGACATCCTGGAGCATTAACAATAGACAGAAAGTAGAACCCAGGGGAAATACATGAAGTAGAAATATAAAGTGAAGGTAAAATAACCTTAGACCCTAGAAGACATCCAGTCCAGGCTCTTCATTTTTCACAGTAAAAAGCTAGGGTTCTAAGAGGGAACTGATTTGTCAGATCTCGCATAGCCAATGAATGGAAGAACCGGAAAGAAACTCTAGCTTCCAATTTGTGGCCTAGGGTTCTTCCTACCGCTCAGTATTCTCTGTATAATAAGACTTCCTCTTCCCCACCCCAAATTCCTTTTCTTCCACACCCAGATAAGTGCAGTGATTTAATGGAGTAGATAGAGTTATTTACTAGGTCATGTCAAAGTTGAGAGATGGAATCTTTTTGGAAAGCACCAGGGGTTTTGATGGATGGCAGTGAAGTCTTGGATGGTAATGCCAATGATAAAAGGATCCATGGAGGGAAAGGCAAAGTCTCTCTCAACTTCGGACGCTGAGCAGGAACCCCTGGGAAAATTGCATGTCTCCCCCACCAATACAATTAGAGCACTAAAGGTCCCCAGTGAGACAGAGATGAGGATGGGACTGGGAACCACATCACAGGTGGAGGGCCATCAAAATCTATGAAAATATTTATGCTGGAAATGATTTAGTGAACATGATCATGCTCTTCAACTATCTTGTTTTCTGTAAGCCTAAGATGTCCATGGGCTGGGGGAAGGCCACAGGAGGCAGTATAAAGAAGAATTTTGGTACAGCCAAAATGGTTCAGTGTGGAGCAGGCTGACTCAGGTCAGAGATGGTGGCATACTTGCCAGATTAACCCTGGCATGGGACTGTAGAAGAAATTCGAAGGAAGTTGCACCGAATGACTGAAATGTAGTCAAAATGTGCTTCTGGAAGGGAGGTATGACCTGGTGGTGAGAGGTGGTGGCTCCAGAGTCCCGCTGCCTGGACGCACCCTAGGTCCACTGCGCCCTAGTTAGATGATCTTGGGAAAGTCACTTGGAAAGCTTCTAGAAGCCTCAGTTTCTAGAAGGTAGGGTAAAGACAGCACTTCCTGTATAGGGTCCTGAGGAGGCTCAAATGGGATAATCCATGTAAAGCATTTAGCACTGAATGTGGTAGTAACTGCTTGATAGATGATAGCACACAATATTATTGACAGTATTATAATTAGCATTATAATCAATGACTACAATATCCTTATCAATAGGGAAAGTTGGCCCTGGCTGGTGTGGCTCAGTGGATTGAGCACTGGCCTGTGTACCAAAGGGTCACTGGTTCAGTCCCAGTCCGGGCACATGCCTGGGTTGTTGGCCACATCCCCAGTAGGGGGCATGTGAGAGGCAACCACACATTGATGTTTCTCTCCCTCTCTTTCCCTCTGTCAATAAATAAAATCTTTTAAAACAAGTAAGGAAAGTTGGCCACTGCCCTCAAGGACCGTTCTCCTGCTTTTTGTAGCAGTGTTGGGCCAAACATTTCCAATTCCGATGCTCTCATTACTTATTCTTCGAGAGCACACGTCAAGGAAAAACATGTCCCTAATTGCTCTGCATTCTTTCAGTCAGGAACACCTATTAGCATTGGATGGGAGTGTGCTTCAGGGACAACCACAGCCCACATTTCAGTATGAGTTTCCCAGGGACAGGTAGAGTAAGAAGCCCTGGGCCACATGCAGTCAGGAAGCCCCGCCAGCCCTCAGACACATGGCAGAGGTGATGGGAGGAAGTCTCTTGAGCTGTGGATGCTCTGTGGAATGGGCTGTGGATGCTCTGTGGAATGGGCTGTGGATGCTCTGTGGAATTGGCTGTGGATGCTTCGACAGTGCCCAGCACCCAGCCCCCAGCAACAAGGCTAGCTCTGGTCAAGCACATGGTCTGTGCAGTGGGCAGATGTTCTGCTGGGAGAGGTTCTTGTGCTCTAGGTGGTCTACAGACCAGAAAACATGACCCCTTGGATCTGGCCTGGTGCAGGGAGCCTCCTGGTAGCTGCATAGGAACCTATATGAGATGTGGAAACTGCCTGTTGGGTTATCCATGTTATTAACACGGAGCGGTCCCAATTGTCCACAGACAGTTCTGTTAGGACGTGGCTGGGGCGGGGGCTTTGGATTTTGGAGGAAAAGTTGTGACAGGGGTTTCTACTTTTGTTATTTTCTGTCCTTATATATATGTGATTCACTTTTCTGAGAAAGAGGAAACTGAGGCTTGAAGAGTTCATGTATCTTGCGCAGCTTGGCAGAGGGCTGGGTTCAGGAGTCCATTCTCTAAGGCACCCATAAGAGTGAGCACAGCCAGTGCAAGATTGTCAGGACAGGGTCAGGTAGGGCCCAGGGGGCTGAGGATCCTGGGCACAGAGAAGCAGTGCCATTGTGTGCAGACCCAGATTGTGGGACAGTCCCGAGAAGTCTCCTGTTCAAGCTCCTCCCACCAGACAACCTGGCATTTGCTTGGATCAGAATGAGCCAGTGGGCCTCCTATGCTTCTCTCCAGCCAGAAACCTTCATGGTCCCTTAGCCACGTGACTTCTGACACTCCAGGCTCAGTTTGACCCCTGTGCCCTTGCTCATGCTATTCCTCCTGCCTGAAATATTCCCCTTTTCTTTCCATGAGCAAAATCCAATGCATTTTTCTTGGTCAGCTCAGCAGTGGAACTGGCCTTGGAAAACTGAAGCTAGATATAGCAGGTGAAACAGTTGCACAGGAGAGGAAGATGGAGCGGGAGAGTCTCAGGAAGCCAAAAATAGGTGCCGAGATAGAAAAGACATCTTCTTTCACCCAGGAGTTGTTTACTGAGCACCTGCTCCGTTCCAGGCACTGTGTGAGATTTTGGGGATAGAACGGTGAACAAAACAATACATGATCCTAGCACAATTGTGTGCGTATGCATGTGTATGTGTGTGTAGGGGGATGAGATATTATTCAAATGAATGCACAAACATATCCATGCACATCGGGGACTATGAGAACATAAAACAGTAATCCTGTTCTGGTCTGATACGGTGGTCGGGGAAGTCTCCCTCTGAGGAAGTATCCTTTGAATTGAAATGTGAAGGATGAATAGGAGTTCTAGGTAAAGGGGAGCAGAGGAGAGTTCCGAGCAGAGAGAACAGGATGCACCAAGACCCTGAGGCCCTGCACCTGAGCAGAGTTAGACCAGGGCTACCCAGCAGGTGTCCAGAAAAGCTCACCTGTCTCCCCCTTGTCACTCTCCTTGGTCCTGAGGCCTGTGCTCCCTGTGCCCAAACCATGGGGCTTTAGGCTGATTACTGGACTTCTTGTTTTGGGGAGTTAACCCCACCTCAAAGTTCTCACTATCTGTGGCTTATAAGAGTCCTTCTCAGATAATTCAGCCTTGGGGATTTTCATTTTCTCTGCATTCCTGATGCATTTGACTTGTTGGTTGATTATTTCAGGTTTGTGAAAATGTCCAATAGTAGATAGAAGATGAGCTTTGCTGTGGGTTTAATTCCTAGCTGTGTGACCTCTGGCAAGTTTCTTGTCTATCCAATGGAAATAATGCTATGATCTTGCAAGTTAGTTTTAAGGGTTAGATATTTGTAAGGTGTGTCTGTCTTGTTCACTGCGTGTTTCCGCCACCCCACACGGTGCCTGGTATGTAGTGGCCACTCGAGAAATATCTACTGAATGAACAAAAGGCTCAGGCACCGTGGGTTCCATTCAGAAGGTGTTCAAGGGGTAGGTGGTCTTTTCCTTCTTTAACACTGACACCATGTCCCCAACACATTGTCAGCCAGGGCAGGTTGCTCAAAATTACCAGAGATTGGCTTTTTAATTCTGCGATTACCCACTTTGACCAAAGAGGGCAGCAGTTAGCATTCTTTACTTTTATTTATTTTATTTTTCTTGGCCTCCTTAAAAGGCACTTGGGTCTTATCTCCAGCCATTCCTCCACACCCTCAGCATTAGCTATCCCTGGTAACTGTCTTGGAGCCTGTGGATGTATAAACTGGACTTGTTTTTCCTCAGACCTGTTCCTGGCTGAGTGCCCACTCCCTGGTGCCATGGCTGTGAGCTGGTGGGCTGGTTCTGAATGAGCTGGGGCAGGGGAGCACCTGCTTTCCATGGGACACTCTGATCTATGCCCACTTGGTGTCCACAATCTTCCTGGCCGAAGTTAAGAAGCTAAAGAGAAGAGGGGGAAGTCTTGACTCTTTTAAAAGATGCCCAAAGTGTAAGTTATACATGTCCCAGGGTCTTCTTGGCATCTGTTCTGCATAAGCCCCAGAGACAGAACATAGAGAGGACACTGCAGCTTTTTAAAACCACAACAAAGTCTCCTGCCTATCCCCAGAGCATTTTGGGAACAGATTCACTGTTTGCAAAGATGCATCTGCAGGTCTGGCGTGCAATGAGGGAGGACCCTGGCCTTAACGGTGATCCTGCCCCTGGACCCAGCCTGAAGTCCTTCGGCTCTCGTAGCACACAAAATCTCAATCAGCAGAAAAATAAAATACTATAGATGGCTCCTCAGATGTTGCCGGCCGTTCTCATCTCACGAAATGACCTGACCCGAAAACTCCGAGTTCTGAGAACCACTCGTCGGGACAGTGTTTGTCTGGGCACTGCTTCAAAGGGGCCGTGGTTGAAGACCAGGCAGCTATTCTGGTGGCCTCCTGTGTGGGGTAAAGTTTCCCATGGGTCCCTGAGGAGGGCTGGAGCACTTGGGGCGGGGGGATCAGTTCTGAGTACGCCTCCCCTGTGTGCCTGCAGGACTGTGAGCAGGTAGTGTCTCTGGATCATGGGTGGGATAGGACTTTCTAAAGGTTGGCATGCACCCTGGACTCTGGGATGCACTGGAGACGAGCCAGCCAAACACCCAAGGCAAAACCACTCTAAAAGGTTAAGGGCTTGAGAGGAGGAAGGGTGTGGGGGGCCGGGGTGGGGGGGCAAGAAAGTAACTCATTAACCCTAACTTTGAAGATCAGAAACGGGATATGCACTGGAATGGAACCAAGGGTGGGTCTGGAGCAAAATGGGGCAAGCAAAGCGTGGACTTGTTTCTAGGGGTTTCTGGGTGCTTTGGGGTTCTACCCATTGGGGCACATGTTATTCTAAAGGTGAAGGGTAGGGCCAAATTGATGTCTTCATCACTGCCCTCAGAGAGTGTAAACCCACCTGAGAAATGACACTCATGTTGTTGGAGCCTGACCCCACCCACAAAGAGGGGCATCCCTGCTTACCTCTCGTCTTCCACTGTGCCTGCCTCTGTCACATACTCTGCTTTCTGTCACTGTAATGGGCTAGGCTCTTCAAACTGCAGGTCTTTGCCTCTGCTCCCTCCTCTACCTGAACGCCTTTTCATTTTTTCTCTTGTCTGACACTTGGTGATTTCTCAGACTCCAGCTTTGGCAAGAACATCTCTGACCAGTACCATGTGTCCATAGTAACACCAGAGCTGGATTCCGGGCTGGATTCAGGGCTGGCCTGCCTGGGGAGTGAGGGCCATCTTAGGAGGGGAGAAGGCATTTCTGTGATCTGGGTTTCTAAGGGTAGTAAGGTGACTGCCCCAAAATGTTCACCAACTGTGATCAGAGTCGCTGAGGCTTTTGCTCTGCACAAGGTGGCCAGGAGGGGACTATCAACACCCCAAAGCACAGAAATTGCCTATTGTGACTGGGTGTGCCTGCCGCATGTTCCTGTTGCTCCCAGGACTATGACTACCTGTCTTTTTGTCTCACAAGGTAGAAATAAGCTTCTTGAATGTAGGGTTGTTGTGTGGCTGCTGACTGCTAAATCCCCAAGTCATAGCCTAGCATCTGAGGCATGTCATCACTCAAGCACTTCTGAATGGTGAATGAATGAATGAAATCATTCCAAGAACCCATGATGGGAGGAAGAGGAAGCGGGGGGAGGCAGAGGAAGGGGCTGCACCACTGATCTTTTTTTGCCATGCTGAGCCTTGGGTTTCCCATCTGTGGGTAGAATTTGGGTGCTTCTCCTCCACAGAGACATGTTTGCTGGGGCTTTCTGTAACAGGACCCTGTGACTCACCTCTCTTTGAATGTGAACCTTTAGTATTTGAGGATTGGGGTCCCATTTCAGCTTCTCACATCACACTATTACCTGGCCCTCCTCTTCTTTTCTGGGTGACCCTTAGGAACTAGGACCCCCAAGAGCCTCCACATGAACCTATCTCTGTCTTTATTGCATTACCTTTGATTCCCTCCTGTAGCTTCATTCGTTCATCCAACAAATGTTTTGGGAACCCCTGCCACATTCTAGGCGCTGTGCCAGGTTCTAGAATCCCAGATACAGTCCCTTTCAGCTAGTAACTCAGGCCAGTGTGTGCCAAGGAACTTATCAGGTAGAGAATATGCACACAGAATGGAAGTTGAGCAGAAGACAGGAAGAACTAGTATGGCTTAGGCCAGGCAGAAGGCTTTCTGGAAGAAGTGGCATTTCAGCGGGGAGCAAGTCATTCTCACCAAGACAAGGGGCATCACAGGACAGGTCAGTGGAGTGGAGTGGGGGATGCAGTGTGTGTTCTGGAGGCTTTGGAGTGGTAGGCTTGAGGTGGGGCCCCAGCTTCACAGAGCTGTGTATGCATCACTGAGCTTTTGAGTGTAATCCTGTAGATGCTGTGGAACCAAGGGAGGCTTAGGTGGGGATGTGGGTACGGCTGCTGCTCCATTTGTTCCTGGGAGAATGAGGGGGGCTATGGGAGGGCCATCCTTCCCACTTTCTGTGCTTTGGGGCCTTAAAATTTCCCTCCTGACCACCCTTTGCCAAGCAAAAGCCTCAGCAATTCTAATCATGGTTGGTGAACACTTTGGGGCAGTTGCCTTACTGGCCTCTTAGAAACGCAGGTCACAGAAGCACCATCTGCCTCCTGAGATGGTCCATGCTCCCCAACTGAGTCAGCCCTGAATCCAACAACCAGCTAGCTCTGGGACTCTTGCCCTGTGTTGGGCCAAATGATCCATATCTTTCTCCGCTGTTGGCTTTAGCCCCAGGAAGAAGTTGAGGGTGGATAACTTTAAAAGTGGTTAGACTGGAAATAAAATGTATTAATCCCAAGTCTAGGCATATGCCTAGGTGGTGACTCTCAAAATTTGTCTTTTAATAGTTTGAAATTGAGATCATCTCTTAAAACATGAAAGCAGGAGTGAGGGATTGATTCTGCTTGTGTTCCTTCTGGAAATCTCAAAGTGACAGGCGACTTGACCTTTCTGGACCTGGGTTCCCTTTGCTCCCCTCTCTGGGCCCCTTCATTTCATATACAACAGACGTCAGCAGTGTACCCCCCCGCAACTGCCCTTCCACTGCCCCGGATGGCCCAAGCAGAAACCCACAGGTCTTACAAGGTATGGGGGGGAGCTGGGAGCCCCCACATGCCCCTCCTTCCTCTGTGCCAGGAGGCCCAGCACAGGGCACAGCCGGGGCAGCCTTGCCTTGGGGACCTCAAACACAAGGCAGGCCCTGAGAACCAAGAGTCTCTGTGCAGAGAGGTTTTAATACCCTCCCGGTTTTAATAGCTTTCCCTGAGATGGAAACTTGGGTTGAAATGATTTGCAGCTTTCCAGATTTTTCTGAGTGTGTATGTGTGTGTATGTGCATTTATTTTTAGCCACAGGGGTTCATTTCTTGCCAAAAAAGCCCTGCTTAAATAAAACCAAGATTAATATTTTTACTCAGCGGAAAGAGTTAGTCAGGACAGGCTTTGAACTGGAGACTCCGTATCTTGATTGGGAGTGCATCTTGACTGCCTGGCCCCGGCTTTGACATCAACAAAAAGGGCCTTTGAAATGGACAAGAGGGAAGTGTTCTCAGGGGACCAGGGTAGGGTGCAGGGAGAACCCTATTTGTGAATTTGGGAGACTTCTCTGAGGATCACTCCTTCCTCATGCAGGCTGCTCTGCCCCACATCCCTCACGTCTCTCCCCCTGCCCTACCATCCCACCCCTATCATCTTCCTGGAGAGGCGGGGGTCTGCCCTGGCTTTGCTCAGAGCCTGGCCAGTCTGCCTCGCCCCCAGCTGCTTTCCTTGGCCCCTCCGCCAGGTTGGATCCAGGCCTCTCCTTCCTCTGGATTCAGATAAAGCAAACTGAGTCTCTTTCCCAGATCTGCTGTCACCTCTGGGGAGCTCCTGACAGTCCCCCTTAGACACGCTTCCTCCCTCGTTGTGCCCTCCCAGCCCGTTGTTCTTGCTCAATGTCATGTTGCCATCCTCGAATGTCACTCGTCTGTCTCCTTGCCTGTCTTTCTGAACTCTGGCTCCTGAGCTCCTCGGGGCCTCATTTTATCTTCCCCTCCCCATGAGCCTCGCGCAATGCTCAATACGTGATTGCTGAACAGATGTTCATTGGAGCCTATGGGCTGGGAACTGCCACACACCCTTCTAATCGACTCGGGCTCAGAAAGTCTTGATCACTTGCCAGACGTTACCCAGAGGAGCTATTTATCTTTTTTCCTAAATCCCCCTCCGTGTGTGGCACTTTCAGCTCCATCGTCAGCAAGTACAATGCATATTAAGGGCCTGCTGTGCGCCAGCCTGTCTTCTGGTTGCTCGGGCTATAGCAGTCCGTAAAACAAAGAACCTGCCCATTTTCATGCGGAGAGCCAATCAATAAACACACAAAGTGGATGGATAATGTGTCCCATAGTGGTGCATCCCATGGGGTGTCACAGTCAGGGCAGCCTGAGTTTGGGATGGGCTGAATTTGCAATGTCTTATTAAACTTCCAGGCGTACGTGTAGATGAGATGCAGACTCTATATATAGGAACGAAGGACAAGGGAGTTCCGGGTGGGAGGGCGCAAACCTGTGGGAGCTGCCAGTCGTGCCAATGGTATGAAAGCCATGGGCTGGGTGTGAGTAAGAGGAGAACAAGGGACCCACTGCTGACCAGAGTGAGCACCATGGAGGTCATGGTTGATCTTGGTGAGAGCTGCATTGGTGGAGTGTGGTCAGGGGCTGGGGTCATCCCAAGAACCCTTTGGGGTTGGTTAACATCACCCCAGTTTATAAACTGGGGTGGGAAGTGGCTTCCCCAAGGTCATGCAGTGACAGCGGTGACTTCATCCATGTCCCACGTGTTCCGTGCCTGTTTGCTGTAGCATATCACGGCCACTTCTCTAGGGGTTTGCTTGAGCTGACCTTTTAATTTCTGAGTCTCTGTACCAAGGCTTGGGGTTGTGGTGACACACAGGCTGGGGGCCAGAAGGATCCAGGTGGGCAGGCCACTCAGGCCTCTTAGTTCCGAAGGCTCTTTGCTTAAACACAGACATCATCAAACAGGCAGCGGATAATGGAGGAAGGCTTTGAACAGGGTCTCTGAGGTGGATGCTACAGATCGTCAGGGGCTGAGGAAAGACATCAGGCCCCTTGCTGTCTTCCTCCGATGGAAGCTACATGACAGTATGTCATCTGCTTAGTTTCAGGGTTACAAAGTGCCTTTTTACATGCACATTGTCTCACCTAATTAATCAGTCTAACCTCAGACTCTAGTGTTGTGAGGATCTTTGGGTTTTGTGGTTTCCAAGTTTTTTTTTCTTCCATGAAAGCCTTGTTGGGGAGCATAGTATGCTAAAGAGATGATGTTCTGTTACATTGCTAATGGTTATTACTTGTAGATTCTTATTACCGATCAGAGGGTGTGTGTGTGTGTGTGTGTGTGTGTGTGTGTGTAAGTAATTGGGAAAAGATGGTGGGGTGGTCAAGGGGATCACTGGGGGCTTATCAGGGGGTCCTTCCTCCTAGAAACCGTTCCTCCTTTCCGATCCTTAGCAGAGCTGACAGTAGGGGGTGGGGCGATGCAGACAAATTATGACCTATCTTGCAAATAGTGCTAGTCCCGTGGAAAGGTTTTTACAGTCTACTTTCTTGGGGGACTCACCAATTTTTTTCCTTGGGGTGCAAAACTGCCCTCAGGGTACCCGATCCTCTTTTCCATAGTTGGAAAATGGGGACAATAGCCACCTCATAGGGTTACCATGAGTACAAGAGTGAGATGCCATGTATGCACTGCCTGGCACCTGGGAGGGGTTTAGTAAAGGGTTGCTGTTGTTACCAATGTGTTCCAGTTCCTTCCCTTTGCTCTAGACTTACTGATGTGATGCAATGAAATGCAAGGAGCAGC
Organism: Macrotus californicus; assembly: GCA_007922815.1. NCBI lineage: Eukaryota > Metazoa > Chordata > Mammalia > Chiroptera > Phyllostomidae > Macrotus > Macrotus californicus. The sequence continues at coordinate 171,688 of VMDR010000397.1, read as the reverse complement.
CAGAGGAGCAGGAGAGCCGGGCTCTGCCCTCCTTGGATGGGCTAAAAGGCACGGTGCACAGGACCAGGGACAAGCTTAGCAGGCTGAGCCATATGGGCTGTGGGCCTGCCCTGCTGTGATGTCTCCTGCTTATTGTCTTTGCCACAAGCACTCTGGCCTCTGAAAGGACCCTTGCTTTGCCATCCTATGAGGATGACAACAGGGAAATAAACATCAAGTGGCCACTAGACAAGCTGGATCGCAGGCATCCCTCCAAGAACAGGCCTGAGAAGACGGGTGAACCCATGGTCCAGGCTTTTCTGTCTACCTCCATCCTGCCTGCTGGGGCCCAAGAGCCACCCCCGCCCTGGAGCTGACACTAACAGTGACTTCAGCTTTGGGGGAAATGCATCCTCCCTGCTGTGTCAATGTGCCTTCTTCTGGCGTCAGCAAAGTCATTCTGCAGGGCCTTTGGAGAGACAGGAAGGAGGCAGTGGGAACATCTCACTCACTAGATGGTCGAAGTTGAATCGACCCCCTGCCTCATGGAGAGGGTCTGCACTGCTCTGGACAGGATGCGAAGATGGGCAGAAGCTGGCCCTAAGTTGGTATACATTAATTCAGTTAAGGGGTCCTTGATTCAAAAAGCAGCCAGACTCGGCCTTTCAGCCCACCACTAGGTCCAGCCATCAGTTTGGAGGAGAAAAGTCTGGATTTGATTGAAGATGGTTGGATGGGAAGTGGAAGGAGAGGGGAGGAGGCAAGGGCCAGCTCATGGGTGTCTTGTCGCCCTCTGGGTCTGGTGATGAACAGCAGATGTATAATTTCTGGACACACCAGTAAGCTGCACTGGAAGCTGAATCCTATTTGCCACTGGATTTGGTTTTTGTTCAAAACGCGTGCTGCTTGTGGTCTACATTACTATGTATGGAGGTGTGCGCAGGAAGCACACAGTTATATTTCTGGAGGAGATAGGCCTTGTTCCCTTTGTTTTTGCAAGCTCTTAATAGCCCTTCCCTAAAAATTACTGAAGGAAAGACAAGATAATTTCCTCAGGCATATGGTATATTTTAGAGGGTCCTATGACCAGGGTGGGGCAAAAGTAGCCTGACAGTTGTTCACATGGAAAATAATGTAATAATAAACAATGATACAAGAATAAACTCTGTGTTTTGTGTACTCACAACTGTAAACCTACCTTTTGCTCCACCCCGTGTATTTCTTGGTCTGTGTGCCAATGACGTAAGCACGCAGAGCCTGACCAGCTTTTCTTACATACTTTTTAAGTTAAAATACTCTTTACTCTGTTGTCTTTTGAGCTCCACACCCCCAGGAGCCCATGTTCCCTTCCAGGAGTATGAGAGGCTCCAAGACAGATTCAGGCTGCACCTCAACCCCCTTCTCTGACTAGTGCTCTATACCTTGGCATTGAGCCCTCTAGCAAGGAGTTTTTAAATTTTGTCTTCCCATTAGACTGTGTGCTCTGTTGAGGTAGGAAATGGGACTTTGACTTCTTGTTGTCACCCCCCCCCCCCCAGCACCCAACCCAGTTTCCCGGATGCCGACCCAGTTCACGCCCATGTTGGTTTAGCTGCTGGAGGACACTGGGTAGACAGTGTGGGCCGCTCTCCCGCATGGAGGAGAAGAAAGAAAACCAGTGTCAGCCAGCCCATCTGTAAAGCTGGCTTCCAGCCACCACATCAAGGTGGCGGGAATGGCCTGACGTGCTGCCAGCTCCCAGTTTGGAAACTGTCCTCTGTTGCTGGAGCACCATGACCTGCCCACACCTCCCCATCCACTGTGGCCCCTGGGCCAGCGGATGCCTTGGGACCACTCTTGTTGCCAAAAAGGAAAGTACAAAATAGCACACATTTGAATTGCAGAGGAGAGGCTGAAGCAAATAAAGACATATTAAATTCACAGACCAAATAGGCGGATTTGGAGTTGGCCAGTGATTTTACTTTGGAAGGACTTTGCGAAGCTATTTAGGAGAGCAGAATGTTATTTAATTTTAGTGCAGTTTTGTTTTTGTAAGGGAAACTCTGGTGTGGCCTCTGTGCCAGGCCATCTTGGTCTTTCTGGACCATGACCATGAGATCTCCTTTGGTCCTGGTAGTCTGCACTTGAGCTATGCGTGGGTAATGAGAAGGGACAGGTGTCTGTGATGAAGGGGATCCTCCAGGCACTCCTGTTCTGATCAGTTCCTGTGTGCTCCCCTATCCCTCCCTGAAATTTTGCAAGGCCAAAGTATTTTGATGAACTTGCCTTTCTTCCCATCCTAGGATGAATCCTGAGGCCTTAGTTTACAGGGTGTGTTAGAAGCCTGAAGATGGTCCAGGATGGACAGATAACGACAGAAGTCACGGCAGTGGTGACAATATTAGTAACAGTGATAGAAGGAGCTTGGGGTGGGCCACCCACTGTTCTCAGCGCTTGTACTTAACCCTTGCAGCAAATTTATGCGGCATTGTTACACTCATTCCCGTTTTAGAGATTAGGAAATCAAGTCACAGAGAGGTTGAGTAACTTCCCTAAGGTCATGTAGTGCCAGTGCTGGGATTTGAACCCAGGCAGTCAGGCTCCTGAGCCCAGGCTCTTCAATGCTTTCTATGCTGTGTTTCCGTGTTACTAGTAATAAGTGCCTCACTTGTAAGACACACAGGGGGCACTGGGCCAAGATTATCAGAGAGATTTAGGAGGAAAGAACTCCAGGGACACAGAGGTTTGCCTGAGGCCATGGTAATGGTGGAACTCAAACTCACATGTGGCTTCCTGACTACAAAACGTACTCTCTTTTCACTGAACTACTCTCAGATGAAAAGATTCCAAGCTCAGGCCATTTCAGGGGAAGGAAGGAATTGGCTCACTGTGTGTGCAGAAGCTTCCAGAAGTGCCCAGACTTATAGGACGGGTCTGCTTCTGACATGTTATGTCTAAATGCAGTCAAGCCATTTCTGAGCCAGGAAAAGGTAGCTATTTAAAGGACCTTTTGCTATTTCCCCCTCTAGGCAAAGCCTCATTCCCTGGTTTACCTTCTGCATTAATGAAGCGGGAAGAAGAGGGAGCCAAATGCATTCAGGAAGAATCAATAGGAAAGTCCTGGCAGCTGTGCTTTCTGCCCGACAGTGAAGCTGTTACAACCTGCCCATGGGAGTTAACACAGAGGAAATAGTCCCTGGGTCCCTGGGTCCCTGGGTCCCTGGGTCCCTGGGAGGATGGCTCCCTGCCGAGGATGCTGCTGTGAAGTGAGACACAGAGGTGCAGGCAGAATCCTGAGGGAGCCTGGCCTGGGGTCTGGCCAACCTCTCATTTTTAGAGCAGACCTGGAAGCAGCCACCCGCCTCCTGCCAGACTGACCTGCCTCCGCTAAGTTGCTAACTTTGCCAATGGGCTCCGTGTTTTGCCACCCCTGGCAAGAAGATCTGGAGGGGCCGTTAATTCATCTGAGTCCTCACTTTATGTCTGACGGGGAAAAGTAGGATCCAAGCTCATTGGGGAAGGAACAGGACAGAAGCCAGTTGGGATGAAGGATTTGGGTCCTAGTAAAGAATTAAAAAAAAATAAAAAGATTAGAGTTGATGAATTGAGAAACACGGTGGGACATCCAAAGTGGGGAAGGATGATGGAGCTACCGGAATGGGCAGGGGTGTGTGTGTGCATGTTCAGTTTGTGCTTCAGAGCATGGCTGCTGAACGTGCAAAATCCATTCCACTCTGGCCAAGGTCTTAGCATCCCGACCCCCTTGATGGAGACTCCCTGCCCCCATGGCAGCCCCCCAGCTTTTGTTACTTGTTCTTATTACTAGATGATGTTTTTCTTTGGTGGAGCCAATGAGTGTAACTTCTATGCAGTTTCTGAATTCTGTCTTCAAGACCTATTTTCCATGTGCAGGTTTTACAATGATTAGACAGCTTCCTTTCCACAAAAAGTGAAAAAGAGAAAGCCCAGCTTCTTGTGTAATCTCAAAGTCAACCCCTCTCTTCTCTGCGTTCCCACTGCATGTAGTAAATGCACCTCTCCCAGCCATTGTCACACTGGATCTAACTGTTTCCATATTCGCAGTCAACTAATATTCACTGAGCATATTCTTTCTCCCAGATGCTGCAGTGTGAAGTTTCATAGGATCTTTTGTTTGATCCTCCCTCCAGTTCCCTGAGGGTGGGGTTACACCCTCTTTGCAGATGAGAACATTGAGGCTCAGAGGAAGTGGCTTCACTTTTCTGTCAGTTTCCTCATCTGTATAACGTGGATGCTAATACTCCCCCTTGTCAGGTGGTTGTGAGGAGTAAATAAGCGAGATGTACTATTGTGCATAGTAGGTGTGCAATAAATGGGAGGTATTATTCGGGTAACAGTGCTCTCGTGGTCCGTCCGTCCCATTTTTGGCAATGATGATAATAACAATGGCAGTAATCTGTATGTAATGTACACTATGTCCAGGTCGCAGTGCCAAGAGTTTCACATGCATTATCTTGCCTAAGCCTTCCACTCAGGAGATCGGTGCCATTACTGTCCTGGTTTCATTAGGGGTGGAAATTGGGGGCCAGAAACAAAGTTACTTGCCCACAGTCATGAGAGCCGAGCTGGGACTGGAAGAGTTCAGTTGGCTCCCGAGTCCATACTCCCACGCCTTCCCCACCTACCACCATACCCTCACTGAGTGACACTCCACTGCATCCTTTGCTGCAGAGAGCTGGGTACCCAGCATCCCATCAGGCTGCTGACTCGGGCCTGCAGGGCGGCTGGGGTGCATGGCAACCCCGCAGACATGTCAGGACACAGTCAATTCACACACACAAAGGAAGAGCCCCAAATGAGGCTCAGGAAGGGGTCCCGGTAGAAAGAGAGGAAGTCTGGGGGACCATGGGAGTGTCACATGAACAATGGAGGGAGGGAAAGAAGCTCTAACACATGAAGTAGATTTGGGATTATGGTGAAACCAGAGTCAAGAGACTCCTCCAGGGGTGAGTGCAGCTGAGGAATTTCCAGGGCCGGCCGACTCGAACCCTGGAGTAATGACTGGGACGATGACTGCTTTCCCTTTCTCCTGCACCCCTCCCTCCCCTCCCCCAGTGCCTCACGTCTGAGTTCTTGCTCTGATTCTGTTCCAGTTGGCTCAAAGGGAAACAAGTAATGCTAGGCACCCAGGTGGCTGATGTCCACCCGGGATGTGGTTTCTGATGTGGTTCAGTCCTCCCTGACCTCTTCCCTGTCTCTGTCTTGCCTTTTTCTGCAGTGATCCGGGCCAGAGTGGTGGGCAAGAAGCTGGTGAAGGAGGGGCCCTTTGGCACACTGGTCTACACCATTAAGCAGATGAAGGTGAGTGACAACAGCCGGCTTCAGGAGTATTTCTGGGTTTGTTTTGCTAGAAGAGGCCAGGCCAGTGGAGGCCAGGTGGTTTGGAACCAGGATGTGTGTTTGCTTAGTGTCTGAGCCCCAGACACAGCCCTCTTGCCCTGTTGGAGAGAGTGTTGCTGAAGCAGCAGAGAGGGATGGGTGGGAGGGGGCGGGGGAGGGGGGTTAAGGGAGGGAGGGGGGAGGAAGAGAGGGTGGTGCCTGCTTCATCCAAGAGCCAGGGCAGGTGGGGTCCCTCAGAGACAGTGAAGAGGCTGGGTTCTGGAACCAGAGAGCAGACAGCCTTATTACCTGGTAACTATGAAACCTTGGCCAACTCCCTGTGCAACTGTCTCTGAGCCTCAGTCTCCCCATCTGTACAATGAGGAGGATGAACTGAAGTGTCTTACGGGCTCTTTTGAGCTCTGATTTTTTGAGTTTCAACAGTGCACAGGTCTTGTTTAGCCACTGAATTTGCAACTTAGGTTTAACCCCTTGAATCTTTACATTGAACTTGTGCCAATCATAGAAACCTCATCCTGAGATAGGAACTGCACCCTCTTTACCTATTTTCCCAGCTTTCATTGTCTTCTTGCACCCCAGCTAGTTAGCATTGTTGGCTAAGCATATTCACACAATGAAACACGGTCCTCAGCATTTTCCCACTATCTATGAAGCACATCCAGGAAGTCCTCCTTAAGGAAAGGAACGTCAGGTTCAAAACCTAGAGAACGTGTCTCCTGGTCTCAGCTCCACTGTAAATAGCTCACTGACCTCAGTTTTGCCAACTGTTAACTGTGGGGTTGGGCCTGGTGCCCCTCAGAGCCCTTATGGCTGAGGCATTTCAGGGTTCTGGGACACTGGTCATGTTACTTCTAAATAGGAGCTGCTTTAGGTGCTGGAAAGGGATACGGGAGCTTTACCCTCTTGAATAATTTGCCAACTGGTCCATCCCCCACCTTTATAAGCACCTCTCTGCGTACAGCATGCTGTGCCAGGAGCTGTGCAGGCCGCTTGGAAGATGGGATTCCTGCATTTGGGAACTATAGTCAGGCGGGAAGAGAAGACTCATGGGTGAATAATCAGAAGTTCGAGATGGGTGCACTCAGGTCCAAGTGATCGGCCAACTCCTTTACTCATTGTTTGTATTCACATCATCAGCATGCAGGGCGGATGACGCAGCTCCTGGGAAGTACCCCATCCATCCCAGAGGCAGACCTGCAGGCCTCACTCTTCCTGCATCCTGAGGTCTTGGGGTTAGATAAACTAAGTTTGGATTCAGCCTTGCAAACGTCCACAGCCTTCTGGTTATGTAATGTCCAGAGTCAGCCCTGGCTGCTTGCCCTTGGCTGCCCAAGCTCAGTCATGAGACCAGCTGATGTCTTTAGACAGCCATGGTGAGAGAACAGTGGGCAGAGGGGGCCCAAGAAGAGCAACAACAACCCGAGAACCTACTGTGCAACCCCTGGCAGCCAGGGAATGAATGCCAAAGCACATTAGACAAAAGCAGAGGTTTAGGAAACACATTCCCTGCCTGCTCTGGAACAGTCCTTCATATTTGAGATACTCCGTGGCCAGCAGAGAGCTGCAAGGAGAGAACTGGGAGGCAGCAGTTCCTAGGTTTGCCTAGCTTGTCTCCTTCCTCCAGGGCCTGGGTGCCAGGATGGTCTGATGCCCTTGCTGTGGGCAGAATGTCCTGTTTCCCCTCAGTGGTGTCAGGCCAGCTACTGGGGGGCAGGGAGGTGGGGAAAGATGTTTAGAGGCCAAATAACATTTGCTTGTCCATCAGCCTCAGAGCACGCACACCCACTCCCAGCATGCTGGTCTTACACTGTCCATTCACCATCTGCCACCCAGGTTCATGGAACCAGGGTGCTGGGCGTTGGGAAAAAAATCCCTCATTTTACTTCTGACAGAAACTCAAAGAGGAACTGATTTATTCAAGAGCCATGCATTTGATGAAAGGCAGATCTGGTTCCCAAGCTGAGGTGTCAGGATTCCTTCCTAATCCATGTATTCTTTACATGACTCCCCAAATCTCTCTGCCCTTACTTTGATCATCAATCACTATCTAATGCTTTTTATTAACTCTACCCTTCCTTCCAGCCCAATATTGCATGACCCATAGAACTGGTAATTGCCCTTCTGTCCAGAGAGGCCCCTGAATTCTGCTGGTCTCCAGGTACCAGTCTATTACTCAGAGAAGGTGTGGGACTTAGCAGTAGACCATCGGACCCCTGTCTCTCTCCTTCTCACCCTATCTATGCTTAACACTGTACTTCCAGCTGGGGATACAAAGGAAGTATTTGTTGCAGTGAATGTAAGACTCCATACAAGTAATATTTATTGAGCATTTGCTATATTCTGCTGAGTCTTTGCATGGCTCAAACCTCAAACGACCCTATGGAAGAGATACACATTATCCTCTGTTTTATACGTGAGGCAACTGAGACTTGGAAGGTCATACACTAGTCAAGACCATGTAGGCAGAAAGCGGCAAGCCAGGGCCAAACCATAGACTTTCCCTGCGTGCAGATTACAGAGCAGTGGAGCAGCAGGCAGATTCACCATTCCTGTCCACTTGGGGGGCCACCCCACCCCATTTGCACCTAGTCCTCCAAGAAACTAAAAGAGGTTAGCTCGAGTTTGTGGGTTACAGCAGGTGTAGCTCTTGGTGTGCAATGTCTTGCAAAGGGTGTAACCCAAAAACAAAACCTTTGTAGAAGGGGAAGGGGAGAGACCAGAGAGGCCAGCCTGCGTGATTTGGGCACTGGTCCCTGGTGTGCTTTATTGTAGTGGATTAGAGAGTCCACTCAGAGACGGGGGAAGCAAGGGCTCCCTTAGAGCAGGACTAAAGGAACTCAGAGAAGGCAAGCCACCCTGTCTGACCTCTCTCTTCATTCTCAGACCACCCCTACAAATACTCTTCTCTCCCGGATGAAGGAGAGGCCGACTCTCTCCCATATGCTAATTCCAGAGCCTCGGGATGGTCTCTCGGGCACATCTTGAGAGGGCAGAAACCCACGGGTGTGTGGTCGGGGGGTGGTGTTGGAATGCTGAGGGAGATCATTGCAAACCCAAACTTGGAGATTAGCTGGAGCTGAGCCACCGGGCTGTGGTGCAGAGGTGGCCGCTCTAATCTGTGAGGACCTTGTCGCCTATCAGGACCATGGGAAATCAGTCTGTTTAGCCAAGAGCTATAGTTTGCGCAGTACAGACATGCTCTTAGGCCAGCTGCACGGGACAGCACGTGGGGGACATTATGACCCAGCTGGTCCCACGGGGAGGCCCGCTGGTCATGTGCTGTGCATATCCTGAGTCTGACAGGACAGATCTGCTGGGCAGTTGGAATGCTTGGCCCCCAGGGACTTCCTTCCTTCAGTGGTTTGTCTAATCAAATGAGCAATAGCAGGGTCTCGCCTTTGAAGCTCCAGCTGGAGGCCTCTCTGACACCCCCGCCTCCAGCAGGTCTCTTCCTCCCATCGCCTGTGCCTCTTTAAGGTCTGGGTCTCATTAGCCTTCTGCAGAGACTGACTCCATTCTCGTGCTCTGCCTCCCTGGCTAGACAACCATTCTGGGAGAGGAAGACCGTGCACTTGGCGTTGCAGTCAAGTCCGAGCTGCGAAACGCCGTTGCTTGGTCTGCAAATGAGTTTGCGATATAAAGCAGCGTCCAGCACAGTGATCATCTTCTGTCCGCACGACAGATATTTGGCAAATTCCCTCAGACTCAGAAACACCTGGTTTGTCCCTTCACTCTAAGGGAAGCTAACTTCTTGGAACTCTGTATAAATGCCACCAAGATGGGAGGCCCAGGGGCTTGTAGAGTCCAGCGTCACCTACACACCCACAGGAATATTATTCAGCCTTAAGAAAGAAGGAAATCTTATCATTTGTGACAGCAGGATGAACCTGGAAGACACGTTAGGTCAACTAAGCCAGACACAGAAAGAAACCCCGCATGGTCTCACTTTTATGTGGAATCTAACAGAGTCAACTCTTTCTTAGAAGCAGAGAGTAGAAGGGCGGTTACTGGGGGTGGGGAGGTGGGGGGAGGGGGAGATTTTGGTCAAACGGTACAAAGTTGCAGTTAAGCCGGATGAGTAAATGCTGGAGATCGAATGTACAGCATTGAGACTACCGCTGTCAATACCATATTGTGTATCGTAAATTTGCTAAGGGAGTAGAACTGAAGTGCTCCCTCACACACAGAAAAGTGACTGTATGAGGTGAGACGCACATTAACTGGCTTGACTGTGGTAACCACTTCACAACATAAACCTATACCTAAACATCACATTGTACACCTTAAGTATATATCCTTTCTATCTGTCAACGACACCTCCATAACGCTGGAGGAGAAAGAAGCACAACTTGCTTACCCGTGAAGTTCCGAACCAGCTTTAACTATTTGCACTGAGAGCTGGAGGTAGGGTGAAGACACGTAGGAAGAGGACCAAACCCCTCCCTCTGCTCAGTAGGAATTGTAATATAACTGGTTTTAAGCTAGCTTTGACTAAATGTTGTATGCTGAGTACTATTCTCAGTCACTGAATTCTCAAAAGCACCCTATGAGGAGTAAGTACTTTGCCCCATTTCACAGATGAAGAAACTGAGTAGCTTTTAAGGGGCTCCTCAGTGGTGGAGACGAGATTCAGACTCTGCCTCCAGAACCAGGTTCACCATCAACCCTCCGTTGCACTGGTCAGAGCAGATCACCTTTAACATCCTTTCCAATTCTGAGATGCTCTGATTCTCTGACTTCAGTTCATTATAAGCCTATTATAACCCTCCTAAATTTGTCAAACCAATTCCAGGTCTCTCTGATGACAGATCTGATGACACTTTAAGATCAATATTTAGGTAAAGATAGGCCTGTTATAAAGAAAGGACAACAAACTGAGTAGCATATACCTTTGTGATACATGGACCACATTGTTGTCTTTAGAACTGACCCTGCATGGCAGTACTGTGTCTGTCAGATGCCATCGTTGGGGATGCATTCCAATTCTGACTCTGCGTGCCAATGCTGGAACCGTTGTTAAAATAAGGGTTCCTGCAAATTCAAAAGCAGCAGGGATGCCAGGCTGACTCTGACAAGTCGAGTTCTTACTGAGCAGTTGGAGTCACTGGACTCTAAACGGGCTAGTTCTCACCCATAAAGTAGAGGTGAGTAAAAGGGAAAGGCGACACAGAATGAACTGAGGCTCCAGCTCCGATAGACGGGGCCTGAAAGATGTAGAGTGAGTCCCGAGTTGAAACATTTGCCAACTCAAGGATCATCCGCACCAAAAACGAGGAGGTACTGGGCACAGAAAGCTTCCCTTGATGGCCTGCACGGAACAGCATTCTTCAGCATGGTTCCTGTTAAAGCTGGAGAGGCACCATCCATCATTGAGGACCTGGTGGGGGGCGGGGATGTGACACCCCCCTGCTCCCCACATCATAATTGAAAACCGAGTGCGGACAGCACTTCTCGCAGCGCCTGGCTGTGTTTCCTTGTTCAGCTGCCTCACGGGAGAAGAGGGTTAAGAAGGGAAGCCAGGTAGATTAAAACCATCTGTACTGACGTTGTACACAATTACAAGAGTGCTCCCCTTAAAAAGGCAGAGGTTCCCAAATTCTGTCGGTTCAGCAGACCTCTTCTGATGGCAGAGCTCCTGTTGGACCACCTACCCCCCCCAGCCAGTCACCACTTAAAAGAAGACGAGGAGAGAAAAATAGCCCATTAGGCCAAATGGGAGGCACTTAGATGAGATACCAATGAGGTGATGTCTGGCTTTTTATTAATTGCCATAAGTAAATTAATGATGAGTGCCAGGAGCTAATGTAGAGCCATTGTCCTATTGTAAACCCTTGGGATAAGCCCAGAGACCACCAGCAGTCCACGGCTGGTGTATTTTGAGCACTGGAGGGATCATGGGATTGGGCAGCACCTCGGTGCCCCACCCCACCCCCACTAGCTCACATAGTTCAGAATTGTCTTGACAGATCCAGACCCATGTAACACTCATGGACTTGTCCTGGAATCACCAAGTGGGTTCAGACCCTGTTACGTTCATACCAATGGCTGTGGAGCATGCTGACAAAGCAGGCGCAGTAGTCACAGGTGGCATTTGCCTGCATCAGAGGCCCTTGGCCATGCACTTGTGATGCTGCAGTGGAGACACCATAGGGTAATGGTTAAGAGCATGGACTATGGAGCAGATTCCCCTGTTTGGATTCATCTCTCTACCATTTACCAACCATGTGGCCTCAGACAAGCCATTAACCTTCCTGGGCTTCAGGCTCCTCATCTATAAAACGGACATAATAGTTCCTGCCACATAGGACTGTCATGGGTTTAAATGGGTTAATATTAGAGCAGAGTTTCTCAGCCTTGGTACTGTTGATATTTGGACCCACATAATTCTTTGCAGTGGGGACTGTCTCATGCATCACAGGACATTCAGCAGCATCCCTAGCCTCTATCCACCAATGCCAGAAGCAACCCCATCCACCCCACCAGCCAGTTGTGACAAGCAAAAATGTCTCCAGACTTTGCCAAGTGTCTCCTAGGGTAGGGATAAAATTGCCTCCAGTTGAGAGCTACTGTATTAGATTATGTTGTAGATTAAAATGCCTAAATATTAGCAATTTCATAATTATGAAGTATTTAATTAAAAAATCTAGGAGTTTTGTACATATTTGTATGCTTTATCTGCAGTAAAATAACCCAATGCTTTCATCTGATGGTCTGAAGGATAAAGGCATGGAGAACCTCGGGCTTGAGTTCAACCTTCCCCCACCAAACAGAAATTCTCCCAGAGTCCTCATGGGTCAAATGGGCACAATAGTACCTGCCTCCTAGGGTTCTTGTGAGGGTACAGTGAGGGAATGCAAGTGAGAATGCTTTTATACACTGGAAAGTGTCACAGAGATGTCATGAGAATGCTGGCTGGCTGCCTCGTGTCCCAAGGTTGGGGAAGCAGGCAGGACCCCTTTCCCAGCAAATTCACCTTTGGATTCCATAAAGGTGCTGGGATTTGAGAAAAGTGTGTCTCCAGGGTGTTGTGGGGGTGTTGGAATGGAAGGTGCGACTGGCTGGATGGGATGGTCTCTCTGGGCAGACACCAGTGATGGCTCACTCAAGAGGAGACTAGGTGGCCTCACCTGGGGTGAAAGACCTGGGGTGGGTAGGTTGGTGACCGGTCGCATGATGGCCAATTTGGGGAGTCAGGTCCCCATAGATCAAAGGACAGTGTGGTTTTTGAGCCCTGGTCCTCCCCTTATGACATTCCTCTTGCCCACAGATGTACCGAGGCTTCAGCAGGATGCCCCATGTGCAGTACATCTACACGGAAGCTTCCGAAAGTCTCTGTGGTGTTAAGCTGGAGGTCAACAAGTACCAGTACCTGCTGACAGGTAATGGCCAACTCTAGCATGTGGGCCAGGGTGTGGCCAAGGTCTACTGTTCCTTCACTTCAGAAGCATAGAGGAACGGTAGACCAGAAGTGTCCCGAGGATCTGTGCCATGTGCCCAGTGAATTGTGAGGGGTGTCTAGTGTTGAGTCCAATTCCCGTAGCCTGCGGTGGGAGCCTGAGGCCCCTACACTGAGGCTGGCTTCTAGTCTCAGCTCTACCACTGACCCATGGAGGAGATCTCTCAGTTTTAGTTTCTCGGCGCTTCTGAAAATGAAAAGGGATCTCTAGTACCTGTTCCTCTCCACCTCGCAGTCAGCCTACGAGATCTGTCTTTGAAAGTCATTGCCCTGCCCCCTTTTAGGTGGTCAGTGTAGGAAAGTCAACAACAAGATCAAAGACCAAAATCAGTGATGTGGGAAGTGAAGAGTGGGCCTCTAGTCCCAGCTTCAGTGCCTCATGGGCTGAGAGCAAATCACTTAACCTCTCTGAGTTCATTTTCCCCGTCTGGAAAATGGGGATACACCCTCCCCTACTCCTTAAAAGGTATAGGGGAGGGTGAACTAAAATCTTACCACTGACAAATACTTGGCGTGGTACCTGGCCTAGGGTGGGTACTCAGTGGGTGTGAATTCTTTCCCTTCTGGCTGGGCTCCGAAAAACACCCCTCCCTGTATTGTCCCCTTTCCCCCTCTAGGCCGCATCTACGATGGGAAGGTGTACATCGGACTGTGCAACTTCGTGGAGCGGTGGGACCAGCTTACCATCTCCCAGCGCAAGGGGCTGAACTATCGGTATCACCTGGGTTGTAACTGCAAGGTAAGCCCCGGGACAGGCAGGTGAGGGGTGGGAGGTATGAGGTGCTGGCTCATCGCCCCGGAAATATCAGCTCCGCTGTGCTGGACTCTGGGCCCTTGTGCTGGGAAGGGAGTGAGTGTGGGGCCCGGGCAGAGGGGCAGGTCTGAGCAGGGGTGGTAAGGAATGTTGCCCCCAGGCTGAGGAGCAAAGAAGATGAGAGAGGAATGCCTGTCTGCTCTAATCTGCTGCCTGCCTGCTGCCCACTTGGCAGCTGCTGGGACACAAGGGCTCTTCAGTGTCCCTGGCCCCTCCTGCAGCTCAAGTTGGTGGCAGGTACAACAGGGTCCTTACACTGGCAGCTCCTGCCAAGTAGTCCCAAGTGTGCTCACTCAAGCAGCTGACTCACTGGCGGCTCCCACTCCTGGTGAGAGAGCTGGCTCAGGACCACTGATACCACATGTCACAGAAGGTGACTCTTCAACGAGGCCCAGCTCCTTGACCCAAGCACAGGGACAGGGCACACAGCCTTCCTGCTGTGGGAAGGAGCTGGGCTGTTTTCTCACAACAACTCGGTGGTTTTTATTACTATTATCCCCATTTTGCAGATGAGGAAATAGAGGCTCAGAGACCTTAAGTAACTAGCCATAGGTCACACAGCTCATTAAGTCTGATTTCCAGTGTAGGGCAGATGGACTCCACAGTTTATGCTTTAATCTTTCTAATTCCTCAATTCCCTCCCACAGCTGAGATTGTTCATCCTTGCTGGTTGCCATTTGAGAAGGAAAAGCTCTCTCAAATGTCTAATTCTACCACTTCCTGGCTGTGTGACCTGGCTGTGTGGTTAAGTTACTGGGCCTCTCTGAGCCTCTATTTCCTTATCTGTAAAAGGCAGATATATCTGTTAAGAGAATTGAAGAGAATAACATAGCAGCCCTAAGCAGGAGGTCTGGCACACAGCAGGCACTCAGTCAGTGTTGGCAAGTATCATTTGTATTATTTTCACTAAGGGACTGATGCAGCTGGGCTCCCGCTGCACTGGTCCCAGGTTCTGAATCCAGACCCAGGCAAGCATCAGGCCTGGGTCCACCACGGCAGAGTCTCTCAACCGCTGGCTGCTTTCTAATTGCAGATCAAGTCCTGCTACTACCTGCCTTGCTTCGTGAGCTCCAACAATGAATGTCTCTGGACCGACATGCTCTCGAATTTCGGCTCCCCTGGCTACCAGTCCAAACACTATGCCTGCATCCGGCAGAAGGGTGGCTACTGCAGCTGGTACCGAGGATGGGCCCCCCCAGACAAAAGCATCATCAATGCCACAGACCCCTGAGCACCAGACCCTGCCCCACCTCACCTCCCTCCCTTCCCGCTGAGCTTCCCTTGGACACTAACTCTTCCCAAATGATGACAATGAAATTAGTGCCTGTTTTTTCGCAAATTTAGCACTTCGAACACTTAAAGTCTGTGCTGTCACATGGAGTTTATTTGGAAACATACTCCTGGCCCCACCACACCCCTTCTTTTTGGTTTTGACATCACCTATTTCCACCTGGAAATTTTTGGTGCCATGCCAGAGAGAATGAGGAATGTATTCTCCTCTTCTTCATGATAACATAATCTATATTTTTTTAGGAAAACAAAAATCAAAAAACTACCCTATTCGGGCATTGTAATACCTACCCTGCTTTCTTCTCCCCCACCTCCTTGTCTCCCAGACTCTCTTCCCTCTGCCCTTCTTCACCCTGGCACATAAAGGACACAGACAAGGATGCTGCTGAGAGACCAACTGTCTTAGTCAAAGGTAGCAAACAGATAGCAAGGTATGCAGATCTTGTACACTGGGGAGATGCTACTGCATGTCCCAACCAGCCTGTGTGTCTGTGTCTCTCTCATGCAAGAGTGGGAGAGGGAAGGAAGAAACTATAAGAGAGGGTCTGAGATGATGCAGCACACACACACACACTCCCCCCCAGCCCAGCGATGCTCAGGTTGACCAGATGTTTCTGAGTCTGGAGCAAGCAGCCAGGCCAGAATAATAGAACTTCCTTAGTTGATGAAGACTTAAACATCTGCCTGAGGTCAGGAGGCAGTTTGCCTGCCTTGTACAGAAGCTCAGGTGAAAGACTGAGCTGAATGTCTTTCCTCTCCATGACTCCCCCAAGATTTCCACCTGGAAAACTCATTGGTAAATTTGGCCAGGAACTTGCCCTTATGTAAATTGGAGAAATACACACATCATAACGCTATCCACAGATAGAGTCAAGTAGACTTGGGTAGAGAATACTATTTCCAATGTAGTGGTTAGCTCACCTAGGGGGTGTGTTTGTGGACACATTTGCATATATCCACACGAGGACATAAGCTGATTTTTTACAGGACACAGAATTCTGTTCAATGCTGTTAAATACACCAATAGCTTAATCTCTTCTATTTTGTTGTTGTTGCTTGTTTGAAGAAAATCATGACATTCCAAGTTGACTTTTTTTTTCATTTTAATTAAAATTTGAAATTCTGAACACCCTCAGCATTCCTGTAACTGGGGTCTCCTGACCTCTGTCCCTCTCCTTTTCTCTTGCTTCATGTTTGGGGCCTTCATTTAACTGCCTTCCTGGCTGAGCTCAGATGGGAGATAAGAGTTAGTGTGGGTTAGGGGCCTGGGCACAGGAGGGAAAGCTGCAGAGTATCATGTGTCATGCCAAGGCCAGATGGCCACCTCTCCTGGGTTTGGGGACAGCTTGCTTCTCTTTCTCCAGCTCACTGGTGGATGAATGCCACCTCCTGAGGTCCTCACCTCATGGATTTCAACTGATGGTCACGGGGGAAGCCTGACTCTACAATCAGCTGGAGGGTTTTTTGTTGTGTATTTTGAAATAAAACTATAATATAAATTCTCCAATTAAATGAAATTATTTTAAGTTTTAGTGCTGAAAATGAGATGCCGAGAGTAGGCGATAATGTATATTTCACAGAATTGGGGATGGTAGGATGGTGACATTTAACATGATTGCTCTCTTTTTTCAGATTACGGATATTTATCCTCTATTAGTATTTGTATCTTCAGTTCATTCCGCTTTAGGAAACAGAGCTGCCAATTTAAACAGGAGACAAAAAAGCAGACAATGCGTTGTAATAATGTCTCGCACGTACACCCAAATGCCCAGGCAGGGTGTTTGGCAGAACCCCAGAGCGGGAAGACAGTGAAGGCATCCGGTTTGCTTGGGATTGATTCCATTTCCTTGTACCTTTCACCTTGTGGTCATGACATTTGGCACGTGGGAAACAGGAGGCTTTGCTGTCCCAATGGGGCAGTGTGAATGGAAGGAACAGAGGTCCGCAGGCCAGCAGCTTTCAAGGGGTAAGCCCTAGACTTGGTGTTTTTAAGATTTTCTTTCAACCTCAAAGTCTTACGAGGTGGACCCCTAATCCAACCAGCACAAGTGCCCTCCCACGGTCAGACATCAGCCTCTCCTCCATGAGGCAGCTGACCATTCGTGGTCCCTGGTGGGGTCCCCTCCACTCACATAGCAGGGACTTGGGGGGAGGCCTGAGCACGAGTCACCTGACGTTTCCCTGCAGATAAGCTGGTGGAACCACAGGCCCATCTGCCAGGCCCTGGTGAGGAGAACAGTAGGTCCTGGGCAAAGAAGGGTCCTTTGCAAAGCGATGTTGTCAGAGGGCGGTTTTTGAGCTTTCTATAAGCTATAGCTTTGTTTATTTCACCTGTTCACTTACTGTATAATTTAAAGTCATTATGTAGCCGAGACACTTCTGTATTTCAATCATATTGTGAACGTTTTATTTTGCTAAATCTCGTGTCGTGTAGGCTGTAATATGTGTACATTGTGTTTAAGAGAAAAAAAACTGAAACCCACATGCCACCATTTTCCTGAATCAAATTCTACAGTGGAACGGAGGGTAAATACTTCTCTTGTCTGGGCAGCTGGACTGGCGAATTGGGGAAACTACAAGGAACTAGCACTTGAGACTACTCCAGCTTCCTCCCGTCAGTGTCCCTGTGCTTTCTGGAGTAAGCAGGAGGTGGGAAAAAACCCAGCAAGTCCATCCATGTCCTTGCTCTGTGTCAACTGGCTGCAGGCAGTCTGCTGGTCATTCCCATTCCTTTGCCCCCTTACTCCCTTTGCCCATCCAGTTGGGAAGCCATGATTTCTTCTAAAATTTTCAGGCCATGAGAGCTGTAATTCCAAGATCTCTTGGCCTCCCCTGGCCATCTCTTCTGCCACCGTCTCCAGGAAGCCCACGCCCAGGCTCTGCCTCTCAGGCCAGTGCTCCATCAGGCAGGGTAGACAGTACTGGGAGACCCAACCAGCCCCAGACCTAAACAGTGGTCAAGCTACAGCCCACGAGCACCATTTTCATACCACCGTTCTCGAGCAATTCAAGAAGTAAATGATTTATAGGGACAGCTGTGTCTCAGAGACACCGAGGGAAATAAGACCCTTCTCGGCCCCAGCCCATCACCCTGTGCTTGACAAGGGCCAATATGGATTGCCCTAAGATGACACCCAAGTGTTTTGCTCCTGGCTGCCTAAAATAAAAATGTCACTAAAACAGTTTTACACAAGAAAAAGACTTTGAAGATCTGATGGCAAAAGCAAAACAAAATGGAGACAAGTAGGAGAGGCAGATTTCAACAGCCACCTAAATGGCTCTTGGGAGGCATGAGGAGGGAAAGAACTTAAGAGACCAGAGTTCATGATCTGAAGGGCCTTGTAGATTTTCCTGCACCCCCCACCTTTCCCCTTAGCCAGTCTGCTGTCCCAAGACCCAGAAGTGATGGAGAGACACCAACCAGAGAAAACCCTGTCTAGAAGGAATGTATTTGTTGCTAAATTTTGTAGCACTGTTTACAGTTTTCCTCCATGTTATTTATGAATTTTATATTCCGTGAATGTATATTGTCTTGTAATGTTGCATAATGTTCACTTTTTATAGTGTGTCCTTGATTCTAAACAGTAAAGTGGTTTTATTTCTATCACACACCTGCAGTCTCTCGCCTCCTTGGGTCCTGACCGCCATCGGGGGTGATACAGATCACAGAGGGCCTTGGGAGCTGCTGTGTCCTACCTGTCCTGGCTCCAGGCCCATGCACACTCCCCTTACTCACTTCCACAGCTTGGACCCACCCTCTGTCCCAGTCCTTTCCCAGGCTGGGGGATTTTCTGGGGAAGCATCTTAGATTTCCTCTGGATGCTAATCCAGCCCTGACCTTGTTCCCTGATTCTATGGCCAGAGATCTCCATAGTTCTATGGGACCTGGATCTTTATCTAATTACCTATTAGTGGTACAGGTACTCCCAGACTGGAGCCCTGACTTGGCCTTCCATGTTTTCTTCCTAAGAATCTCAACTGAGTGGAAGCGGGAAGGGGAAGGCTGTAAACAGCAGTCCTTGATGCCAAGTGCCTGCCTGCAATTCCGTGTGTGGCTCAGCCTAGTGGGGAATGCCAGGAACTCATGAGGCCTCACAACAGACGGCAAAGCCCTCTCAGAGCTTAGAGCTGGCTTGGCACCCTCAGTGGACTAGGTTGGCTGTAGACCCTTCACCCAGCATTCATCCCATTGTGCACAATGTTTCAGGGGGTAGCTTTGCCCTTGTTTCAAAGCTACTCTACTTCGAGCACCTACCATTTGTCAGGCACAGCACACTATACACATGATTTCATTAACCCTCAACAACCCAGTGAGGTTGTTCCACTGTTATCCGCGGGTTCCACCGATGGAAGCTGAGGGTCACAGAGGTTAACTCACTACCCAAACTCTACTAGTAGTTAGGCAGAACCAGGATTCAAGCTCAGGCTGGTTTGATGATAAACCCTCAGTTTTCTCCAGTGTTCACACTTTGCTGGAATTTGCCTGGTTCCACACGCCCTTCTTATTCCAACCAGCACATCCTGGATTCTATGACTCTTACTGGATCAGATATAAGTGAAAGATAATCAATGGAGGAGCACTCCATCTGGTTAGACTGCTCCCCCCTGGAGCCTGCACCCTATCCATCAGCGTCTCCAAACAGGACTGTCCAGCTCAGTAGCTGAGCTTGGAGTTCTACAAATAGGTCCCTGTTCCCAGCTAGCATAATCAGATAACCTATTGACTATCCTGTTTCCAAAGCAACTGTGGCACTGCAGCCCTGTATCCCCTTGATTGTCTTAAGTAGATAACCAATCACGCAAGCAGGCATGGCACTGGCTATTTCCAGCTGCCCGGGACTCTTCCAACCAACTTCTAGCTGTGGGATGGAGAGCTCTCCAACCCATTCAGAAAGACAGTAGCTGCTCCCACCCAGCTATCCGCCAAATGGCAGGCTATACCACATATTCCAAGTTAAACTGCAACCACTTCCCAAAGACAACCACAGAACAAAAGTTAGAATGTGAAGAGGACACCCAAGGAAACCCCTTCAACAATCAGTGCAAATCAAATAGTACTGCTTTTATTAAAATAAACGTAGAAACCAGGTCTGGCACAGGCTCAAATGAAATAACATCCTACCTTTGAAAAATCTTTTATCTTTATTACCAAACAACCTTTGGCTCCAACATGCTAGTGCAAGTTGTCCCCTTGTTTGCTGAAAATTCCTGATGTCCCAAGGAATTCTGTCCACCTTTGTCACTTGTCAGACTGCCTAAAATTTCACCTGGAGAGATGACTTTTTTCTTAGGAAAGCCAGGCATTCCCATGAGACATCACAATTCTTCCTTAGAGCCTCAGTGGTCAGAGAGAAGCCCCTGAGCCCACGTCTTCCATTCAAATGGACCAAGAACATAAACATTTATGTTTGCTCCAGATCACGCAAATAAACAGAGTGAAAAAGGACACTCACCATTGGCTTATAGTTGGGGAAAAACGTTTGCTCCACAAGCGGGAACTTCTCAGGACCCAAGGAATGGAAGATCTTAATGAGCTGAGAAAACTAGGTCAGAAGAGGAGAGAAAATTGGTCAACACTTGTTACCTAGTATGGCAGGACCGCCCCCTTGATCCCAGGCTTTAAGCATCTGACTGTTCTGAGCTGAGCTACAGTAGCTGTTCTCTGCCTCTGGCGGAAAGGCCAGAGTCCTCGGCTGGAGATCCATCCTCTTTATCATCTGGCTGTATCAACCCCCTCATTCCTGCCAGGCCCACTGAGTTCAGCTCAATGACTTTTAATGAGCATTTCCTACACCCTCAGCATTTCATACAAGCACAGTCTGTTCTTGTTCATGCCATGTCCTCTGCCTGCCACTCCCTTCTTTCCAGAGAGGCATACTGCATAGTAGTTTATGGCATAGATTCTGGGTTCAAATTTTTGCTCCACCACTTACTATCTGAGTAACATGGAAAAGTGACTCTAGGTGCCTGAGCTTCAGTTTCCTCATTTGCAAATGGAGAAAACAAGAGATCTAACCTCACAGAATTGTTGTAAGGATTAAACATGCAATGTATTAGAGGGATTTAAGAACATTTGGGGGAGCCCTGGCTGGTGTGGCTCAGTGGATTGAGCATAAGCCTGCGAACCAAACAGTTGCCAGTTCAATTCCCAGTCAGGGCACATGCCTGGGTTGCGGGCAACGTCCCCAGTAGGGGGCATGTGAGAGCAACCACACATTGATGTTTCTCTCTCTCTGTTTCTCCCTCCCTTCCCCTCTCTCTAAAAACAAATAAATAAAATCTTAAAAAAAAGAATGCCTCAATTTCTGAGTGTTGACTTTAAAAAAACAATATTTGGGGGGAGTAGAGCAGTTGTATTTTAGGAAAAGCCTCTCTTCCAGGTAACATATAAATGGGGACACAAATAAATTAAGTGAATGAATGAAAGCAAGGAACAGAAGGTAGGGGAAATAAAGCCTTGGGAGTTGCAAAGAGGGCTTCAAGTTCTGGTTTCACCAGCTCACTGGCTGCATGACTCTGAGTGAGTTCCTTTGTTCTGAAACTGAGTTTCTTTTTCTGTAAAACGGAGTAATAAGCCCACTTCACATGATAACAATAGATTGACAGCACAATTTTTTGGTACTTACTAAGTGCTCAATCAATAGTGCCTACTGTTAACAACAATGATATGATAGAACATTAGTAAGCACAGTACAGTACTGCCTCTTACTACTAAAGTCATTATAAGATACCACCGTATCATAATATATTGTTATATAATATTCATTAGGCAATAATTACAAGAAAGGGACTAGGACCCAAGTTGCTTATTCAGGTGCTTAAAAAAGACTCTTCATTTCCGAGGTCTCCATGCTGGGGAATGGGCCCATTTCAGTGCTGGGAGGTCCTCCCACTGCCCCCACTTGGTTCCAGGTCAGCCTGGCCTGTCACCTACCACCCAGGGCTTGCTGCAGAAGTTGTAGATGGAGTAGAGGGAGTTGACAGCGGGCAGCCCACCGTACTGCAGGCCGATGACCAGGCTGCGGTAGTCTTCGCCCAGGGCCATGCTGTAGGCATGCTGGCGGACCAGGATGAAGTCCGGCTTGAAGGATCTGCCAAGAGAGGGGATGCAGCAGTGTTACCAAGCCACGTATGGAGTTGAACACCAGGGCATCGGGCCACAGTCCACTGGGGAGAGCACCAGCCCAGCATGGTCACTGCCCACAGGGAGCCCTCAGTTCAGAGTGGGGTTGGGGTGGAGGAGTGTGGCTGAGGAGCGTCAGTGACAAGCACAAAGTCAAATGACTGAAAGCAACCCTCACTTTCTTGCGCTTCTTTCACTGGCTGTTTCCTTTGTAAGTGGCAGGGCCAAGTCTGCGCAGCCTCGTGGCCCCGGTTCTCAACCACTGTACAGAGTGATTCCCTCCCACATATTTCAAGTGCGTCCTGTCCCTTTCAGGGAAACAGCAGGAGTGCTGATGCAAGGGCCGAGTACATGCCGAGGTCCCTCTGGAGATACAGTCCCGACTAGTGCTCAGCAGCGACCCGGGTAAGGTCAGGACTATACCCCCTTTTATAGAAGGGAGCACTGCAGCTCAGGGAAGTTATGAATTTCCCCAAGTTACAGAGCCAGGAAGCAGGAGAGCCCTGTGTGAACTCAGGCCATCTGGTTCCAAGTCCATACACTTTCCCTCCAGTGCAAGGTGCCAGGTGGATTGACACATTGTTTGATCCTTGCTGCCCAGGATCCATCTGTTTCTGGATCCCTCAAGGTCATACAAGAAAATCAGCCTCACAGTAGGTGGTTTACACTCAAATGGTATGACCCACTTAGCTTATCCAGAGTCAGACACTTGGCATCAAATACATGGTCTCTTTAAAATAATTCAGAGGTAAATTAATGTAACTCTCACAGGGAAAGGACTTGCCTCCACTGAAGACACAGGAAAGAACATGCTACACGTGCAGATGCTTCTCAGATAGTTGTGGGCCTGGCCTTGCTGAACATCCCAGGGCCTAGCGCTGTGGATTCAGGGGCATAATAATATGTGCTGAAGGAATGAGTGATGTACATGAACATCACCTCCTTGTCCCCCAAGGAAATGGCAAGTGACTCCCCAGCCAAGGAGTAACCCATCCCCAGGTGGCCACGTGGACTGTGACATAGCAGGTATGGAAACAGTCAATCATGTCACTCTGGTTAGGACTGGGGGAGGGGTGTGAAGCTTGGAATTATTATGCGTATGCCCTTACTGCATTCTTAGAACTGAACCATTTCCCCATGTACTTTACATATGGGGAAACTGAGGCCTACAGCAAGGCAGTGATGTACACCGGGTGGTCCTGTAAGGTTACAATGGTGCTGAAAAATTTCTATCATCTAGTAACACTAGCTGACATGACATAGTAGCCAGCACGGCATAGTAACCTGAATGGCATTGCAGCTGGTATGACATGCACAGGGTCCTCCCTGACAGCCTGGAGTATGAGGATTTGCAAGGAATGAAGAGAAATTAGTGACTCTAACCAGGTGACCTGTGGCATGCAGTTCCTCCCCCCAAAACCCGGCACCCCAACTTCTCTAGCCATGTCCTTCATGTCACTCAAACATCTGAGGATGTAGCCTCCAGCAGTTACCAGGCCCTGACAGTGGGCCAAGCACCCTGGTGGAGGGTGGAGACTCTGAGATGCATGATCCCTTCATTCAGGAAACTCACAAGAGGAGTTGGGTGTGATGCTGAAGGATAAGGATTTGCTAAGTGAACAAATGAGTAAGCACGTGAAGTAACAGAGGCAGGTACAAGGTGCTAAGGTGGCCCCAACGAGTATTCAACTCTGTCTGGGGGTGGGGGTGGATGAATGTGTACTGGAAGGCTTGGGTCTTGAAAGAAAAGTAGGTTTTGAGGGTATTCCAGGTAGAAGGAATGACACCTGCTGCTGAATGGGTGGACCTCGTACTGGGGGGCAGAGTGGACTATGCTGGTTTTGTTTAACATGCTTGGTACCCACTTTTTTTTTTTTTGAAACAGAGCCCATAATAAAATCTTCTCTAATCAGAGAACCACATTCCCCTGGACAGTAACTGGTCTAGGGACTTCATCTCTGATGTGAGAGGCCCGTCAGAATCCTTCTTGAGTGCGGGGAGAGAGGAGTGGCCAGGTAAGCCAGAGTGATTAAGAGCATTTTCTTGCTACATGGAGTGGCCTCATCTATAATAGAAGTGCCATTAGGAACAAAGACAAGGAGGGAGAATCCCTGAATCCTGCTGAGCCTGACACCAGTGTCATTTTGATCTTCTGAAGTATCTGAGCTATCAAGTTCCCTTTTTTGCCTCCAGTAGCTGAATGGGGTCTGTTGCTCGCCATCACTATTGCTCTGACTGGTACTGGGAGACTGTGGGAAAATGTATAATTGTTCCATGCAGGAGTATACGGTCTGATGAGGTGGCGGCCAGAGATGGGGTTGGGTAAAAAGAAAGTCCCAACAATGCTCGCGAATCCCTTCCTGCCCCATGTCTTCACAGTCCCACTGGGCCTAAGCCCTGTGTCTTTTCGTGCCTGGGCAAGAAGGCCTCCTTCAATCCCACACAAGTCGGCACATCCTGGCTGCGGGCTCTACCTGGGTTTTCTTGTTATTTCAGCTCTAGACTTAATATGAGCTATATCATTTGGGTTTCTGCCCCCAGGTCTTTCTCAGAAGTGGCTTTCGGCACTGGAGAGGAAATCAAGGACAACCCGTAATTAAATGGTGGAGACGGGACAGGTGATGCGTTGCTGGGAGATTACTGAGTGCTTCAGGCAGCGTCAGGAGGCAGGGGGCCAAAGGCAGAGTGACTTTTAACCACTGGAGAAATATAATAATTCCCTCCAGTAGGCAGAAGCCTGTGAGGGCAAGAAAAGATCTTGGCTGGGTTTTGCCTCGGACCTAAGTTAATAAGTAGAGAAGCCTCATTCCTCTTGGCTCCCTGACTGCTATTTTGTAACTGTCCCTTGTTTCTCAAGAGCCAAGTTGACAAAGGGAGATGATAATGCTGATTTTGGTCACATGCTAACCTATCACACCCAGACCTGCCCCCAGCTCTGCCTGGGAAGGCTCCAGACTGTGGGACATGTGCATCCACCAGCAGAGAAACTTCAGGTTTCCTCTTAACTGTCTCCACACTGCTCACAATCCTTCCCCAACCCCCACTACCTCTAAAAATTCAATCTCGGTATGGATGTGGGAAAAGGAGACTAAGAGAACTGAGTAAGCCAGCAAAACCAGGTGTCCTGAAGAAAGGGGAGATCAAGACATCAGAATGGTCTCTCTGCCCCTGAAGGCTACAGGCCACTGTGCTGCAGCAAGAATAGAACACAGGAGGTGTGTACGCTTTGCAGATGGACGGGTTTGAATGGGACCTACGAAAGGACTGTGAGTGCAAGAAGTCAGCACAGGCTGAAAAGAAATTAAATGGATCTGGTGGTGAGTGGACAGCAGGATGCTGTAGTGAGGCCTTTGGGCCCCAGAGGCAGCTGCCACCGGCGTAGTGTGGTGACAGAGGGAAAGGGTCTGGGATGGGCAGCTGGGCTTTCTGACAAACCCTGGGGCCCTCTTTCTACAGTACCAGGATGTTCATGAAACACAGGCACAAGTTGCCAGAGGAAGTAGACTTCCTTATCTCCCTTTTCAGTCTCAGAATCTCAGAATGTTTGTCCTGGTCTCTTCCTTCCTGTTCGTTCCAGAGAAGGTGTCCTTGCTGTTCCATCCTCCTTCACCACCCTGGGGATCCCACATGTTATGGGTTGACTTGTGTCCTCCAAAAACATGTGTTGAAATCCTCACCTTTGGTCTTTGCAGACTTAAGTTAAGATGAAGTCCTACTGGAGTAGAGCAAGCCCTAATCCAATGACTGGTGTATGTATAAGAAGTGGGAAATTCAGACACAGACACACAGAGAGGAAGAGAAAGGACCACCATGTGATGAAGGAGGTAAAGGAGGGACGTGTCTACACACCAAGGAACACCAAGGATTGCTGGCAACCATGAGGAGCCAGGAAGAGTCAAGAAAGGATCCCTTCCTAGATCCTTTAGAGAGAGCATGGCCCTGCAAACACCTCGATCTCAGACTTCCAGACTCCAGAACTGTAAGAGAAGAAATTTCAGTTTTTTAAGTCATCCAGGCTGGGGTTCGTCATTACAGCAGCCTCAGGAAACAAATACACTGCACACCCCCAATACTTCCTCTTTCTGGCAGCTTTCAGAACTTTTTGGCTTCCTTAGTTGCTATGTGTGCTCTTCCACAGCCCCCTCCCCACTTCTCAAAACAACAAGCCCAACCCTAACAATAAGAAAACTTTAGCTTCAAGATTGAAAATAAATCGATAGTTATGTTCATGTTTACATAAAACATTTAACAAGTCGACACACTGATAAACACGTGAAGATTTGTTTGGAAGGATGTGCACCTAAATGTTAACCTGGTTGTTTCTCTGGGTGGGGTGGGAAATGGGGTTATTACGCTCTTCTTCAGACTTTGTGTTACTATCTGCATTTTTTAAAAAACAGAAGAAAAAAGCACAGAGTGTTTTTAGCATCAGGAAAAAACAATGAGGTTACCTTCATTTTGGAAAAAATGATAAATGTGACAATGATGTACCATCATGAAAAATGCTTATGGGACAATTTCATGTGACATAAAACAATAGAAAAGAGAATCTGTGTGATGACTCAGACATTGTAAAAATGATGGTCCTGGGAGGAAAGATGGAAAATTGCGACTTTGTTAAGGTGGTAAGGCTGCAGGTGGTTTCTCTTGTTTTGAAAATTTCCATTTTTGTTATAATGCGGTTTGGGCATCAATCAACACTTTTGGTTAGCATCAGTATATAAATGATTGGGAAGCAAGACCCCTCCCCTTGACCTGGAGGCCATAACCAGCCTTTCCTCCTCTTCCTCCCATTGCTGCACCTCTTGGACAAAGCAGTCCATGTCAGCTAGCCCCAGTTCCCATGCACCCATCTCCATAGTCCTCTGCATCTGGCTGCCTGTCCCCCTTCTACCCCAATGAAAGTGCTCCTAAATGACAAACCCCAAGGTCAAATGGCTTCTGCTATGCCCTTAATTTCCCTGATCTCCAGTAATAATAGCTAATGTGAGCCTCTATTCTAAGCCCTCTGTATATCTTCAGTCATTTAAACCTGACAACAGTCCTAGGAAGCTGCTATTATCACCCCCATTTTCTAGCAAAGCAAACTGAGGCACAGAGTGGTTAAAGAACTTGCTAAGGCCACACATCTTTTGGTGGTGGAACCCCAACTCAAACCCAGAAACCTGGTGGCTTTAGAGAAGGGTTTCCTAGCCTCTGCATTATTGACATTTTGGAGGTGGATAGTTCTTTGTTGTCAGGGGCTGGGTAGGGGGCAGAGAGTTACCTGGACATTGTAGGAGCTCAGGAACATCCCTGGCCTCTCTCTACTAGACAAAATAGCACCTCCATGTCCAGTTGTGACGACAAAAATGTCTTGAGACATTGTCTAGAGTCCTCTGGAGGACAAACTCCCCGAGTGAGAACACCTGCTGTGAACTCCTCTCTCCTCGGTGGCCTCTGTAGCTTGACCTCTGCCCTCCCCACCCAAACCTTTCCCCCTGGCCTGGAAGGTGCCCTCTCCCCTTGTTTCCCAGCTGCTTCCTCCCGGCTCCTCCTTTCTCATGGCTCTCCTCCAGGGCTCAGTGTTGGCTCCCTGCCCTGTGGAATCATCCCCATTCAGTGGGTTTCCCACCTTGTCCTCATAGCCAATAGTGAGAAATGACTCAGCTTTATAGAGTACTTACCAAGGAATCATTTTTAGGCTTTTAATTATGCTATCTTTAATCCTTACAATGACCCTTTGAGGAGGAGAGTACCAGTGGACTTACTGTTGAGAAATTAAGGCATGAAGAAATTAAGCACAGGATAGACGAGGTCCACATGAGACCAGCACTTCAAGGCCGTGTGCAAGACCACCATGCAACCAGCACCGTCCACCTAGCTGAACATCTCACCATCACCTCAGACCCACTGTGTCCAGACCCTAAATCATCAGCTTCCCCCAGAGTGGGTCTCCTGACTTTTGTTGAAGGGCCCATGGTGTTCCCAGGAACCCAGGATCTGTCATCCTGAAGTCATCCGCAATTCTCTCTGACACCTGTTGGTGAGAAGCCACCACAGCTGAGACAAATGTCCAGGACTTGTCCCTACACTTCTCTTGCCTTCTCTTACTCTGCCCCCCATTGCCTCCTGCCTAGAACACCTCAACAGATCCTTAGCTCCTAACCCCCATCGAAGTCCCTCATCTTATTCCTCTCTGTAGCACAGGGCTGGGCTCAGAAACCAGAGTGCTAAGTGTTGAGTGTTAAGTGATTTCCCTGCTTCCACCCCGAGGTTCCCAAGCTAAATGCCACAGGGATCCAGCAGGTAACATCAGGCCAGGTGAAGTGGCCAGTCACTTCTAGCAGTCACTCTTCTAACACACACTCTCTTTATTCCCATATTAAACACAGACGAATATTCTTAATTTCCACAGTGCTCTCATAGACCTTTCTTTGGAAGCATGAACATCTTACTCTATCTTTCACTTTTCCACTTTCAAGAGTGACTTGAGGACAAGGAATGTTTTGTTTTTTTTCAGTAGGAGAGCTCTGTGATCAAGGGCAGCTACCATAGGCCTCTGCGGACAGCAAGAAAAGAGACGTGGGCACTGTGAACTGGAGAAAGGCCTGAGCTCCAGCCACTGCGGCCACATAGGAATGAGGTCCCAGGTGGCCCTAGTGACTTCTTAAAAGAAGCCCAAATATGGACATTTATATAGAATTCTCAATTACTTAAATGTGGACTACTCATCTAAAACTTTTTTAAAAAATCACTGGGCAGACTCGTAATAAAAATAAATAAAGCAGAACTGCTATGGGAACAACGCCAATGAAATGCAAAACTGCACCTAAAGGGGACAGTTGTGACTCGATGCCAACATATGGTGGCCACGTGGAAATACTTGGTCCAGTCTTACCAAACCCTCTGACTTTCAGAGGAAGCCAGACTTTTATGAAAAATTTTTACATAAAATCCCTCCTTTAAAAAAACTACTCCACTTTTGGTAAAACAAATTTATAACTATGTGTGGTGATGGATGTTAACTAGACTTGTGGTAGTGATCATTTTGCAATATATACAAATATTTTATTATTATGTTGTATATCTGAAACAAATATGATGTTATATGTCAACGATATCTCAATAAAACATTTTTTAAAAAAAATATGGGACCACACTGTGTGGGCAAAACAACACGTAAGAATGGGGCCTGTGGCCAGAAAGTGGTCAGTGCATCGTCTTCTCCTTGCGAAGGTAACTTTCCCACTACCAGCCTAGTTTGCATTCTACTCCTGAACTAATCCTGAAATCCTGCCTTCCTCATGCCACTGTGCTGCTCAAAACCCTCCGGTAGCCTCCACTGACCACCTACAGGCGGGAGTTCATACTTCTTCCCCTGGTCCACAGTACTCCCCAGGAAGAGCCCTGGGCTTCTTCTTAGCTCCAACTCCTCTGTGCTCCTAAGAAACCCTTCTGCCCAGGTCCACAGGCCTTGATGCCTCCACAGTCATCTCCTTCCATTCACACCGTGCTCTGTCCATGCCACACCCCAAGCTTAGGAAACTGCCCCTCAAATATTTCAACTCAAATCCACACCCTCAGTGATTTCTCCCTAACCCTCAGTGTGTCTTACTCATGTGGAAATCGCCCATGCCACGTCTCCTGACAGTTCACAGGTTGTGGTCTTCTACATAACCACAAGGAGAGGTTGTCTGCTCCTGGGGCAAGGGTCTTCCTTCTCAAGTATCTTCTGCAAATTGTCCAGAGAGATCTTTGTCCCTCTCCTGAACAAAGGGTTTTAGAGGCTTCCACTGTCTGCAGATCAAAGCCCAAATGCTTTAGCATGATACATGGAGTCCTGTGCCTGGCATGGTTTTGGTCTACTTCTAGAGTTCCACTGTGGCCCTCCCCCATAAAGCACCCTACACTCCAACCATATGGATTGACAGCTGTCTCCTGAAGCTATGATCTGTCTCACATGTGTAACTCTGTACATACTAGGAAAGGGACAGCAAGGGACCACTCAGATAGAGCACTGTGAAAATTAAGGATATTGCTATGTGGCCCTTGCTGGGTTGGTTAGAGTGTCATCCCGATACACCAAGGTTGTGGGTTTGATCCCTCATCAAGGCACACACAAGAATCAACCAATGAAGACACAAATAAGTGGAACAACAAATTGATTTCTCTCTTGCCCTCTCTTTCTCATCAATAATAATAAAAAAGAATATTACTACGTGTTAAATATGGAAACAAGGCAAGTCCAGGATACCCTTGCCCACATGCCTGCTCTTACTGGTCTTTCAATGCTCACTTTTAATAAAACTTCCCCTGGAGAATGGGCTGGCATTATTTACTTCCTGGGATAAAGTTGGCCAACACACATACACACACTTTGAAAACAGTAACGTTCTCTATAACAACCAGGAGTTGGTATCTACATTTACAAATCTTTTCCTGGGATCTAGCAGGTGCCCAGAACACAGTAGGTGCTCAGGAGATGCACGTGGAAATGGAGTATGCTGTGGCTTCCCTTCTCAGGGTCTTGGCCCATCTAAAGTCAACAATGAGCAGGGGAAAAGGATCTGAAGATGCCAAGTAACATTCGAGCGGGAAAACATGACATAGCTTTTCCCCAGCTCGGCCCCTGATTTGCTGTGGGTGTCTGAAAGTACTCCCTTGCCTCTCTGGGCCTCGATTTCCTCAGTGACAAAAAAAAAAAGTTCAGCTAAGTGACCTCTGAGGGCCTTTTCTGAGATGACTGCCTCCAGTTCCAGACCTGGGACTAAGACTTTCAACACCCACCTCTCTGTCACATCTGTCCAAGTTCCCTTGTGACTTTCTGTCACATAGCAGTAGTTTATAAGAACCATGATTACCAAAAACTGGGCATTTGCCAAGTGCCAGACACCTACAAGGGGCTGTTCAAGCCTTATCTCGTCCAATCCTCACACAAAGCCTCTGTGAAGTAGGTACTTATCTTGGGCTGGGTCCCCTAGAAGTAGACCCCCAAACAGGTCTCCCAAAGCCTGGGATTCCTGGAGGGAAGTGTGGTCTTGAAGAAAAGCTGTAAGAGGGTGAAGGAGGCAGGGCATGAAGAGGAGGGGTATAGTCATGGGTCTGTCTAGTTTGGCCTGATCCACAGGGGGCTCAGGAGCTAAAATAGTCCTACCAGGATGTCCACCTTGAGGGAAGAGGACTGGGCTTTTGCGTCCCCAGTATCAGTCAGTTACCAGCTCCCCTGACGGGAGGGGAGGTTGCAGAGGGATGTGTCAGGGATGCAGTTACCATAAGCCCAGGGCTCTGGAGAAGGCTGGAGGGAAAGCTGAAATCATGGCATCTCAGTGCTGGGGGATGGGTGCACCGGCCGGCACAGGGGATTTGAGCAGAGAACACGCCAATACTATGATTAGCCCATTTGGCAGATGAGGAAAACCGAGACCTGGACTGATTAAACACACTCTCAAGGTCACAGAACTACAAAGTATAGAGGTCTGTAATACTAGATACAAATCGCATTTCCCATAAACAGTTTCCACCCCTGAGGGGCAGGACCTATCTTTCCCAACACCCAGAATGGTGCCTGCACCCAGGGGCTCCTGAAATGTGCTTGGAATGGCTGGGGCTGTGAGCTGCTGCTCACCAGGGCCGTGGGGCCTCGGGTGGCATGACTCTGTAAGGCAGGAGGTTCACCCTCAGCCCACGTGAGGACTGGGCGGGGGGTGCCTGCTCTCCGGCAGCTGCCTGGACTCCAAGGGCTGTCAGCGGCCTGCTCCACGCCGGGCGGGCCTCCTGCCAGGCTGCCTGCTCGGGAAGGGGAACATTATTCATAGGGGAGATAAGGCAGCTGATGAGAGATGGGTCTCAGAGCAGCTGTTCCTCAGCAGCGGGGGAGGCGCAGGGGAGGGAAAGAGGGGAAAGCCCATTTTGAGATAAAAAATGGTGTCGCTGCTGGGGGATGACAGAAGAACACATTTGGAACCGAGGCTGGGCTTGTACATACTTATACCCAGGGCCTTCCCCACAAATATCATGCCTGGCGAGCCACACATGTGCCGTCAGGTTAACTACTGAACAAGTCAGGGGCTCTCTTCTGCTCACTCAGCAAGAAATAACCCACCTGGCGGGGTGCACAGTTCTCAGAACGCAATGACTTGGGGCCAGGGAAGCTAAAAGCTCTGGCTGGGCTACAGCTCTGAAAGACTCATTTCCTGCCCTGGCACTCAGGTGGCAATGACTTCAGGGTGGCTAAACCCTCTTCTGGCGCTCCCCTGGTCTCCCCTCTTCTCTCAAAGCTAACTCCTACTTGATGGAATTTTCCAAGTTGGGCAGCAAGTGTGACTGACATTTCTGTATTTTATCTTTTGTTTTTTGCTTGTTTGTTGAAGGGAGCAAGAGAATGGGGCTCTTAGGTGGGGCTCTTCGACTGTGTCCGAGCTCCTGATAGTCTTCCCTGACGTGCCCCAGCCACCTCTCCAGCCTCCTTCCCTGCCCATCGGTCACCTCCCTTTCTGGCCACACTGGAGGGTTTCCTGAGGAGCCAGGGTCTGCCCCGTGCCCTGCAGTGGACATTCCCATCCGGACCTCCTGACTTTTAGACTTCATTAGCAGTCAGAACAGGGACGGCTGTATAGAGGGGTCTTTAAAAGTACAATATTATACTTCCCTTTATAAAAACAATCTAACACAAATCCAGCACAGTGTTAAGACTTGACAAGCTATGTCATGAGCATATAGATTCAGGTAACAACAGTTGATGTTGACAAAGCACAGAGTGTGTGTGAGGCACTTTTGTCTTTTTAACAGCTTTACCTTGATTAATCCTGACAATTACCTTTCGAGGTAGGTGTCTGGTTTAAAATGAAATAAGAGAGGCACAGAGAAGGTAAGTAACCTCTCCAAGATCACACTGCAGAGCCAGGGAGCCCGGCCCCAGAGTGTGAGCTCTTACCTACCTCAGTGTATGGGTGTTTGTTATTTATTCTCTGGACTTTTCCTATGTTTTAAAATAGTTTAGAATTGTTTGTTTTCAAAGACTCTGAAGTAAATATGGAAAATGTTAGTATTTGCTAAATTGGCATGCTCAACTATATATGTTTAAAATTATTCCAAACTTTATACAAATGACTATTTTAAGAGAAAAAAAAAAAAACGCCTCAGTGTTGTTCCCACTCTTCAGAAGCCTTCCGGACAACCCCCACCCCCCGCCCCCTCCTCTCCGTTCTCATTCCTTTCTACTAGGCTTCGTGGCCTCATCACGCTGCATCGGAGCTGGTGATTTATGTCGATTTACTTCCCGTTTCCTCCCTCTGGGCTGTGAACTCCACCAGGGAAGGGCCGATGTTGGATTTACATCTGTATTTGCAGGGCCTGGTCTGTCGAGGACTCTAGATGCTCCCTGAAATTGTTAGACTAAATGGAACCTCTCTGGGGGTCCCCATGGGTGAGCACTGAGCCACCAATAAGTGAGGCTGCGGGGCGCAGAGGGAGCAAATGTGGGCCCTGCCCTCCCTGTCGGAGACATATGGCAATAATTTCTAGGACCATCACCTAGTCAGGGTTTCCAGCATAAATGCTTCCAGCTATACCTTTCACTGTGCACTTCTCAAGACAGGATCTTGGCTGCCTCCAGCTGAGCTCACGCCCATCAAAGAGGTAGAGACAGGAGCAGCTTTCGAGGAAGTCCTCTGGGTTTTACCCATTGTGTCTCAAACTATGACTCTTGCTGGGTTGGCAAATCACAGATCAACCCTCTACAAGTTGGCTTCCTCATTCTAGCTTGGGGGCTCTCAAGCTTGGCTGCACACTGGAATCACCTGGGCGCTCTCCAAACGTTCACACCTAGACCTTCCCTCTCTTCCCCACCCTCATGTGTTGGGATGTGATTGGCCCAAGGCTGAGATTTTTAGAAGTTCTCCAGGTGACTGCAACAGACAGCCAAGCTGAGAAATCCTGTTAGGTGATCTTCGCAAAAATGCCAGGTGCCACCAGGTGATGGTTGCTTCTTTCAATGTACAGTTACTGAGCATCTATTATGTGACAGGCATTGAGGAAAGAAGGAAGGAGTTTGAGATCCCTGCTCCACAGAAAAGCTAAGTTGAGAAGAGGAGCTGAGAGGCTGGTTTTGGTGTGCACGGGTCACACCGCCAGCCTGGACGCGGCAGGGTCTCGGTGCCTTCCTAACACCGCAGTCAGGTATCACTGATTGATCACAGGACAACTCCTGCTGAGTCCGTAGTGACGGTCCATAAAATAGCTGCTGGGCAAAAAGGAAGGTGGTAACTATACACATAATACTCAGGTATGTTTCCCCAAGGTTCAATGGGGCATAGACTTATCTTTCCCCTGATGGGTGGGATTTCATATACTCAATGCCAGGTCAAGAAACACATCAACAAATGGTACAAGTCTGGCTGAACCTGGGCAACATTTCTAAGAATTAAAAGATATGTCTAACAAATTCTAACACTGGTGCATGAACTACTCTTTGAGAACCCCTGGTGAAAGCAAACACTGGCTAAGCACGTATGAGCTCTTTTAATCCTTCCAATAACCCCAGAGATCAACTAGTGGAGTGTTTGGGGCAGGGACTTTGGGCTCAAGCCTTGGTTGTACCACTTAACGGCTGCGTGATCTTGGAACATTAGCAAACGTTGTGGTGCATCGGTTTACCCATCTCTAAAAAACTAGGATGGTAACAATAACATGCACCTCGGAGAGCTGCTGTGAGGACGGAATAAGCCAATCCTGATAAGGAGTTGAAGCCAGTGTCTGGCACACAGTGAGTCCTTGATAAGGTCAACTTCGTTAGCTAATGCTGACAGGTAGGTAGCATTTATCTGTGAGCTTTGTCAGAGTTTCTGTGCATACAACTTCAAAAATTTTCTTCAACACCTTAAAAATAGGTAAGTCATGTACGTGAGATCACGTACAGCAGAACTGCTGCAAACCCACCCAATCCTCGATGCCTTCTCAAGAAGTTGACCGTACCCATGTGGCAGTTCCAAGAGCAGGTTTCACAGCTTTCCTGCTGTGAAGCTTTTGCGGGCAGCATGGCTTCTCATAGTCCCCCCATCGCTTACTGTCCTCAGAGGGCCCATCCGTGTGAGAGTTCTGTTTAGGGTCCTGTGTCCTGTTGTGTCACAACAATCCTGGTCATAAACTTCAGATGTGTTTCAATGACTGTGGACTTTACAGCCTTCTGTATACTGTCCTGACTCTAGTTTTTCTACTTAGCAGCATATCTTAGCAATCTTCTCATATCGGTACAAATGGATATGCTTTTTAAATTGTGAATGGCATCTCATTAGATGGTTCTACCCTAATTTATTTAACCAATACCCTACAGATGGACAGTTAGGTTGTTTCTAACCTTTAGCTATCAACAGACTCTTCTGAGAAGGAAACTCATCTTAACATTCACACAACATATCACATCAATTGCCCGCCACCAATTTTGTATGTGATGTAGTGCATACAAGTGTTTATGAGAATTGTACCACAGAGGTGGGTGCAAAAAAGAAAAAGAAGATGTTTGACAGTATCTGCGCACATCTTCTATATGTATAATGATTTTCGCCGTCAACATCAGTGATGACTAAATCAATCAAGAAAATGTATCACATCACTGAGTAATGAAGGCAGTGGCAGGGGTGAGCAAATCAGAGGCTCAGAGCCATCCTCAGGGACCTAAATCCTTTGTGCCCTTCTGACTCTTATTCTCAGGGATGGACTTTTGTCCTCCCACTGTCTCTTCATGTCATCTGTGGGCTACCCTGGGTCCCGGAGTCACATCCTCATCCCTGTGAGAAAGAGCCCCTTTCGTAAGTGGCTTTTAAGAGGCGTGGTGGGACTTTCCAGAATCCCCTGGCAGGCACCTCTCAGACCTCACTTGTCACAACTGCCTCTCAGGCCCTTTCCTCAACCCATCTGTCTGTGGTAACGGAATGACCACCACTGGCTGAAATTAATCAAGACGCATCCCTGGCATTCTGGGAGAGGCCTATGTTCCCTGGAAGTGTTATGGCCACCAAAATCTGCGTAAACTCAGGAATCGGTGGGCAAGAAAGGAGGCAGCAACCAATAATATACAGTACAGCTCTGAAAACTTTATTTTCACGAACAATCATACGCTGTTCTTTTAAATAATTGGCTCATAGGGTTATGTGTCTTAAGAGAAAAATATTGAGTATATTTCCAATGACACATCTGGATAAATCGAAAACTGCAACAATAATTCTTAAAATCTACTACAAGGTCTTAATGAGGGCCTGGAAGACCTACTGGTACAAAGAACCCTTGACTTGGAACCAGAAAACACAGCTTGAGACTCTGTCACTTGGGGAGGCCTCGGGAATGTTTCTTTAGCTCTCCAGGCCTCCAGGCTTCACCTCTGTGAAAAGTGCAGCTTGGAGGAAAGTCAGATGTCAGGCAAAAAGAAAAAGAATGGGCCTTGCAGCTCGACCTGACTCCGAAGCCCAGCTCCCCTGTGCTGTGTGACTAGGGGCAAGTTTTGGATCTGTTTCCTCACAGGTAAAATGGTGATTAAAATTTGAATTCATGGGCCCATTTTTAAAATGGACTTTACAGAGGTATAATTCGCATGAAATAGACTGTGCCCATTTAAAGTGTACAGTCTGATGAACTTTGACAGATGTATGCACAAGAACCACCATGCTGGTCAAGACAGATACTTGCATTACCACGGAGGGTGACTGAGGCCCTCCGCAGTCAACTCCCCCATTCCCTCAGCCCTAGGCAACCACTGATTTCGGTGACCATATGTTAAGCCTTGCCTGTTCCCGAAGTTTTAATCAATGGAATTCTGAAGCTTGTAGTCTTTCATGTCTAGCTTCTTTTGCTCAACATAATGCCTTTGAAGTTCATCTGTGTCATGTATTAGGGAGGATGGAGTGGACGGTAGTCCACGTGACCCTGCCTCCAGGTGCTCACGCCCTCATTTAACCCCCTTCCCTGCGTGTGAGTGGCACCGGGACTTGCTTGTAGAATATGGCAAAGGGGATGGGACATCACCCTGAATTATCACTATGTTACATTACATACGTGACATACGTCTACATTACATACGTCTCTGTCTTGCCAGCACACTCACTCTCTTTCTCCCTCGCTCGCATTGAAGAAACAAGCTGTCGTGTTGTGAGAGGTCCTTTGGAAAGGGCCATGTGACAAGAAACTTCGAGTGCCTCTGGGAGCTGAGGGCTGCTGCCGACAGGCAACTAGCAAAAAGATGGGGCCCTCAGTCTTACAGCCACAGGAAGTGAATTCTGCCAACAATTTGAATGAGCTTGGAAGTGGTTCCATTGCCAGTCAAACCTCCAGATAAGAACAAGCCCTGGATGACATCTTGATGGCAGTCTGGCAAAAGGTCAGGCAAAGCTAGGTCCAGACTCCAGATCCATAGAAACCCTGAGATAAGAAATACAGTATGTCCTCAAATAATGTTGTTTCATTCAACGTAGTTTCATTCCAATGTTGATGAGATGTGGTAGGAACTTAAGCTTTGTTTATGTCTATGGTAAAACTGGTTTCGTTACACGTTGTTCTGCTTAAAGTCACAGAACCTACTGACGACGTTCGGTGAGAACTAACTTACTGCATGTGTCGTCTTAAGCTGACAGGTTTGTGGGGATGTGTCGCTCCGCACAGAAAACTAATACACATCTCAGTAGTTTGTTCCTTTTCATCACTGAGAAGCATTCCATTCTATTATTGTTTGTCCATTTACCAGCCGGGGGACATTGGTGTTGTCTTATGAATAAAGTTGCTATGAAAATTCTTGTACCAGTCATTCAGTAGACATGTTTAGTTTCTCTTGAGGAAACTCTAGTAGGAGGATGGATGGATTATATGGTGAGTATATATTTAAGTTTGTAAAACACTGCCAACCTGATTTTTAAAGGGGTAGTACCATCCACTCTCCCACCGGCAGTATAAAAAAGTGCTGATTGCTCCACATCCTTGCCAACAATTTCCACTGTATTTTTAATTTGATATATCATTATACCTTTATCTGCATTTTCCCGGTGATCAGTGATGTCGGGCATCATTTTATGTGCTCACTGGCCATTTTTTGTACATCTTCTTTTGTCAAGCGCCTGTTAAATCTTAAGACACTGCCATCCTATAGGGTTGTTTTTTAAGAAACCAACATGTATGTCACATGACTGGCACTTAATAGACACTAAATAAAAGAGAACTAGTATCACTTACATTATTGTCAAGGTTACTTAAGGGCTATAGTGCTATGATTCTATAAAGAGCCCACCAAGCACACTTTTAACTGTATATTCTAAATCCTTATCCTGAACGAGGTAAGGAAGAGAAAGAACAAGCAGCTAAATGACAGAGGAGATGGAGAAGGAATGCAAGAGCCACCAGAAGAGCCGCCAGGACTTGAGCTGGAAGGCTTCACTGGCAGGAGGTATTGCCCGGTTTAGGGGTGGTCAAGAGTTCTGCCTTAGAGATCGAAGGGAAAGCTGGCATTCAATGGCTTCATCACGGGGCCTTCAACCAGGTGACTGCTGAGGGCCCCAGCTCAGCCAGACCAGCCATCCAAAAAGGCACCAAGCACCTCTATTTAAAGCAGCAGAGATTTCAAGCATTTCGTTGCAGTCTGAAGTCTATTAGTGCCTGTGTTAGCCCTGCACTCACTGGGGCAGGGAGGGGCTGGAGGACAGAGCTGAGCATGTGCAAGGGGATGTTATAGGAGTCTTGGAACAACTCTCTATCAGGGATGCTAAAATTAGCACATCTCCCTCCTCACTGCTCTTCCTGCCCAACTCTAATTACTCACCTTTGCTCCGAGCTGTAGTCCTCAGTTCTAGACACCCTGCTTCGGGGGCGCCTCTCAAGGACCGGGTTTCTAAGACTCTGGAGGAAACGAAGGGCAGTGACTGTGCCCCACAAGCTTCTCGGGGTCTAAATTTTCCACCCAAAAGAAAAAAAAAGTTGTATGGGATTTTTCTGTTAGTAAATGTTACATGTGTTTGTTTAAGGGGAAAAAAATCAAATAGTACATCAACATGTAAGAAAGAGGGGGAAAGAATGCAGTAGTCCCAGATTCAAGAGACAATGTTTACATTCTGATGGACTTCCTCCCACATTTTCAATATGTAAACATATCTGTAAATGCATATATTTCTAAATAAGAGGGAATTATAGTTACATGCCATTTTGTAATTTTTTGTACCATTTCACAGAGATCTTTGCATCTTCATACCAAAACATCTAGACATTTTTATCGGCTACTTAGTGTTCTATACTTGGTGGGCATTTAGATTTTTAAAAAATTGTTACAAAGAGTCATAGGAAGAATGCCTCTATAACTACATCTTTTTTGATTTTATGTTTTTCTTACCAAATGTCTTCAGCAGGGAACTTATTGGGTCAAAGGTTATGAACATTTAAACTCATAGTGTCTTCCAGAAAACTTGTTTTAACTTTCATTTTTACTGATAGTTTATTGGAAGGTAAGTTTCCTGTACGCTCAGTAACATGAAGTCTATCTTTCTGATCATTTTGATTCTGAAAAAAATCATTCCTAGTTTCTTTCCTTTGTTCCTTCATCATTATTGACAATTAGCATCTTTTTTAAAACCTGTTTTTCACAGGCTATTTTTTTTTTTAGTGAATTACTTGTTTGTACTTAGTGCTTATTTTTATACTGGGATGTTCATTTATACACTGGGGTAGTGACCCTTTGCCATAGTTTGCAATATTTCCACTAAATTTGCCATTTCTTTGAGCAGGCTTTTTCTTCCAGAGGGAGCTATGAGGCTGAGGTTACAGGGAGGTCCCTGGTGACAGTCGGGAGGCATTCCAGCTTTTCTGGCGCTTATTGTCCCACTGGTTTGAGACGTATCAAAGCTTCTTGTGCCCCCTGGGATGGATGCTCACACAATGGCAATCTACCCTCCTGGTAGTGTGCCTTTTCATCCTGCACAGGATGGAATTTTGGGAACTTCTTTCCCGGACTGCTTTGCAGCTAGGATTCTAACTATAAGCAGATTTGACCCATTGGAAGCACTTGCTGAGCTTTGGAGAGCAGAAATGAGGTGGAGATCATCTCCCTCTTTGGCTGTTCTCTGCTGGCAGACAAGTTTCTGGAGACATGATTACATGTGTCTGTGGTTTCTCCAGGGCTCTGCTCTAGCTTAATGTGGCAATCATTTCACAGTCTTCATGTATATCAAATAATCACATGGTACACCTTAAATTTACATAATGCTGTTTGTCAGTTATATCTCAATAAAGCCGGGCAGAATGAATAAAAAGGAAGTGGTCTAGGAATTCATTTCTGAGAAGTGAACACTTAGGCTGGCTCATGACAGCCATCCTAACCCTCAGAATCATCTCCTGCCCCGTCTCCCACCCCCACCTTTTTTATTAGAAAGTTTCAGGAAGTGAAAATGCAAGTCTTGGTCAGAAAGATGATGAAGGGTTCTTTGTCCTGGGTTATGTAGAGGATTCAGGAATGCTGGCTTATTGCAGATTGGGAATTATCTGGGAGAAACTGCCCATTTCTGGGGTGGAGGTAGGGCAGGTGGAGAATGCCTGAATAGCAAGAACTTAGGTGAGTTTAAGGAAAATGGAAAGGGGAAGGTTAGTGAATATAAGAAATGGGAATTTAGAAAGAAGTCTGGCAGAAGGTGCGGCTGAGGTATGGCCAGGAAGTCTGACAATCTGGAATCTATTCTTGGCTCTTACAAAATAAAAAAGGTAGGTCCTGCTTCCTTCTGAAGGCAGCATGGTAGAACAGAAAGAAATTGGATCGGGGTCAGCCAACGTAGGTTCTAGCTCCACTGTGTCACTGTGAGGCCATTGCCCAATACTCTGAACCTCAGCTCTTTCATCTGTATTCACAGATAATCATGTCTGCTCTGCCTCCCTCTGGGACTTACCCACTCACTCTATCCTCAGCTACCTGTTGGGTAGTGACTGGTACCAGGCACAGTGCGGGCAATGGGCTGTGGACATGAATGAGGCACAGTCTTTGTCCTTATGGAGCTCAAGGAACATGGGAAGAGACTCATATATTCCCAGATACTGCTGGAATGATAAAGGAATAGTAGAGATAACAAGGGAACACAGAGAAGGAAGGCTGACATCAGTCAAGAACAGTTTCCTTGAGGAGCTGGCCCTTGAGTGGGGCTTAAAAATGGGAAGAACCCTGATTGGTGTGGCTCAGTGTCTTGAGTGTCATCCCACAAACCGAAAGGTCAACAGTTCGATTCCCAGTCAGGGCATGTGCCTGGGTTGCAGGCCAGGTCCCCAGTTGGGGGTGTGTGAGAGGCAATTGATCAATGTTTTTCTCACACACTGATGTTTCTCTTTCTCTCTTTCTCCCTCCCTTCCCCTCTCTCTAAAAATAAATAAAATATTTTTTAAAAAAATAGGGAGAGTTGGGCACTAAGTGGAAGAGATCAGAAATTAAGGTGCTCCAGTGAGAGAATGCTGGAAGCTTTGATTGTGCACGCATAGGGAAGAAGCATTTCATTCCACAATCAGGGGAACGGACAGGCTCACTGTGGATGCTTCTTGCTTGGCCTGGAATGCCCTTGTCCACCTGGTCTGCTGGGCAAGTACCGACTCATCCTTTCAGACTTGGCTCAGACATCACCTTGTATGTAAGGAGAGCCGTCCCTGAGCACTGCAGGTGAGCTGGTGTCTTTGCTGTGCTCCACGGTGTCTCCTGCACTTCTCTCTCGTGGCCCTCGTTCCCCCAATGGCACACATTTGTTTCACAAAGTGGCATTCCACCAGGTTGTGAAATCATCCAGAAGGCAGGTGACACCTTTATTCTTGTAGTATTATTAGAGTCCAGTACTGTGACAGGTAGGTAGTTGGTACTTATAAGTGTTTGCTCAACTGAGCAAGCCTTGTGGGACTATAAGTTCTGAGTGGGACTATATCCTGGGCTCTTGTTCCTGGCCTGCTTGTATGTAGTTTGTTCTCTGAAGGTCTTCACCCTGTAATCAGTGCTTGTAGGCTGGGAGGTAGAGGGAGGTAAATCACTGCTGAGAAACAGAAATGGAAAGAATTGGAGAATGAAGGCTCCAGGTGCCAAACTGCAGCCCAGAGAACAAAATGGCCTTCTCTTTTACCCTATACAAAAAGGAAATCAGCCGAGGGCCCTACTTCTGACTTTTCTATCACTGATCCTGTGCCCTCGCACAGATTGCTAGGACAGACACTGATGCCCAGCTAACCCAACAGCTCCCCTTCTCTCTTATCTTTCTATTATTGAGGCCGGAAAGCCAGACGTTTCATTTCCCCAACCTCCCTTGCAGCTAGTTTTAGTCAATGAGGCAAAACTGGAAATCTGAGAGGGGCCTCTGGAAAGTTTTTGCTTCCCTTAAAGCAGAAGAGTCAGAAGAGGAGAGCCATCTGGCACACCTCTTCTTCCTGACCTGCACACTGGCCTGATCGCTCCAACTGTGGCAGCCACGTTGGGACAACATGATGGTTAGTTGCATGTGTCCAGCTGACTGGGCCATGGCGTGCCCAGATATCTGGTTAAACATTATTCTGGGTGTTGTTGGATGAGATTAACATTTGAACTAGTGGACTGAGTACAGCAGACATCCCTCCTGAGTGTGAGCGGATGCCGTCCAATCTCTTGGGGGCCTGCAGAGAATAAAAGGTTGACTAAGAAAGAATTCTTTCTCTCTGCCTCAATGTCTTTGAGCTGGAACATCACTGTTTTCCTTCCTTTGGATTTGACCTTGAACTGGAATTTACATCATCAGCTCTCCTGGGCTTTTAGCTTGATGTCTGTAGATTCGGACTTTTCAGACTCCATAATCATGTGAGTTAATTCCTTATAGTGTATACTATACATAGTATATGACACATCATAACATATGATATATGTTATATAATATCTCTATATTTATATTGCTCTGCTTGGTCGTTTTTCTGGAGAACCCAGACTAATACAGACATTGAGGTGTTAAGCACGAGAAGAAAAGGCCAATATGCTAAATATAAAGGCCAGAAAGACAAGAAAAATCTGGATCCTTGACAGCAAATTCTCTCACTGCCCCAAGCTGGAATCACCTATATCTAGACTCCTAATTATGCGAGAAAAGGAACGTCTTTATTGCCGGTGGTGCTACGCGACAGGTGTTCTGTTACCTGCAGTGAAAGCATTCCTGACGCGCCCAATCACCCCACATCTCTGAGCCCCATTTCTCTAGTTACACTCTAGAGTAAGACTGGGGAAGGGAAGGGCCTTAGGTAAAGTTCACAAGCATTTCTGGTGCCTCCTAGATGCAGGGTTCTGAGCGAGGGGCGCCAAGGGAGACAGCAGAGTTAGCGCTGAGGTGTGAAGACTCCTGGCTTGAAAGGCCAGCCCCAGCAGCCCGGTAGACACATCTTAGTCTCTCCATGTGTCAGTTTCCTTGCTTGTAAAGTAAGGATTCTAACAGTACTGTTTAATAGAGCTGTTTGGAGGATTTAATGAATGAATTAATGTAAGACACTTAGACCAGTACCTGGCACGTAGAAAAATGCTCAATAAATGCTCATCACAGCTAAGAATCAGGCATGCATCAGCCCTTGGGAGTTCAGGGTCTAGTTTGGAAATCAAGAAGCACATACACATACAAATATGACACTGAAACCTGAAAGATATACATTCATGATTGAACAAAAGGTTAAACACTTAACTGCCTTCCAGGAAGCTTTAGATAAATCTGTGGAAGACAAAACCATAATAATAGGTTAACAAAAGAGGGTAGATATTTTGGGGATAATCTCAGGATTTGATATAAATTGTAATAATATGAGATAGCAAAAGATAACACTCCATAGAATTTTTTGTTGTTGTTTTTAAAGCCTTCTGGTGGATTCAAGCAACTTTGTGAGGAAGGAGCAAACGCTGTGAAATTCCTTCCAGACTTGACTTCATCTTGATCCTCATTTTATTTAGTGATGAGCAAGGTTCTCACTTTACAGATGAGAGACCACGGGGCTTACTGTGAGGCTCACGTGAGATGATTCAAGTAAACTCACTCTACTTTTTCTAAAATATTTTTTTTACCTGTGTGAGGTTATCACTGTGGTAGTTCAGAAATCACATTCTCCAGTGACGTTCGGTAGCCTGTACTACCCCTGCTCTTCAGTCCCCGGGAAAGGGCCCTGCACCTCTCCTGAGAGCCCTGACTAACCCACTTCTCTCTTGGAGGCCTGGGCTGTGGGAACTGTGCCTGGAGACCTCCTTCTGGCTCTCTTTGGGGCTCCGGGTGGGTCCTGGGGCCGGGCAGGTTATGAAGGCTCTGCTTCCAACCCCACCCCAGCCAAGCCACCTGCCCAGCCACTGAGCACCCGTGGCCCTTCAGGAATGTGAGTGTCTGGACCTGGCGCCCGCCGCTGTGAGATAACAGTGCGCTGGCGGCGGGGACCCTGAGGACATTGCTTTCCTCTCCGCTAAGGTCTCAGATTCCTGCAGCACGAATCTCCCTCTAATCGCTGAGATCTGAGGCCCAGGCTTGGGGAGCACTGCTTGCT
Source organism: Macrotus californicus (assembly GCA_007922815.1). Lineage (NCBI taxonomy): Eukaryota > Metazoa > Chordata > Mammalia > Chiroptera > Phyllostomidae > Macrotus > Macrotus californicus. The sequence continues at coordinate 127,174 of VMDR010000397.1, read as the reverse complement.
TATTCAGAAAGGTGCTTCCTGAGCCAGGCTGCTCAGCAGAACGCCGATTCGGGGCTGTCCCTGCCCTGGAAAGGGCTCCTTGCTTTCTTAAAGCAGAGCTCTCATTTGGGACAATCACGAGGTAATGCACGGAAGGGGTTCCCAGGATGCTCTGGGAAGGTCAGGGATCCTGAACCTGCTTCCATCTCTCCTCCTGCAGAAATAGCAGCGGAGGAGGCAGCCAGACCTGGACCCAAAATGGTTAGGCATGCGGATCCTGGGGCCAGCCTGCCTGGGTTCAATTCCTGATTCAGCCACTTCCTAGCCCTGTCATCTCAGCCAAGGTATTTTCAAGCTCAGGAGGACAGCAGTAGTTACATCACAGAGTTGTTAAGGGAATTTAAGTTAGTTCATTTTAAAAAATGCCTAGCCTGTAGTTAGTACATAGTGAATTTCTGCTGTTTTTATTATTTGACGTGTGGTTGTGATCGAGTCTGTAACCTATCTCAGCCTCAGTTTTTCATCTCTATAGTGGGGACAATAACCTATCCAGAGCCCACCCCCCAGTGCCCCCTTCATTAATTCTCTTCACACTTGTAATTATTCCTATGATGTCTGTCCACCTATCGATGCTGCATCTGCTTGCGGCAGAGTTTAGTGGAGTCCCTGGCACATAGTAGGTGCTCAATAAAAGTTCATTGACTGAAGAAATGGTACCGTTGTCAGGACTAAATGAAACAATACAGGCAGTTTGGTGTGACAAAAAAGTGTGCTGACTTCAGTGTGTGTGTGGGTGTGTCTTTGGGAGGAGGAATATGGGTGTCAAGAAACCTGGGCTGGTGTCCGAGCTTAGTCCTCACTACCTGTGGGACCACAGGCAGGTAAACTGACCTCCCTGAGTTTCAGTGTCCTAAGCTGTAAAATGGATGTGGTGGTCCAGACCTGGTTAGGAGGACCACCCAAGGTAGGTGATGGATCTAGTCCTGTGCCTGGCTCCTGGCAGAAGGCCCACAGACAGCAGCCCCCTCCCCCTACAGACTGAGCCAAATGCACAGGAAAAACGATAATAATGAACAGTTGCCGAGCACTTACGGTGTGCCAGGCACTGTGCTACCAGCTTTAGTTGGGTGGTCTGCAGTGTAGTGGTTTTGAGATGGGACTAAGGAAACTCTTCTGTAAGTAGGCGTGGGGGTAGGGCGTCAAGGGTCCCTTTACCTGCACTTTCATGGGATTGAGAAAATGTCAACTGTCTCTACCAAAGAAAGAGCCTGTGTGCAGGGAGGGAGCTGGTCCATGATAGAGATTGGGGGCCCACTACTGCCCTCCATGAGGCTTTATTCAGGGCAGCTCTGAGTTTAACCAAACAAGCTTTTATTTGGAAAATAGGGTCCTGCTGCTTAAAATAAAAATTAGTTAATTAATTTAAAAGGCTTGGAAACCCCTCCTATGATGGAAAGAATAGGCCTGGAGTCAACAGCCTGGCTTCCTGTGCTGGCTTTGACGCTAATCAGCCTGAGACCTCGACCAAGATTAATTCCCCTCTTGAGCCTTAGTCCCTTTATGGGTGAAGTGCAGAGGTTAGCTATAACAACATCTGAGGCCTTTTTCGGCTACAATATTCTGAGAGAGTGACCTTCTGGCTCTTTCTCCAGTGGAACTTTCCAGTCAAAACCCAGAGACCAGCTCATGAAGACGGACTTGAGTGAAGAGAGGGTTGGAACGGAATAGACCTTAAGCTGCCACTCCACAGAGGACCATCTGCATGATCCTTGCTCAGACAGGGCCCCCTCTGTCTTTCAGTCCTGACAGAATCTCTTACACCCTGGACCTGTCAAGTTCTAGGAAACTCCCTGACAAAATTCCACTCATCCTTCAAAACCCAGGGCAGATGCCATGGTCATTTGTTCATTCAAAAACTATTCATTAAATACCTACTACGTGCCAGGCACTCTTCTAAGAGCTATACAGCAAACAGAACAAAATGCATGCTCTGTATATTCTGATGGAGACAGCTTTTTCTAAGAAACCAGTCTTCTGCGCAGACTTCTATGATTGTACGACTGTTTTAAATTACACTTTCAGACGCCTCATTAGACTGTAAGGCCTAAGAGGGCAACAGCTTTACACAACCCTTACTTCATTTCTACTTCTCCAGCAGGATGCCTGGCAGACAGTCTGCACTCCATACATTTTTCCCCTTGGGGGATATGAAGACCAGGGAGTATATACTACAGTCATTACCACCTCATTTCATACAACTAACTGACATTTGTTATGTTTTCTGGGTAAGACTTAGTGCCTAACATTTTTCTACATAGATGCTAACATGGTACCTTTGATTATTTGATTAATATCGGCCCCTTGCCCATGACACTATAAGCTTCACAAGGGCAGGAAATGTGTCTTTCTGGCTTACTGATGGAGCAACAGCATCCAACAGATGCATTTAGCACATGGTCAGCACTCACAAATGTTGTTGAATGGATGGGTGTTAGGGGATGCAGAGGAAAATGCAGGAGATGCAAAATGATGCAAATTGTAGTCTTTAGTACTAATCAGTCTGCCTGGGTCCTGGAAGCAGGGCAGGTGCAACTAGTAGGGAAGTAGGGCAAGTTTAGAGGGCACTTACAAATGGGAGTTGGCCTTCTAGTACAGCTACAAGTACTTGAACGTTGAATAAAGCAGTGCCGTGAGTGACAAAGTGTCACATTCCTGGATAGATAAGTGTTGGAAAGCACGCTTTGAAGTCAGCAAGATCTGGGTTCAAATGTCAATTCTGCTACTTACTAGCTGAGTCTTTGGTGATACTTAACCCACCTGAACATCAGTTTCCTCACTGGGAACATGAGCCCTGAGTGAGCAAACGCATGTCCAGCACGTACAGTGTCTGGCTTTTTGTTAATGCTGCGTAAGTGTTTGCTCTTATTCTTTCCCACTAAAGCGGACCCTTCCAGAACCAGGCCAAATTCCTTAGCCTCGGCAAACCTTTCCCTGCCTGCGCTGGGTACAACCACCTTTCCCTTCTTTCAGCTCCCTGACACGGATTGGCCAGGTATGCTGCTTTGCCTGTTTAGTTCTTTTACCTGACCAATACTTTTATTTATTCTACTTACCATGCACCATATTCTATTCCAAGAGCTTAACAGATTTCAATTCCTTAACCTTTAGAGTAACCCCCTGAGGTTACCATTTTACAGATGAGGAAACTGAGACCAGGGAGATTTCAGTAACTTGCCAAGAGCGTACAACTGGGAAGTGGTCCTGCCAGGATCCAGCCCAGGTAGTCTAGCTCTAAATGCTGCATTTTGGAACCCCAGGGCCACACTTCCTGTCTGCCTTACAAGGTTGGCCAATTGTTCTCTGTGCTGGCCCAGCCCTGCTGGCTAGAGCTAACACTTCTTGAGGGAGTGGACAGCTAGACCCCTTCCTTCCAGTATGTGAGGAGAACTGAGCCCCATAATAATGCAGCCTCCCTCTTAGAAGGGGCCCAGAGATCCATACAAGAACTGGGAGGCTGCACAGCTTAGTTGGGGAGGAGGGAGCAGGGAGCCCCTCCAACTTTGTTCCAGTGGGAAGAAAATGGAAGCACATTGGGCTCTTGCTGCTCTAACACACACTTATTGTTCATGAGTATAGGGTTTGGCGCCGAAGATAAATTCTTGAGCCATACATACACAGCTCTTGAGTCCAGGATGGTGCTGGGAGACAAGTGAGGACAATGTGATGGATGTGGCCCATGCAATCCCCAAACCCCTGCTTGGGCTGAGTTGGGGAAGAACGTAGCCAGTGAGGGCTTCTAAGCTCAAGTGAGAATTAAGAGGGACTCAGCAAAAGAGGTGAAAGTTGTCCATGACAAGGATATTTTCTGTGGATGAGGTGGCAAAGTAGATATTCCAGTGAAGACTGGCCATCACTTCTAAGGCCTAGAGGTAGAGGAAGAGGTTTGACATACCTTCTCTCATTCAATCCCTACAGCCTTGTGGAAAATAAATAGTTTTTATTAGCCCATTTTTCAGACGAGAAAATTAAGGCTGAAGAAGTACCTTGCTTGAGTTCATTGTGCCAGTACATGGTAGAGCTGTTCATTTCAAACACACACACCAGGCTCTGGGAAGAGAGGCCTTTATAAAACATGCAAGTAAAGGGATAATAAATCTAGTGGGCAGATTTATAAGCCTTGGTTCTAGTGGGAGATCTGGTTCCCTTCCTGGCCATGGGAAAGTTACTTGAACTTATGAGCCCCAGTTTCCGCATCTGTGGGCATCTGCTGAAGGGTCACTCTTAGTCTGTTGGCAAAAGGAGCAGATTTAAATATGCTTCAAGTTAGAGGTTGCAAACTAGTAGCCTGGATTAAATACAGCCCTGGGAGGCAGAAAGAGCCAGTGACTTTAGAAATACTCTAAAGATGAGGTTTCAAGAGGCTGATAACTTGCCCAAGTTCGCACAGCTAAAACGTGGTTGAACCAAGATTTAAACTATGATGGTTTGAACTCAGTGTCTGAAGTCTGAAGCAGCAAGTACAGAGAAATAGCAAGTGTCTGGGAGACATTAGGGAGTGGTGGGGACTTGAGTAAACTACAGCGCCCATGCCCTAACTGGAGGAATGTTCCCGTGATTGATCTTCAGTAAAGGTGGTAAATGTTTTGTGTCCCAATCTTATCCTCTACAAAATTGTCATAATAATTATACCTATCTATAGGGTTTTCCTGAAGACTAAAATACTTAGTGTGCCTAGCACATGGTACACATTATGTAAGTGTAAGCTGTTACTGTTGTTATGACCTGAGCAGTGACCTTTGTCTTAAACATTCATAATACCCACTTAAATATGGTATGGTGAGCTGAGTGCGGCACTGAAGATCAAGTTCCATCAGTATCTCTGGGGCCTTTCCTCCTCATTCTGAGCCACAACGGGGCTCACAGAACCAAGGACCCTAGGCCACAAGCCACCAGCTTCATGTATCAGCAGCAGCTTCCATAGCTGGCTGCAGCAGGCCCTTGGTGAGCTCATGGTTACCATCGGCCTCTAGGCTGAAAAGAATGTGAGGTGCAATGGGCAGCCTTCCAGGGGCCCAAGAAGGGAGGCCTCTTCCTTTCAGGATGTTTCAGGCTTCAGATAAAACGCTTCCTGTGTTCCAGTTCATAGCTGGCAGGGACAATCGGCAATGACTGATTGCGACTGGTGAGTTGTCAAAAAGATGTGTGTGTGAACCAAACGCCAGCTAGCTGAGGCAAAGTGTGCATTCAGGAAGCTGGTGGGAAGACCATCAACTGCACAATGGTTTGTTTTGCACCTACTATGTACTCGGCCCTGGGCCAGGCTTTCAGGAGGTGGTAAAGTTAGTAACAGTAACCATTTGCCTGCACTTTCTCTCCCCCAATAGTCCTCATCTCTCTTAATCCTTCCTACAATCCTGAAATGCAAGCAGGTCTCATTTCCTGCATTGAAAAATGGGTAATAGAAGGGACATGTTCAAAGTTTCAAAGTGTAGCAGAGTCTAGAAACTTAGTGGCCAAACTTGTTTCCTTTTTCACCTGTGTACCCAGCGGGAACTACATTTCCCATTGGCCTTTGTGGTTGGGCACAGTCATGTGACTGAGTTCTGGCCAGTGGAATGAACGAAATGCTGGTGATAATAATCTATGGCTTGCTTGGTCTATGGATGCTGACAGCCTGCAGAGGATTCTGAGGACCCAGAGATGATGGAGCCACAAGATGGAAGGGGCCTGGCTGAACTCTTGAGTCACTCTGCAAAAGTTCTGACACAGTGAACTCTTAGGTGAGTGAGAAACGGACTTCTTTTGTGCTAGGCTACCTAGTTTGTTTTGCCACAATAGTTAGCCTACCTAAATATACACAGTAAAACCAGACCTTGTGTTTTAGAAGCATTTGGCCTCTACATCTGGTAATTTTTTCTACCCCCTTCCAATCAAGCAGACAAATCTTCTTATGCTTATAGGGTCTTTGAATTTTACAAAGCACTCGGACAAGTAATGGGATAGTCTCTCCCACACCACTAGCCCCTGGGCTGTGACTCTCACCCACTGTGGGAAGCTTTCAAATGGGTGCCAGAGGTCTGGGATAGCCACACCTCTGGCACCCATTAGCTCAGCCCTTTTCAACTAGTTCTGGAGAAAAGTAAGCCCCAATGTCCCAAGGCATCCCCTGCATGCAATTAATTAACTGCTCTCCTGTGTCATCTACAATGGTACAAGTTATGTACCATGCCTGGGGGAACTATGGACACAGTCACTCATATCATTTTCTGTCTTTCGTTGTTCAGATGAAGATCCCCAATTGCAAGCCACATCCCGTCTCTGAGCCTCAGCTTTCTCAACTATAAAACCACTGGGTACAATCAAGTGAACTTGAAGTCTCTTGCCAGCTTTAATTTGCTGTAATCTCATTTTAGAAAGCAATATTTTGGGGCTAGGATGGGTTAGGTTGGGTCAGACTCTTCAGGGTCATTTCATTTAGTTGTGAGATAAAAAGGAATGCAAATAAGGTTGTTTCCGCCCCCCCCCCCCAAAAAAAAAAGAGAAACTGAAATTCCCCATCATTAGCCATTTTCCACAAAGTTGGTATTCAATAAACTTTCAGTGGGTGGCAAACTAATGCAAAATATTAGTCTAGTTGTGACTTCATTGAGCCTGCAATCTAGCTGGCAGGACAAGAACCACGTATGTAAAACCAAGGAACATTCTAGAGTGTGGGGCAACGTCCCACTGGTTAGGTAGAGGAGGGGGGAGCAGAGGGGAAGAGATCTACTTATCTCCCCCCAACCCACCTCCAACCCAGTTCTCTGCTGACACTATTACACTCTGAGCACTTGCTATGTACCAGACATTCGCTGGGTGCTGTATCCTCATATTTCATTTAACTCTCACAGGAGCTCTGCCGGGATTGTCTCTGTTTAAAAAAAGAGGGTCCCAAGAGGCACATGGACATTAAGCCACTTATCCAAAGCTCCACGTAGGTGGAAGTACCAGAAGCACAGGGATCTGAAGCATGTCTGTGTGGTTGCAGAGCCTGCTCCCTCCCACCTTGCCTCTGCCCTCCTCTATGCACAGCTCTGTTCCCAGCTTCCTGAAGAAGAGACGCTGGTGTCCTGTCCTTTGATAATCAACCATCACAGAGTCAGATCTCCTGGGGAAACTACAGCTTGCAGGGAACCCGTGCCAGAGTGGTCCCACGTCCAGCTGAGGGGCGCAGCAGGTGGACATCAGCAGCAGAGCTCTCAGTACATGAGCTGGGAAGTCTCTGAGACAGGAGGGCCTGAGGTTTGCACAGCTGGAGGCCCTGGGGAGAGACCAGGGAGCAGCCGAAACTAACTGACCCCATCTGGAAGCAGAGCCCCCTCCAGGGAGCCAGAGGGAGGAAAGGAGACAGGAAGGGGCTGATCTGCTCTTTCTCAGGAAGCAGCCGGCCTGAGACAGACACTGTTCCCTGGAAACCAAAGTTCTGGTGTTTCTCAATGTGTGCTCCTGGGACCCCCTGCATCACACTCACCTGGTATGTTGAGAAAGGGGATTCTTGGGCCACAAATATAATGAATCCAAGTATCTGAGAAGGGAGGACAGGAATCTGCATGTTAGGCAAGCTCATCAGATAGTCCAGATGCTTGCCAAGGCTTAAGAACTGAAAACCCCACTTCTCTTGCCTTCCCAACTCTTCCTTAGATGTTCTATTCATTTCCTATAAACTTTTAAGTACTTTAGATGGATCAACTCATTTAAACTCCTCACAGCATCCTTATAAAGTAGATACTATCATGAGCCTCATATTACATATAAAGGAACTGAAACACAGAGAGATTAAGGAACTTCAAAAAGTCACACTGTAAGCGGCTGGGCCTGAATATGGACCCAGGTGGTCTGACTCCCAAACCTGAACTCTTAACCCCTGTGGCATGCAAACACTGTGGAAGGTTCTATCGACTGAAGACCCAAGTGGTGTCAGACCCCATGCCCAAGGGACTTCCAGCATTCAGCAAATATTAACTGAACGTCTGCTACTTTATGCCAGCTACTGCTCTGAGCTTTGGCCAGGCTGGGACTAGGGCGAGGTGAGTGAAGCACCTTGGGCACAAAATTTGAAGGAGAGATGCCCCTAAAATCAGTAATCAAGATAAATACAACTTTAATGCAATAGTGAAAAACAAACAAAAAACCAAATGACCCAGCTGTGGGCCATGGCTAGCCACCTGTTTTCATACATACAGTGTTACTAGAGGAAGATAAAATAAGAAGAATGACACCATCAGGCCTTACCATCATGGCCCCAAAGGGCAGGTATTAATATCATTACTCTTCACACATACTGCTCACTCTCTGGGTAGCTAACGATGATGCAGGCTGACAACAGGCAAGACACTATATTTAAAGTGCCTTACAAATATTATTTTATTCCTCCCTATCAGGGAAAAAATCACTATCAACTCCATTTTACAAACGGTGAAACTAAAACACAGGGAAGTTTTATAACTTGTCCAAGGTCAACACAGCCAGTAAAGGGCAGAGCTAGGATCTGAACCCAAGCAACCTCCCACCAGAGGCCATAACTTTGACCAGAGGTTAGTTAGCAAACTACAATCTGTAGGCCAGTTCTGGCCAAATCCCGCCCACCACCTGTTACTGTAAATAAAGTTGTATCGGCACGCAGCTACACTCATTCATTTATGTATTGTGTATGTTCGCTTTCATGCCACAACCAAAGAGCAGAGTGGTCATGACAGAGAGAGACCCTCTGGGCTGCAAAGATGAAAATATTTGCTATCTGGCCCACCATGGAAAAGAAATGTTGGCCCCTGCCCTTAACCACTGTGGAATGATCAGCACGAAGGCCCACAGCCAGAAGGAAATAGAGATGGGAAACGAACCCAGTTGTGTCTCTGAAAATGGTTGCTTTTCAATTCTGCCTGGTTATGTACCCTCCCATGGGTGCCAGTGCCTCCTTATTTCCCAGGGTTCAGTGCACTGCCTGGCCCATGGAAGGTGCTCCATAAATGTTCATGGAATGAATGAATGAGACTTAGCATATTTTATAGTGGCCGAGTCTAGAGACACAGTTGGATGAACCCTGCCTGGGAATATCCAGCCTTTCTGTCACATCCCTTACAAGCCAAGGCTCTTAGGGTCTCATTGCTATGATAATCTGCCCCAAGAGCCTAAATTAATTAGTAGGTAGAGAGTGTTCTGAGGATGTCTTTGTACCTACTATACTACGCATCCCAAGTTAGAGTACCTCAGTGGTCTCCATCTAAATCCATAGTCTTAACACCCAGCCTAAATTGCTTTTCCCCTAGAGGCCAGGGTCCCAGTCTTAGGACCTAGTCACAATCAAAAGAGTGTGAATTTGGGAGTTAGAGCAACTGGTTAAATTTTGGCTTCGTCTCACCCATCAGCGGTGTGACTTTGGGCAAGTTCCTTCACCTCTCTGCACCTCGGCTTCCTACCCTGTGCCAACAGTTCACTGCAGGGAGAGGACCTACACAAAGCTGCCCAGCCTCAGTGGACGGCTGCAATTCTTTGTTATGATGAGGGAGACAGTTTAGGAGAGCTGTCTGCTGAAAGACTCCAAATCCATTATGCATGTTTTATCTTTGTGCTCCCAGGATCATGAATAAACAGTGTCTTCATCCAGTGTTTAAAAGACACTAATTCTGCCTCAGAATAATCACCCCATCCCACCCCTGCTGAAATTGGCTAGCTCTGTGCCTGGCCACTGGCCTGAATTTCCAAAGACTGTTGGTTTAGCATTTCTCAAATGCATCCCATTAACACTGTGAACCTGCCAGCCGTCCCTCCTCTCTGAGCTCAGGTCGGACTGTCACAGTGAAGATGCGGCCAGCAGTGTGAGGCCAGCCTCCAGGACTTGCCTTGGAGAAGTAGGGTGGTGCCGGGCCAGTCTGCCTGGGCCTGGGACACCTATCAGCATGTACGGGAGAGGGCAGCCAGGTCAGGCACAGACACAGGCTGTGTGCTTGGAGAATGGGAGAAAGTGCACTGGAATGAGGGGGTTGGGGAATGTGAGCAAAATATGCTCTCCAGCTGCTACTTGAGGGGAAAAAGCAAGGCCTCAAAGGAGGCTTAGTGAAAAGCCACTGCTCTGGGAATCAGGAAACAGCTCTGCCCCGGCACAATCTCCAGCTCACTCGCTGTGTATCTTTAAGCAAGGTATTTGCCCTCCCTGTGGCCCATTTATTTATAAATGAATGGGTTAGGCTGGGCCACATCTTCTTAAACTCTAGTGTGGCAGCAGTGTTCTGTTTCAAATGATTTTTTACTTGGAATTTTAATATATATGATAAATAGATGGAAGTGGAACTGATTCCCTGGGTGAAGGTGGCAGGAGGGACAGGGGCAGCTGGAATCCTGCTCACTCAGCCTCCCAAATGATCTGAAAGAGACAGGAGTTACCTCTGTGGAACAGGGTTTGAGAACTGTATGACATGGTAGAGAATCTACAGAATCTCCCAGTGTCCTGGCAGCCTCTGGGCCTGGGAGCTGTAGCTGCCACTGCTAATACCAATGACGGCTTTTGTTTATTGAGCCCTTTCTCTGGGGCTGGATTGACTTCTATATGCTTTACCCTGAGAGTTAGTAAAGGGCCCTGACTCAAATCCCAGCTTCAGCAGGTTAGCAGCTTTGTCACCTTAGGAAAGTGAGTTTGTCTCTCTGTGCCTCGGATTCTTCATCCAGAAAATAGATTGCCCAGAGAATTAAAATAATTAATCCCTATAAAGGTGCTTGGAACTGTGGCAGGCACATAGCAAGCAAGTGATGTTAGCCATTTTTATCATGTTTGCATAAATTATTACAACTAATCTTTCTAAGCACCATTCATTTCACCAATGACGGAACTGATGCTCAGAGAGGTAGAGTGAGCACCCCTAGGTCACACAGCTGGTAAGTGATGCACTGAGGAATCGAATCCAGTTTTGCTCAACTAAACAGTCTGTGGTCTTACACAGACAGGCGAAATGGCATTGCTCTTGATCCCACAGGTCAGGGCGTTGGTCCTAGTAATTTGCTTAAGGAGTTCCAAGCCTAGATGAAAGGGTATAAATGATGGCCACGGTGACTTATGCTTCTAGGGGCTCTGGAGGCTGGGCATCTTAGTGAATACAGATCCCAAGGACAGAGGAAGTGTTGGCTTGCCAAAGCCTAGGACTATCTGATGATCTTTTCTCCAAGCCGCATTCCAGCCTTTTTCCTACAAGACATCTCTGTGTAAATTAGTAAAAGGGCAGGGGCAGCCCCAAGCTAGAGCACAGGTGAACAGAGAACTCACTGATGTTCAGCCCCCGTTTGGAAGGCCCCTCTGAGCAGTGCATGTGCCGCACCACCTTATACAGCGATCCTGCTCTCCTCTCGCCTCAGCATTTGTTGGGGAGAAGTACAGGAAGAGAAAACAATTGGCTGGATGGGAGACAAAGAGAGGTCTCAGCCTTGCCCCACGCACGTGGGCGCCCTGGAGGAGGGGAAGGAGCATGGAGGCTATGCAGTCAGGATGCTCTGAGTGATTGCCCAAAGCAAATGCAAGCCACGCAGTCACTTATCCTCTTCACGCTTCTTGCTCTCAGTACGGAGGGCGGTAATAAAGGATGGCTGTATGGCTCTCTCTGGGGAGCTGACTGGGAGCCAAGCCATCATATGGTGAACAAATGCTGCAATCGCCCAACTGCAGAGCAGCGGCTGCACGTTATTAAAAGGCAACAACCTCTCTCCTGACCCCTGACCCCTGGACACGGGTAGCCACCAGCCCACCCACCCGGAAAGCCCCAGCGCCCTGCCACCAACAGAGGCCCAAACACTGGCTCCAGCATTCAGGAGAAGCAGGGGGTGTGGCATACTTGTAAGAACACAGGCATTAAGTTCAGACAGAGCTGGACTGAAACAGCAACTCCACCCCTCATGAGTGGTGGGACTTTGGATAAGATCCTGAACTTCTCTGAATCTCGATTTTTCATCTGCAAAATGGAGCTCATCATACTGACCATGCAGGAAGGATGTAGGAATTAGAAATATTAAATGCAAAGTGCCCAGCACAGTGCCTGAGGCATACTGAGTGCTCATATAGGTTCCTTCACTCATCCAACAAAGATTAATTGCGAGCCCACCGAATACCAGGCACAGTGAGTATCATATGAGGGGTTGTGAGTGGTGTCTCTGAAGAAGGGACACTTGAGCTGAGATTTGAAGGATGAGCAGGAGTTTTCCAGGTGAAAAAGAGAAGAAAGAATGTTCCATGCATACGGAACAAAGCATGCGAGGACCTGTGATAAGAAAGAGCCGGTGGAGATGAAGAACCGAGGAACAGCTGATGTGGCTGATGCAGAGAGAGCAGGAGGAGGCTGGCGCAGTGGGCAGGGCCACAGTCAAGATTTTGGTCTCCGTCCCAAGAGTACAAGGAAAGTATTGAAGGCTTTTAACTGATGGAATGACAAGAGCAAATTAGTGTTGTTACAAGCTCACTCTGAGTACATATTATATCATTCCACTCTATGACATTCTGGATAAGGCAAAGCTACAGAGACAGTAAAAAGATCAGTGATTGGCAAGTGTTAGGGGGGCGGTGGGGATGAATATTCAGAGAACGGGGTTTTTTTAGGGCAGTGATACTCCTCTGTATACTGCTATAACGGTGGACAATTGTCAAAACTCATAGAATGTACAACGCCAAGTGTGAACTCTAATGTGAACTATGGACTTGGGATGATAATGTGTCATATAGACTCATCGTTGTAACAAAGGCACCATTCCAGTGGGGGAATCCTTAAGTCTAGCTTTCCCCTGTGCTTGTCTTTGGCCACAAGTATGTGGCCAAAGTGCTGCTGTAGAACTTCGAACTCTGGCCTTGAAGATATTGACAACTTACCCCCCTCCTGTATCTTGCCCTCTTGAAACCCAGCTGCCATGGAAGAAGTCTGACTATCCTCAGACTACACTGCTGTGAAGAAGCTCCTTAGCTACGTGGAGAAAGAGAACCCCCCTGGAAGGGTGCTGAAGCACCAGACCTGAGCATGAGGCATCCAGCCAACACTGCATGCAGCAGAAGAACCAGCTAACCGAGCCCTGCCTGAATTCCTGACCCACAGACTTCAAGCAAATAAACTGATTGTGGTTTTAAGCCACTAAGTTTTGGGGTAGTTCATTACACAGCAATTGATAATTGAGACTGGGGTAATGGCAGAAGCCAGGAGATCAGTAAAGAGGGTCCTGTAGAAATCCAGGTGAGAAAGAAGAGGATTTGGTCTGTGGTAGGAATGGTGACGAAGAATTAGAAAATGCTGAATAGAGAAAAAGTTACACACACACACACACACACACACACACACACACACATTGTCATCATCAGTAGGAGAAACTTGGGGGTCTGCAGACACCATATACCCCACTGATGGCAGTACTGGTTTCCTCTTTGAAGCTACCTCTTTCTGTGAGGGGGCTGAATGTTCAAGGGTTAGTTTTGTTCTCAGACTGCCATAGTATATTCCTTTAGAGGAGGTACAGGGATATATTCCAGAATGCCAGAAAATAGACTTAATAGCACAGACATCTTATTTATTATCAAAATGAAGAAACGTCTGAGAAAAAATTGTTCAACTTCATATAATATCTAATGTTTAAACACTACTTCGTAGACTATCAAGTATATTCATACATACATTTATGTACCAAGCCTCGTGTGATTCATCCAACTGTTCTGTGAAGTGAGGATTGCCATCCTCATTTACAAATAAGGAAACAGACTCAGAAAGGAAATAATTAGTGTCCCATGGCCCCATGGTCAGTACCTGGTAGGGCTAGACACTGAACCTCTCTTCTCAAGGCAAGTTCAAGTTGTTTTTATTTATGACTGTTGCAAAATTTCCACATTTATGTCAAAACTATGAAGAACAAATTAAAATAATATGCTGTTGTGCATTTTAGTTGTCTGCCTGCTGCTCCTCTTCATAGGCTAGTGTGCCGTGGTTTTTAATGAACTATATAAATGATCCCTGAAAGTACAGTCTCTGTGCAGTGGTTTTTAAAGTGGGGTCCTTGGATTCTTGGTCTTGGAATCTTGCAGCTGAACAGAATGCAGATTCCTGGGCCCCATCCGGGAATCAGGTTTTCTGGTAATAAGGCCATAAGCATCTGCATTTTAATAAGTATGGCAGGGGTGTTTCTAAATCATTCACCTTCATGGAAAAGTCTGAAAGTCGGAACTGGTGGATCAGCAAGCCCTCAGGAAGCTAATGGATGTGCTTCAATGAAGAAAGAGAGTCTAAGAATAGTAGAGCAAAGTGCAACGGGTCAGTCCACCATGTTGCCTGGGGTAGGAAGGGGACCCTAGACCGCCTCCCCCTCCCCTTCCCCCCCTCCCCAGGACCCTGGGGATCCAGGAAAGGAAGGGTGAGTAAGACAAGTCATGGGAGGGTGAGGAAGGGGCAGAGCGACCATCTAGAGAGCACCTACTATGTTTCAGGCACTAGCAGACTTTCCCTCCTTTGGTCCTCAAAGCAGGCATTATTTCCATTTTACAACTGAAGAATCTGAGAACTTGTAGAGACACACAAAAAAGTGAGGAGTCAAGATTCAAACCCAAGACTGTTTGACACCAACACTAGTGTTTTTCCCAGTGTCAATGTGTGCCAATCAGGTGGAACGGCAGTGTGATGTCAGATCATGGGAGTTTGAAACCCATTCATCTACTCACTAGCTGTGTGACCTTGGACTAGGCACTATCCTTCTTGGAGAGAGTATCTTCATTTCTTTCAAAAGGGCGTGGGATTATCTGCCACTGAGAGGTCCCTAGTACCCACTAGCTTTTAATAAAAGGTGATTGCTTCTGCAGGAGAAGGCCAGGATCCCAAAGCCAAAACAGTCAACTGATCATCAGGGCAGTTTCTCCCACAGTAGATGTGTCAATTGGGAGCAAGTCCCAAGGTGGGGGAGGGGAGCGGGGAGGACAGTGAAGTGGGACCCAGCAATGGAGCCATTCCCTGGAATGGCTACAGCATGTGGGAATGTGTGTAGGACTGGGCAGGGGCTCTCTGGTGGCCCTAGAGGTCTCTTCCATCCATTTTGGATTCTGGGAATCAGAAGCCACTGTTTTTCTCCATCAGAGTGCTGCTCCCTCTCCTGGGGGATTTGGCAGATCTGCTGCTGGCCTGTTGGCTGGAGACACATGGGCAGCGGAGCCTGGCATTTCTTTAGAGACTCTCACTGTCTCTTTCTTGTGCGGCTCTCTTCCCGTTCCCACGCCCCACCTCAGCAAGTCCCCACGATCCTGCTTTCTCTAGCACAGGGGAGGGCAAAGGTCCTGGGCGAAGAGATAGATTGGGGCCTTCCCCCACAAGGCTGCTCTGCTGGGACCCTCAATGACTCATTGTCCCCTTGTGGGGAGAGGAAGTGGTGGGTGATGTGCTGGTCAGCAAGTCCGCGCCTGGTGCAAGCTCAGGCTGGAGTCCTCTCCATCAGGAACTCTTTGCAAAGTTGTGGGAGTCTTATTTATTTGAAGGGTCTGCGGGTCTTGAATGCTTTCGGCAATGACTGAGGTACGGTGCCAGGCACTTGGAGGTACAGTTTTGAAAAAGAGTTCTTAACCTAATCCTCAAGGAAGGCCCAGTCCAGCGGGAGACATGAGAAGTAAGTAAATAATAATGATTACCGTCCTGAGTCAGTCACAATGCAGGAAGAACAATAAGGACACAAACTCATAGTCATCAGTTAAGAGCTGGTTCATTCCTTCATTCACTGAACAAATAGTTATTGAGAACCTGGTGTGTGACAGTGTTCAAGGGGCTGGGAATACTGTGGGAACAAAGTTACATAGTAGCATATCTATAACATATGATGTACCATAAATGTTATATATTACTGTATATTATTGTCCATATCTAATCTACATATTGTTTAGTGTGTATTAATGTATGTATGTAGTCCATATAATTACATAATAGCATATCTCTCTCTGTATAATATTGTTATAATATTATATTAATCTATCTGTCTAATCTGTCCTCTCTCACTCAGTTTTGTATCAGCCATCTGTAATTTTAGGCAGTGATAAATGCTTGAAGAAAAAAATGCATAGCTGGGCCTCAAGAGCGAGGATAGTATGGTCTGGCAAGGCCTGTGTGAGGAGGTGGTATTGGGTCAGAAATGTGAAAGGAAGTGAGAGGTGAGGTGTGGTAACATCTGCACAAGTGTCTCAGGAAGAAGGAAGAGCAAGTTCAAAGACTGTCAGCCAGACACACTCTACCTACTTCGCACACATCACTCAGACGTAATAACGGCTACCGTATTTTGCCATGTATAATGCACTCCCGTGTATAATGCGCACCCACGTTTTTGTGTGCATTATACACAGGGATTATCATAGCCATGGTATGTAATCACTATACCCATGCATAAGGCACGTCTTTATTTTTCCCTAAAAAATTTGGGCCAAAAAGTGCACATTATCCATGGCAAAATATGGTACTTGTTCCCACTTCACTGACGGAAAAGTCGAGAGCCACAGAGGTGAAAAAGATTCATCCAGGGCCTCACAGCTTGTAGAAGGCAGAGCTGTGGGACCTACCCTGGGCAGTCTGACCCCAGGCAGTAATGTGGGCTCTGGGCCACAAAGCCACACCACCCTCCTGGGCACATCCTAGATGCTTGTGAGCACAAAAGTGGGGGGCCGAATTCAACTTCAGGGAAGAAAAAGCATGGAAGAGGATGTGGAAACCTGACCTTGATGGACATGGATGGGCCAAGCCAAGGAAGAGCTCTGCCTTTCCTCTTTGCCTCTTCTGTGCACGTCCACTCAAAGTCAAGAGGGAGAGAGAGGTGCCTCTCTCCACTCAGAGGAGCCTTCCCCGCTCACCCGACTGTCTCAGATGCCAGCCACTGTCTATCTCGTCTTCCGCTCCCGCCATTTCTCACGACCTGCCGTTAGAATGCATAATTGCTCGCTTGTTGGTTGCACGCTTTCTGCAACTGAAATCTCAGCTCCACAGGGGCTGTTGCCTATTTTATCCACTGCTGTATCCTCTGTGCCTGGCCCATCTTTAATGAATAATAGGAAGGAAAACTGGAAAAGCTCAGTGGGCGTGTAACATTTAGGAGAGTTAAACAGAGCACTTTTCGAAACAGACACAGACCAAGAACTCCGAGCAGAAACTGTGCTCTTTGTAACACTTGCCCGACAATGACTGGCACTGTGAATGTGCTCAGTAGATATTTGCTAAATAAATGAATATGTGGAATTTGAAATTCCAAGTTCAAAACACTCAGAAGACTAGGCAATAATGTATGAAGTAAAGAGTAAGGGCAAATTATTTTATAATGTTCCTTGACGGGATGTTTGAGAGGTCCCAGGATAGAGACCAGAACTTCAGAGCTGCTCCCGGCTCAGGAGCCCATGTGTTAGGAGGATTTGGACAGTCGGCCTCCTCTCTGCCCCCTGGGCCAGAGTCTTCCCATCTGTAAAATGGGAATACCCAGAAAACTCTAATGGACTCTTTTAACTCTGGACCTCTAAGACGTTATAAAATATCTTCTCTGGGACAGGCCCAAACATTTCCATCTTGTCCCAAACATCCTCCCTGGAAATCATAAGTCTGAGGGGAAGCTTTGAGTCTTTGATTCCTTTCCTCAGGTCTTGTGTTACTAATGCTTCCTGGCTCCCTCTCTTCAGCCTTCTATGAGGTCTGACCATGTCGTGAGCAGGTGCGCATTATCAGCCACTGTGGTTTGAATGGGTGCCTGCAACTTAGGGTTGCTTAATCCTGGAAACTGAGAGCAGGGCTTGCGCAATTAGGCTGGGCCTCATTATCGTCTGCCTCTGGGGTGTTTCTCATTCTTGGTTTCTCCTGTCCTTCGAATCCCATCTGTCTGTCTGTCTGGACACGGCTGCCCTTTTCTTTATCACTCCATTGTGGAGCCAGGCTTGAATGCAGGCCCAGAATGGCCACAGCCATCCACAAAGCACGAATCTGAACATGTCCTGGAATGGCCCCTGCGCTGCTGCCTAAGCAGAATTTTACAACTTCAGTGAGAAGCCAGCTCTCGAGCTAGCCGTCCACCTTTTGTTTGGGTGTTTGACAGAAACTAGAGTCAGGGGTGCTATCAATTTTAGTGCTGCAATTATTGTACTAACGATTTCAGGTACGCATAGGTAATACCTGATCATTTACAAAGCACTACTAGCATCTGAACTTGAACAGGGATTTAGTCTGTTCTGATAATTTTCTCAGAGAGTTATTCTCTATTTGTGTCCCTCTGCCCCCATCCGCTCTTCTCTGCCTTGCTCTGAGCCCCAGGAGGCTGACCTCTGTGGATAGCAACAACCTGGCTCTCTGGCTCACGAGTGAGGCCCCAGCAGGAGACTGGAAGGCAGGGAAGGTTGGTGGTGTATGTTCCTAGTGCCCACCCTGCTTCCCCGTCATCACTTCAGAGGCAGCCGAGTCCCTCCACAACTATGACTTCAACTGAGAGGCTTCCGGTTCAAGTCCAGATGAAACCTACTAGATAAAGTCTAATAAGTCAATTTCCAACTCTTTGCCCCTTCACCCCTAGGGATGACAATGGCTTCCTGCTGTTGTTAGATACTGGTGTCTTATGCTCCCTTAGCCCCACACGCTACTCTGTAAATGGTTAAAATCAGTAAAAATCTCTGTTTAAACCAGCTGGGAGGGTGAATTCTGTTTTCTGCCTAAGCCCTGTCTGATACAAATCCCAATATTTGGAATGAAGCCTGAAACACAGTAGGCCTTTAATCAGTATTTGTGGAATGAATAAACAAACTTCTCGCATATAAGATTTCATTTAATCCTTAGAAAAACTATACAAAATATCAGGTTGGCCCAAAAGTCTATGTGTTTTTTTTTTTTTCTGTAAAATAAAAGACACAGTTTTCATTTTCACGAATAACTTCATTGATTTGGACATTTTGAGTATGTTGGCTATCTCTCATGTGGTATAACATTGATTGTTCTCAATTAATGTCTCAATCTGATCGCTATCAACTTCAATTGGTCTGCCCGACTGTGGGTCATCATCTAGCGAGAAACCTCCAGCACAAAACTTTACAAACCCCTTTTGACATGTTTGATCACTCACAGCACCTTCTCCACACACTGCACAAATCTTTTTTTTCTTGCATTTCAGTTGCATTTTTACCTTTCTTGAAATAATAAGGTATAATATGCCAAAAATGTGCTGTGTATGTTCTTCCACCTTCAATATTAAAATGGCTACACAAAACTTTGCCAATATTGATGTTTCTTTTTAATGCAGGCTGTGGCAGTTGTCACAATATAACCCAACAAAACTGTTTTGAATGGAGTTAGAGATAGCTAAGCACTACTCAAGCCATCTTACAGAAAAAACAAAATGAACTCTTTGGCCAACCCAATAATACTATTGCCTTTTACAGATAAAGAAACTGAGGTTCAGAGAGGTAGAGCCTCAGGTCTAAACAGTAGATCTCTGAGACAGAGCAATGTTAACACCCTAAACCCTAGATGAGCCTGAGTCACACTCAGGCACCCTGGAGAAATCTCTAATTCCTGCTGCTTTCTGTAAAATTTCAGAGCCCACTCATGCCGGCCTGGGGTAGGCTCAACAAAACCAGATGCCACAGATTGGATGGGGGTAATTCAAAGAAGAGAATAGCAAAATCTCAGGATTTAAAGACACTTGGACATTCACTTGGCATATATGATCAGAGACCTGGGTTCAAATACTGGCGCTATCACTTTCTTCCCCCACCCCTAACCACAGTTTACTGATTTTTGCAATTGAGAAATAAAAATTGTATATATTTAGGATATACAACATATTTTGTTATGTATTTAAGGTGTACATGTTTTGATATATGTATACATTATAAAATGATTACCACAATCAAGTTAATTAGCATATCCATCACCTCACATCGTTAACCTTATTTTAGTTTAGTTTTCTTCCTGTTATTTCTAGTTTCATGCAACTGTGGTTGGAAAAGATACTCGACCTAATTTCAATCTTAAACTTACTGAGATTTGTTTTGTGCCCTAACATATGGGGGAGTTCTGTGTGCACTTGAGAATGTGTATTCTGCTGCCCTCGGGTAGAAGGGATGTTCTGCTTGTGTCTGTTAGGTCCATTTGTATGAAATGTAGTTCAGGACCAATGCTTTATTGATTTTCTTTCTGTATGGCCTATCTATTGTATCGCTGTCTATTTCTCCTTCCAGATTTGTTAATATTTGCTTTATATATTTAGGTAGTCTGAAAGTTTGGGGCATATATATTTATAGTTTTTAAATCCTATTGATGCACTGACACCTTTATCATTATATATTGTCCTTCATGGTCTCTTATTATAGTTTTTGACTTGACGTCTATTTTCTCTGCTATAGGTACAGCTACCCCTGCTCTCACTTGGCTTATATGTGCACGGAATATCTCTTTCCACCTCCACTTTCAGCCTGTGTGTGTCTTTAATCCTAAAGTGGATGCCTTGTAGGTAGAATATTGTTGGATCTTTCAAAAAATTCCTTCAGCTACGCAGTGTCTCTTGATTGGCAAAAATGACCCATTTACATTTAAAGTGTTTATCAATAGGTAAGGACTTACTATTGCCATTTGGTTCATTGTTTTCTGGCTAGTATACAGTTCCTCTTTCCTTTGTGCCTCTCTTGCTCTGTTCCTTCGAGATCTGGTGATTTTTCTGTGGTGATATGCTTTGAGTCTTTTTCAGTTTTGTGCATCTATTATGGATTTTTGCTTTATGATTACAATGAGGCTTACATAAAACATCTTATAGTTATAATAGCCTATTTAAGCTGGTAACAAATTTGACCACATACAAAACTACTCTTTTACTTTCCCTTCCTTACAATGTTTACATATCACAGTTTACATCTTTTTAGAGTGTAGATTAATTTCAACATTACTGTAGCTATAGTTATTGTTAATACATTTGTCTTTTAACCTTCATACTAGAGTTAAAAGTGATTTACATGCCACTATTATAGTATTAAAGTAGTCTTAATCTGACCAAATGCTTCCCTTTGTCAATGAATTTTATACTTTCATATGTGTTCATGTTACTAATTAGTGTTCTTTCATTTCAGTAAATTCCCACCATCTAAAAGTCAGATGCTTGGACCTCTTCAGTATTTTTGTACCAAATGGCTGTCATACTTGTGCACACCACTCATAATGAGGAACTAGTGCCTCTTTAAGCAGCTCTGACAATGAAACAGCCCCCCTTCTTAAAGATGTAGTCCAGGGCAATGGAGCCACACACAGGCACTGGGGTCAGACTTCCTAGGCTTGAGTCCTAGCTTTGCCACTTACTGGCTGGAGACCTTGATTCCATTACCCAACTTATTGGTGTTTCAGCCTCCTTATCTGGAAAATGTGGATTATAATAGTTCATACCTTATGGGGTTGTTGAAAGGATGAAATGAGTCAATACATGTTAAGTGCTTGGCACAGTGCCTAGCATGTAGGAAAGGCTATAAAGCATTTGTTAAATAAATAAAAATTAATGAATTCTGTATGTGCAATTCCAGCTGGCTTAATCAAAAATAAATTTGGGGGAGGTGCAGGGTGGGAAGGAGCTCAGATTTGGAGATGACTCTGGATCCAGGGCCTTGAATAATATCATCAGGTCATTGACCTTCTCTTTCTCAGCTGTGTTGTCCTTTGCCTGGGCTTCAATCTCAGCAGATCATTCCCTCAAGGAGAAGCAGGGATGGCCATCAGCAGTTTCAGGCATCCGTCTGCCAGCTCAGCAGCCCCAGCAGAACACATGTGTCTCTCACTCAAGAGTTCTGGCAAAAGTCTCATGATGGATTTTCATTGGCCTGCCTTGGGTCCCAGTGTGATATTCTGATTCTAGGGTTGCTTGTGTGCCATCAGCTCCAGACACCACACAGAATGCAAGTTGGAGAGGGATCACCCCAGTGAAACATGTGAGTGCTATTCCCAAAAGCAGACGGAACAGACGCAGGAGAAAACCAGCAGTGGTGTGCTGTACCATGAATCCTGGTCACCTTCTCTGAAGGTACTCCCCATGAGTAAGGCTTTGGAAGTTTTAGTCCTTGTTCATGGTGTACCCCTGGGAGTGTTTAAGGTTTCCAAGAAAGAATAACTGCAAGTCAAGAGCACTGCTCAAAATTCTTACTTTGGGAGAACACAGCAAGGCCTTGGAATAGCACCATATGCCTGAGGAAGATTCTAACTACTCCCCCGCTACAGGACACCCTATGAGTCAGACAGGGGTACCTAGTTTGTGTGCATGTTCTCACAGGTCTGTAACCTGTGACATGCCAAAGTAAGATACCTGGCTGACATTGCAAGCACCATCCTGGGCCTGGACAGAATCAATGTAAACAGCCCATGGACCCCTGAACCAAGGGCTTTGGCTAGGTTCGCAATGCCCTCACAGCCTGGGTTCCCCAAGGCTGGTCTTCTGTCAGCAGCAGCGGCGGCAGCAGCATCACGTGGGAGCTTGTCCACACCCTTGCTGCTCAAATGGAAGTCTGCAAGACCAGCAGCATTGGCTTCATCTGGGAGTTCACAGGAAATTCTGAATCTCAGGTCCTACTTGACGACCTACTGGATGAGAATCTGCATTTCAACAGGATCTCCAGAAAGGTTTGAATGTACATGAGATGCACTGCTGTATTAGTTTCCTAGAACTGCCATTACCAAGTATTACAAACTGGACGGTTGAAAGCAACAGAAATTTATTTTCCCACAGTTCTAGAGGCCAGAAGTCTGAAATCAAGGTGTTGGGGGGGTTGGTTTCTTCTGAGAGCTGAGGGACAATTTGTTTCATGTCTGTCTCCTAGCTTCTGGTGATGGATGGCAATCCTTGGTGTTCCTGGACTTGTACATGTAGCTCTCCAATCTTTGTCTTCATCAAAGGTATTTTCCCTGTGTCTCTGTCTAAAACTTCCTGTTTCTTTTAAGGACACCAGTTATGTTGGACTAAGGGCCCACTCCACTCCAGTATGACCTTAACTAATTACATTTGCACATAAGATCACATTTTGAGGTTCCAGGAGTAGGGCTTTAATACATTTTGGGGGGGTGGGAAGGGGGACACAATTCAACCTGTAACAACTGTCTTTCGAAGACTGCCATTCCTAAGTGCTGAGATACTAGCTGATTAGGAAACATCTGGAACATTTTAGTAAATTTATTTTTGTCATAAAGTTTATAAATTTAGGAAGAAGGTGGCATGTGTAACATGAGGCTTGGAGGTGTCTAGTTTTGCAGGGAGTTTCTTGTTCAGACAGCACACCCAGCAGGGTCCTTAGCTTTGCAGCTGACCTAACCCCAGTGTGGAGCCACGGTGAGAGCAGTCTGGGAGGTCCTCCATCAGGCTGCCCCTTGGAGTCACCTGGGGAGCTTTAAAATGGCTGATGCCCAAACCCTACCCTCAGGGATCCTGGTGTCATTGGTCTGGCATATTGCCTGGGCAAGGAGATTTCAAACGTTTCCCATGTGATTCTAAGCTGCAGCCAGATCCGAGGACTAATGGGATAGATGTCTGGTTTCTGTACATTCCAAAAGAGGTCAATTCAACCCCTTCCCCAGACAGGGAAGCAGGACGCAAGCACAGATAATCCCAAATATGCACATATGCAGGCTCCTAAATGTTGCTGTTTAGGTTTTTTACAGTTCCTATGTGCAAAACGAGGCTGCTGTGAGAAGTAAATGGATGCGTGTATGTAGTACCATCCTCAAAGTCCCCCATGGTTGTGGACTGTTGATTTCTCATTGCAGCTTTGCCAATTTTTGAAGTGTATTTTGAGGCGTTTTTTATCTGGTGCTTATAAATTTAAAATGATCTCTTCTGGGTAAATGAATCCTTTATCATAATGGATTTCTTTCTTTTCCCTAGTAATGCTTTTCATCTGGAAGTCTATTTTCCCCCCCTGATATTAATACAGCTATACTGGCTAGCTTTCCTTTGCCCAATAGTTAAGTACAGGGTATATCTATTTTTTTTATCCTTTAACTTTCAAAATTCCTTATGTTTTAGATGAACTCTAGAATGAAATATAGTTGGATGTTTAAAAATCTACTCTGACGATCTTGCTGCAGGTTCTCTTTAAGTTAGAGTGTGTAGTCCATTTACATTTAATGTAATTACTGATCTAGATTGGTGGTATAATAAATATCTAACAATTCACAGGGTACTTTGTGGAGGTTGCAATTCTCACAAGTGACCATGAGAGGGCAGCTATAGGGGACTCATAGGCATTTACAGCCATGAAGGGACAGAGGGAGCTAGCTCCTCATCTGCTCTCTGGGGTTCCACCACAGTTTCTAAGGGTGTGTTTCCCTGACAACTTTGGGCACCCTTTGTCAACTTGTATAGAAAAGTTTCGATATTTTAATAACTAGTACTGCTTGCTTTACAAGCCACTCCCAAAGATACCGCCTTGTTGATATACAGGGAGGACCTTCCTCCGCAAAAACAAAACAAAACAGAATTATCTTCTGGAGGGCAGGTCCCTTGTTGTACAGGCTTCCCCTGCTAGGTGAGTATTCTAGAAGCCCATCTGTATCAGTGCACCAGCTGGCGTTGTTGTGAGAGGCTGCATTCAGCTTCAGTGAGTTTATTTTGGAGACTCTTTCAATGTATTTGCCCATTTCACGATGGGTGATTTATGAGGGCCCCTGTCCACACCGTGTTGTTTAACAGTTTTTGACCAAAAAAAAAAAAAAAAAGGCATGGCTCCCATACCCCACCTCCTCATTCACCCAATTTTGCCCCAAGAGACTTTTGTTTGTTTGTTTCCCCTGATGAAAGAAAATCCTCAAAGGGAAACATTTGCCAATATGGAAGAGGTAAAACAAGAAATGGAAGAAACACTAAAAGGCATCAGAATCGATGAGTTCAAAAACTGTTCTGAGCAGGGGAAAAAACATCTCAATAGGTGTATTGCCTCAAAAGGAGAGTACTTTGAAGGAGACTGAAGATTAAACATGTAAGAATGATACACATTTTTTCATACATGAATTCCGTTTTTTGGGGGTCCCCCCTCATACCTGGGTTTAAGTCTATCATTTTATTTGTAACACTTATTCTGTGTTGGCATTTCTCTCCTTTCTTGACTTCTTTTATAATTTATTTTTCTGTCTCATGTCTTTTAAGTTCTACATTGTTTCTTTTTTTCCAGTAATTACCTAGAAATTGCATGATTTATTTTTGACTTTTCAAAGCCTGTTTTCTTTTAATCTTCACCTGGGGATATGTTGATTGATTTTGAGAGAGAGAGAGAGAAAGAAGGAGAAATGTTGATGTGAGAGATACATCGATCAGTTGCCTCCTGTAATCACTCCAACCAGGGCTTGAACTCACAATGTGTCCTGACTGGGGATCGAACCTATGACTTTTTGCTGTACAGGATGATGCTCCAACCAACTGAAACACCCAGCCAGGGCCAAAACCTATTTTTAATCAATACACTGACTTTCCTCCCTGGCAAGGGCCTCAGAACACCTTAATTTACCCCAGCCCTTACTAACTTACTGTTTTAAATGTTAATCCCTCATATATTTTAATCCTTCAGAAAACATTGTTATTATTATTTTGAAGACAACGTTTATTAACATTTACCACATTCTTTGCTCTTTATTCTTCTTGCTGTTTTAAGTTATTCTGGGATGGTTTTCTTTTGACCCAAAGTGTACATTTTACAGTTTCCCCTACTGAGGGTCTATCTCTTTGTTAATGTTTTTATTTTGCCTTCATCCATAGAAGATGTTACCCTGAGGATGAAGTTCTAGGTTGCAAGTGTCTTCTTTTGGCCCATAAAGACATCATTCCGCCCCCACTGCCTGGGAGCTATCAGTCTGCTGGTCCAATCAAAGCAGCCTGCCTTTTTAAATCTGGCTACTTTTTCTTTTTCTTCATCTCTGTGCACTTACACTGTTGTGTCGGAGTGTCTTGGTAGTTTTTTAAATTTATTCTCCTTTAAATCTTTTGAGCTTCTGTTTTTGGTGTTTTGGTTTCTTTCTGGAAGATGTTGAACCATCATTTCTTAGAATACTGCCTCTGCTCCCTTCTCTTTTCACTCTTGGAGACTCTGATTAAATCAGTGTTAGACCTTCTCATGTGATCTGACCACCTTGTCTAGATTTCCAGTCTTTTTCTCTCTGTGTTTTACTCAGGGTAATTTCTTCAGCTCTACCTTTCACTTTATTAATGTGATATTTAATAGGTTGCTAAACACGACACGCCCAATAAATTGGGTTACTGTATTTTCACTTCTAGAAGTTCTATTTGTTTTTTTTTTTATTGGTTGTGTCATTTTTTATGGTTTCCTA
Organism: Macrotus californicus; assembly: GCA_007922815.1. Taxonomy (NCBI): domain Eukaryota; kingdom Metazoa; phylum Chordata; class Mammalia; order Chiroptera; family Phyllostomidae; genus Macrotus; species Macrotus californicus. The sequence goes on along the minus strand of VMDR010000397.1, from coordinate 100,877 downwards.
TTTGCTGCAGAAGTCTTCAAACCCGATTTTTTCAACTTAATGTGGATGATTTTTAAAAATGTTAAGAATCTGCCTGATAGTTCCAATATCTGAGATATGCGGGTTTTTTTCCGCTGTCTATTGCTGCTGTGTCTTCTCATTCGTGATGTCTGTGTCTGGCTATCTTTGGCTATGTGCTAGCTATCACACCAAAAATCATTTGAATGACCATTTGAAGCCGAAGATGAAAGTGCCTTCCTCTACATAAGATTGCTTTTATTTCTGGCATGTCTAGGATCACCATAAACCAAGTGTAATGCTTGAGGTTCCCTGGAAAGCCAATGAAATTGCAATTCAAGCTGCAATTACTTGTGACAGTTCATTTACTTGGAATTCACATTCCCTTTGAAGGTGTAGTCCTTTGGGTCTCAGCTCATTGTGGGGAGGGTCTACCATTACATTCTCATCTTGAGTGGCCCTGGGTGTTGGTTTCTGTCTCGCTTTCCCTGATAGTCTATCAAAACCAATGTTAAAATTTGCCAGACTTAGCAAATACTCTCAGGAAAAGGTAGCTTCTATACTCATTTATCTTTTGGGGTTTCCATTTCCCCATCATTCTCTTCCTGGTAATTCTTTGTGGTGCCAACCCTATGAAGGCTTTAAAGATTATTATTATTTAAAACCAGTTCTTAAGTTGTTTTCAGTAGAAGAGTTAGCCCAAACAATCGAGTCTACCACTGTTGGAGATAGGAAGCTATGTAATGTCTTTCTTAGCACAAAGGTGGCGCTCAGTAAATGATGGCCGGATTAACTGAATTATCATACTATCCCAGACAGATTATTTTTTTGCCTGTCTGCATTTACAAAGGCTGTTTTCTATTCTCAGAATGCCCATATTCCACCATTTGACAAGGCTCAGAATAAATGCCACCTCTTCCTCAAAGTTCTTCCTATTTCCTCTACTCCAAATCCAAAGCCTGTTTCTTCTCCATCGAAACCCTCACAAGACTTAGCTCATATCATCCTCTGGGTACTTAACTAGACAGAAATATATTATAATACAAGTATTTATCTCTCCCGTGGATTTCTACTTTCTTGACATTTCTGATCATCTCAATAATTCCCTCACCACCCCTCCAGCTTAGCCTACATTATAAACAGATTTCTTAGAAAATATAAAATCCAGTACTTTTAGGTTTGATGTCCTGGGAGGGGATTTTCCAAACATTCACTTGGCCATACTGCTGGAATCAGGATATAGCTCATTCTAATAAACCCTTGCATCTGTGCTGCACTTTAGAATTAATAGAATGCTCTCACCTATGTGCCTCCTACATCAGTGTTGCTGTCATTGTGCTGTTGATGAGAATCAGGGGGGCAAGAGAGACTGAGGGACACACCCAAATAGAGCCGCGAAACCAGAAATGGAACACAGTCTTTTCTCTCAAGCCCACAGTTCATGCCAGGACACCCACTTACGGCCCCATATTATTTGTGCCACTGGTCATTTCTATTGCAACACCCCCTCAAACTCTGGAAGCAGACATTCTACACGTGTAAGCACAGGTAGTTTGGGGATTAGGATGTGGGCACTAGACAGAGGGGTTGGCTATGCAAGGTACCCAACTCACAGCTCTCTTAGGTGAAGGCTTGCTGTGTCTCAGCCCTCCTTACCTCACGACCTTGGTCCCGTTCCTCACAACCTGCATGTCCACCATGCAGCCCCCAGCAACATAGGCAGCTAGGTTCAACTCTGAGAATTCTGCCTGAAGGAGAAAGCAAAACAAAGAAGGACTCAGTAGATACTCACAATGCAAAGAACTGCTAGCATTCATTGGGGACTTATATGTGCCAAGTACCCATTTATAGCTTATCTGAAACTGGCAAGCTGGCAATATTATTTATTTCCCTTGTTGAAAGATGAGGAAGCTGAGGTGCAGAGAGACATGGGATATGTCCAAGGTTACATGATTAACAAAGGGCAAAGTTGGATTGAAACCCATGCGTCTCTGATTCAAAGACCCATTTTTTTAACCTCTATTAATTAACTACTATTAACTATTGCATGAAGGTGGAAGAAGCAACTCTAGCTCCAGGACTAGAAGAGGCCAAATGCTGTTCAACGTAACATTTTCTCTATTTTTCTTCAGCTTCATGCTATGTTGTGGTGTGGCCCCGCAGCTGTGTGACCACTTATCACTATCACTGGAACCCTCCTTAGGTTACCTGCCATCTGTTTCTGTTTTTGGTCATGACCCCTCCCCTCACTCCATCCACATGGTTACAGGAGAAGCACTATGTCTGTGCACTGAAATACTGTTCCCCTGGTCATAGCTGATGGCTGTGGGGCCCTGACCCAGGGCAGAAAAAAGATGCCCTTGCATCAGAATTAGAATCTGCTGAGCAGTTCATGAAGTTTCTTTCCAGGGAACTGTATCTTCAAAACACATCCCTGAGTGCAACTAGGGACAATGTTTTCTGCCATCTGGGTTGGGGAGGCAGAAAAGAACAGGGTGGTGGGGGAGAGGGCAAAAGGCATAGAGAAGAAAAGAGGAGGGAGAGAGAGAGATCAGCTACAGTCCCCATAGAGGCACAGAGACAAGAGATGGGTAGTACTCTTGTTGTTATGTGCCACCTACAATCTTGTCCTCAGAAGAGATGCCTCTGTATCCTTATAAACTCATCTCTGTTTATTATTTATTTAAGCAAGATTTAGTGAATTGCTATTGCTTGCAACCATAGCCCTATGGAATACATCCCTCCTAGAAGATTATATGCTCCCTCTGGGGACAGAGATTTGTGTAGGGACCATCTATATGTTTCCTAGAGTTGCCATAACAAATTACCACCACTAGGCAGCCTCAACAGCAGCAATTTCTTTTCTCAGTTCTGGAGGCTAGAAGTCTAAAATCAAGGTGTTAGTAGGGTTGATTCTTTCTGAAGGCTGTGAGGGTTGGTTCCAGGCTTATCTCCTTGGCTTGTAGATGGCCACCTTTTCCCCATGTTCATTACCATGCCTTCCCTCTATATGTGCCTGTGTATCCAAGTTCCCCTTTTTATAAGGACACCAGTCATACTGGATTGGAACCAGCCACATGACCTCATTTTAACTTGATTACCTGTGGAAAAAAAATCCTATCTCCAAATAAGGTCATGTTCTGAGGTATTGAGGGTTAGAACTTCAACATATGAATATCAGGGAGACACAATGCAACCTGTAACCTCTTTCTAGAAAGTGCAGAGTACTAAACTGCCTTTTACACAGTAGATATCGAAAGCTACTTCTTTGGATTTGATGAATGAAAATAACTGCTCACATATGTAAAACATTCACGGTGTGCCAGTTACTGTCCTAAGTATTTTACGCGTATGTATTCATTTAATCCTCACACTTGCCCAGATTATTTTAAAAAAAAAGAGAGACAGAGAGAGATGAAATAACTTTCACAGTGTCACACAGCAAGAAGCAGAGCCAGGATTTAGACCCAGGCAGTCTGGCTCCAGCCTGTGCTTTTAATTGCTGCCCCACTGCCTCTACTGTTTAGCTGAATAAGCCTTTAGGTGGATTACAACTGAGAATTTTCGGGACCTCAAAATAACCCATTTAAAGAGGAAAGCAAGTTTATGTTGAAGGAAAATATCACTCCATGGTGATTTAAATGTATCCCCTTAGAAACATTTAACAGAAATTATGACCAAAGACCCAGCCATCCCCCAGATGGCCTTAAAGCAAACCAAGAGTGCTTATGTCTCTTGCTCTAATTAATAACCTCATTATGCTGTAGTAAGGTGAAAAGCAAAGAGCCCTGTTAATGAGTCCAAGTTAGTAAATAGTGGTAATGACCTAGTTATTAAGTCTAATGCCTTAAAAATGCAGTCCCATCATGTTTAAGATAACTTTATTGGCAAGATTACAAAGAAGCACTAGCAAGAAAAGTTGATGCTTGTGTTTGTGGAGAAAAAGAAGTGAGCAGAAAGTTGCAACACAGGACAGCTGGGCACCAAGTAGATAAAGAAAAGGAGTGAATCAGAAACTTGGATGATAGAGTTTTTGACTCAAAGGTGGCAAAGACCCAGGGGCTGTTTTACTGACCAAACGCAAAGAAAGATACCGGGATAGAAGACATACTCAGGCTAGACATACAAGTTAGAAGTTCATCTTGTTCAGATCGAGAGTCTAGAGTTATTTCCCAGTCATGGCTTTTGAGTAATTACAGGAGATAAATGCCTGGGTTGTAGGGTAGCAAGCCTCTGTTGGATCAAACATAGACAGATGGGGAGGCAAAGGAGATGAGTCAATATACTCATCTGTATTAACTTTCTAAAAACTCCCACAACCATGAAAAGGGACACAGGACTCAAGCCACTTTTCCTTCAAGAGCAGGATTGCCCTCCTGATAGAATCATAAAGAGCGGCTACTTTTGAAGAGCTTCAGAGCTCTCAGAGAAACTGTAGTGGGTTGAACTGTATCCTCCCCCAAGTAGGTCCACATCCTAACTAATGATACCTGCAAATGTGACCTTCATTGGAAATAGTCTTCACAGATGTAATTAAGGATCTCAAGATGAGACCATCCGGGATTAAGGTGGAACCTAAATCCAATGACAAGTCCTTATAAAAGAGAAGGGGAGAGAGACACCCAGGAAAGAAGGCCATGGCTGTGTGGTGATGGAGGAGAGACTGGAGTTACACTGCCATAAGCCAAGGAACTCTAAGACTTCCTAGGAGCTGGAAGAGGCAAGGAAGAATTCCCTCACTAGAGCCTTCAGAGGGAGTGGAGACCAGCTGGCACCTAGATTTCAGACTTCTAGCCTCCAGAACTGTGAGAGAATAAATTTGCGTTGTCTCAAGTCACCAAGTTTGTGGTAATCAGTTACGACAGTCCTAGAAAACAAATACAATAATTCTGGAAATTAAATGCAATTTCAGTATTGCATGCAAAGGCATCAGAGTTCAAAAAAGTCAATGTGATAAGGTAAGGCTCCTTTATTCACTTCACCTAACACATACATAGACCTGTCCTGAACACGACCAGCCATTGTTAATATAACGAGAACGGTTTGCACGACATGGATGTAACCTGGCAGCCAACGAGAGTGGACTGGAATGCACATGTGTGAACAGTGACAACTTCACTGTACTAGTTAGTGGGAGTGATAGATGCTTGAGTGAGCCTGTGTACTGTGTGGCTGTCACATTCAAAACGACTGAGCGAATAGAACAACGAATCTGCATCAAATTTTGCACTAAGCTTGAACATTCCTCTGTGGAAACTATTTGGATGATTCAGAAGGCTCTCAGGGATGACGCAATGAGTGCAGCACAAGTAAAAGTGTGGCACAAATGCTTCAAAGATGGTCGACAATCTGTTGAAAGTGACCCATGTTCTGGAAGGCCTGCAACAAGCGGAACACCTGAGAATGTTGAATGTGTACGGGCTGTAATCAACAAAGATCAGCGACTGACAGTGTGAGAACTAGAAGCTGATCTGGGGCTTCCAAAATCTAGTGTCTGAGATTTTGACGCAGGATCTTGGCATGAAACATGTCATGGAAAAATTTGTTCCGTGGCTTCTGCTACCACAGCAGAAGGAACATCGTGCTGCAGTTGCTAATGACTTGATTCAGACCACTACCAAAGAACCAGATTTCCTCAAGAAGGTCATAGCTGAAGATGAATCATGGTCTATGGGTATGATCTGGAAATGAAGGCCCAGTTGTCCCAGTGGAAGTTGCCTGGTTCTCTACAACTGAAGACAGCACGGCAAGGTCACAGCAAGATCAAGACCATGTTAACTGTGTTTTTTTTTGATTGGGAAGTTGTTACCCATCATGAGTACGCTTCTCCAGGCCAAACAATAGGGAGTACTACCTCAATGTTCTTCATGGGTTGAGAGGTGCAATATGACGAAAACAGGCACAGCTATGGGCAACTAGTGATTGGCAGCTTCATCACAACACTCCCACTCATGTATCATGTCTCATGCAGTTTTTTGGCAAGACATCAAATCACTCAGATAACTTACAGTCCAGATTTGGTGCCCCGCCACTTCTGGCTTTCCCCAAAACTAGAATCACCTTTGAAAGGGAAGAGATTTCAGACCATTGATGAGATTCAAACAAATATGATAGGGCAGCTGATAGAGATTCCAACACAGGATTGTGCAGAGTGTTTTGAACAGTGGAAGAGAAGCTGAGAGAAATGTGTGAGATCCCAAGGTGCCTACTTGGAAGGGGTCTGAGGCGTCATTGTCCTGTGTACAATGTTTCTTGCATCTTGTATCTTCTTCAATAAATGTCTCTATTTTTCACATTACATGGTACCTTCTGGACAGACCTTCATATATTCATGTATTTACACATTCTCTCTCTCTCTCTCTCTCTCTCTCTCTCTCACACACACACACACACACACACACACACACACACACACACAGTAAAACATCAGCCATTCACTTATATTGTAAAACATCATCACCAGAGTCACTTAAATTTTCCGTATAACTTAACCTTTGACCTCAAAAACATTTAGGCCCCAACTGTTTTCTTATGTGTTAATACTGCACATTAAGCATTGTGGTATGGATAAATGAATATTCAGAAAGACTGTATCAGCTGTAAGCTGGGCAATATATTAGCTGATGAGTTTGATCAAATTACTAACTGCTTTGAATCTTAGTTTTGACATCTTTAAAATGGAGATAATAATAGCTACCTTTAAAAGTTTTGGTAAAGATTCATATGATGTATATGAAACACCTAGCATAGGGCTGAAACGTAGAAGGAAGATCTCTGTTAACAGCTGCCATTATCATTTCCAAATTTTTCATTGTCATTGCAAGAGTAAACTAAATGTACCGAAAAATGGTGTAACAAGAACAAGAGCAACCTCTTCAAATATGTGTAACAAATTTTAGGCCCTGGCTGGGTGGTTCAGTTGGTCGGAGCATTGAGTGTAGTCCTGACACACCAAAGTTATGGGATCGATCCCCAATCAGGGCACATACAAGAAGCAACCAATGAGCGCATAAATAAATGGAACAACAAATTGATGTCTCCCTCTCAAATCAATAAATAAGTTAAACAAAAATTTTTAATTGAGGTATAAAATATTAAGATTAAGGACTTCTGCTTATGGCTACAGTGAGTTAATAGGGACCATATTTACACTCTCATCTAAACTAGAAAACCAGACTAAATATATTAAGTAATAGTTTTCAGACACTGGACAACAGGCATGGCAGGATTATGATTCTTGCAAAAAGAAAACTAATGAAATTATCCCTATGATTACTCATGCTGACTGCCTGGAGGTAGTTATAAGGCAGGAGAGCAACATGGGAGAGTGCCAACAGGCTCGGCAGTCTCACGGAGCTGAGGAGTCAGAGACTGGAGTTCAGGGAGGCCAAGGCAGCTAGAATTTGCAGGATGGAATATAGGAAGAGAGAGAAATGCACAGAAAAAGGCTTCCAGGGGGATCTGCAAGTCTTTGAATGCTGATCTGAGCATGCATGAGGGGAAAGAACCATCAAAAAACAGTAAATTTAACACTCTCCAGAACTCACACAGTCTGGGAATAGTTCCTGTTCTCCAAAGTAGGATGTAAAGACATTGTAACACGAGCAGGTCCTTGAAATTTAGTAGTGGGACTAAATTAGCCCTGTACCACAGCATGCTCTAGATCTAGGATGTTTAACTCTGTCCTACTCTGCTAGGAGCTTTCCCAACTTAAAAAATAAAAGTCCTGCTTCTCAGAAACTCGGTTCTAGTTTTTCAATGAAAGTCTCATATCCTGGGAACCTCCTTAGTCTCAGGCACATTGGGACGACTAAGCACTCTGTGAAGATATGTCTTAAGAAAAGTTTAAAAGTATGACCCGAAGGTATCAAGTGTATTCCATGACACTTAACTGCATCCCAGTACAACAATGTTTAAAGGAATACAACAAAATCCAGCAACAAGCATGCAAAACTCACAATGTAAAATCTATGGCACTCCATCATAAATTACTAGGCATGCAATGAAGTAGGAAAATGTTACCCATAAAGGGAAATCAATCAATAAGAATGGACCCAAGAGTAAGATACATGATGGGAAGAGCAAAAATGGAAGTTAAAAATTAGGAAGTTAACTAAAACACTATTATAAATATGTTCCACACTCTCAAGAATGTAAAAAACAACATTAACAAAATGAGGAGAAAAATAAAAAATTTTAAATAAAAAAATTAAACTTCTAGAGATTAAAAATATAGTACCTTAAATGGAAAATGCCCTGTATGGAATTAATAGTAAGAAGAAGCAATACAAACTATAGAAAACAAAGCCCAGGAACAAGAATACTAAAAGTAAAAAAGAAAACACACCTCAGTGTACTATGGGACAATATCAAACAGCCTAATATACGCATAATTGAAGTCCCAGAAGAAGAGAATGGAACATAAAGAAATATTTAAAGAAAATTGGCCATAATCATGATCACATCTGTAAATCCCTTTTGAATATCATTTTCACAGATTTCAGGGACTAGGGTGTAGACATCTTCGGGAGGCCATTGGGAAATACTAAAGGCTGCAGAGGAGGGGAGAGATTAGATATTTAACCACAAATATGCACGCATCATTTTCTACCTTCCAGGCTCTGTTATCAGTGCTAGATATGGTTGGAATCATACTCACTAACAAAATCTCTTCTACAGCCCCCTCTATCAGAAGGAGATACAAACACCTGTTTATAATTAAACATATGTCCAAGAAAACACAAACGCATGCATATGCACGCGCACACACACACACACACACACACACACGGGAACAAGGTGGAATGCATTCAGTTTCCTGCAGGATCTTTCATTGCATTCTCACTGGACCCGGCACCTGGCAAGTTTGGGATGCCAAGTGGATGATATTATTAACGTAATTATTAGTTGCTCGTAATTACATCTGCAATGATAATGATGTTGATGACATAGTAGAAAATGGTGATTGCCATCATCATTATTACAACAAATTGAAGGATGCTATTAGGCCAACAGATCAATGGGAAAGAAACAGAAATTGGGACTTGAAGTTGAATGACTGCCTGGAATGTACACAAGAAACCAAAAATGTGTGGGTGGGAATGTGGAGGTAGCAGCTATCAACCTTGACCGTGAAGCCTGACTGAAGGAGGATTTTGACACAAAGAGATGTTTTCCAGAGTTCCTGCAAAAGGCAAGATGCTGGCAGGCAGAGTGTTCTACAATCCAGGGGTGGCTGATAAGGTACTGGACATTCCAGGTAGTGAAGACCTATCTGGACCAAACTGTACCCTTAAATCCTTAGAGTGTGCTCCTTTCCATGGCCTTAAGCAGTCCATATATTTTGCAGGAGGCAGACAGACAGACAGACAGACACTGAGTTGCTGTTAGGAGAAGGGGGGCAGCCTCCAGTACCCCCGGCCGCAGTTTCTAATGCGAGGACAACTTCTGACCCTTTGCCCTGCTCCTTGCTATATACCTCACAGAGAGAAACTGTTAAGCAGTAGTCAGGACATCATAGGGCTATTGGATCGGCCAAAAAGTCCATTTAGTTTTTTCTGTAAAATAAAAGACACGTTTTTTATTTTTACCAATAACTTCATTGATTTGGATATTTTGAGCATACTGGCTATCTCCCACATGGTAGAACATTGATTTTTCTCAATTAATGTTTTGATTTGATCGCTATCAATTTGAACTGGCCTACCTGTCTGTGGAGCATTGTCCAGTGAGAAACCTCCAGCATGAAATTTCACAGACACACATTTGATCAGTCACAGCACCTTCTCCACATGCTGCACAAATCTTTTATTGTGTGTTTCTACCTTTTTTTGAAATAATAAAGCATAATATACTGAAAATGTGTATTTTCTTCCATCTTCAGTATTAAAATGGCTACACAAAAATTCACCAATTTTGATCATTTCTTTTTTTTACATGCACGCTAATATGACAGCTGTCACCATACAACCTAACAAAATTGTTTGAAATGAGGTTAAAGACAACTGAGCACTTCTATAACTATTTTATGGAAAAAACCAAATGGACTTTTTAGCCAACCCAATACATTTAGCGGTGGGCAGGGGCACTGTTCGGGTGAAAAGCCAGGACACCACATGTGATTCTGGCTTCCATGCTCTGCCTCTCTGCAGCTGAGTGTCTGCTGACCTGAGTGGCAGACCTGTTAACTTCCTCCTGCCTGCCTTGTAGCTCCCCAAATACGCCAACCCCAGCATCCACCTTTTCCCCTGCCATCTCTCTTCCATGAGTTGGCAGCAAAAAACCCTGATTCCCCGAAGGCCCAGATGTCCTGCTGTCTCTCTTTATACTTGTGTTTGCTGTACTTTGGAACTCTTTGGTAAAAGGAGCCACATATTTAGTAAGGGACATCTACAAATGAGATTTTGGCTTACAGGAGGTTACGAGATGGTATTGCTTTGGTCTGGAGCCTAAACAGATGGATTCAGGGCAGCTTTAGCGGAGGGCCCTGTACAGGGGGTGGTGGGCCTAGGCCAGCTAACCTTACTGGCATTTCAATTTCCATTTGCAGTTCCTCCTTGTGTTTTCAGCTACCTTAGGAACCTGGAACAGGGGTGGTGGTGACTGTCAAGGCAGGATTAGAGCATTCCCAAGTCCTCTAGCAAGTTATCATCAAAATTCCACTGTAATCCCTAACAGATTATTAGTCTTGGGAAGGAAATTGTGTCATCAACAAATTCCTTAAAAAAAAAAAATCAGTGTTCTGCATGTACTATGATTTTCTTCACGTATCTTTCACAGAATATATAGAGTCTAAAAGATTCATTAAAAAGATGAACAGCAGTAATAATTTTTAAAAAGTTCTAAATATAGAAAACCTAAACACTATGTGGTCCTAAGGTCCCATATGATTTAGACTCAGAAGACCTCCTTGACGTCACCTCCCACCATCTCCTTGCACCCCACTTCCGACTCTCTCTGCTGTTCTCACGCTGGCCTCCTTTCCATTGTGGAACAAGCTCCAGCTGCCAGTTCCCCAGCCTCTCAGTGCTTCCTGAAGCTGGCAGCATGGCCAGCTCCCTCATGCCACTCACACCTCTGCTCCATGGCGCCCCCAGAGGCACCTCCCTGCAAAGCACCTACTGTACTCAACACCCCATGTCCTTGTTTAACCTTCCGCCATAGCCCTAATCCCCACCTGACATAAATACTTGGTATCTCTCCCAATCAAATACTTAATTGTCCATCTTTTTTTGCTAGAATGGAAGCACCAGGGGGCAAGGATTCTGTTTCATTCACAGCTCTATCCCAGCACCTAAACCCAGGGTGCTCAGTAATATTGAATGAATGATGTGTACTTTGCAGATGTCAGAGGTGAGGCCCAGGGAGGCAGAATGACTTTGCTGAAAATGACACCCTGGTAATTATGTCAGCTTGGACCCAAACCCAGGCTGACACCTTTCACTTTCCAACAGGTAGCTAATTTGAGGTGACTCGTCTTCCAATGTGCAAGATGGGTCAGGTAAAGGGCCACCTGGCTGGCCTCTGGCTTCACTTGGGTCTGTGGCTGCCCTCATTTTTATACCGTCCCATGTTTTCTCCACGTCAGTTTGCAGCGTCTGTCAGCGAAGTCCGTGGGCCCCTGCCCCTCCCTCACCACTGTGCCTCTTCCAACTGCCTTGCTGCTGGCAAACACCTGGCAGGCGGCCCAAGGCCTGCAGTCAGCAAGAACTGCTTCCTGTAGATTTCCCAGCACAGGCTGTGCTTCTAGCTCTGAGGGCCTGGTGGGCTCACTGACTTTCCTGGCCGGCATCTCGAGACGGAGGTCTTTTCCAGCTGTTCAGACTCACCTCGCAGACAAAAGAGGCTTTGAGAGTCTGCAGACTCACTCAGTGGCCCATTCTTGCTCAGGGGCCACACTGGGCATCTCAGGGAAGGCCCAGGCCCTTGGGTCAGGGTGTACTGCCCAGAAACTGCCCACTCCCCACGCAGAGCACAGGCGACTGAGAGCAGCTGCAAACACACCTTCTGCTCGTGAAAAATCACAGTACTCCTCTGTGTGTGTGTGCACCCACCTGTGCGCACAGCAGGCAGAGCAGTGAGAGATAAAGATATAAAAGCGCGTCAAAAATAAATACAAAAACACAGGAAAACATGAAAGGATAAAACTGACATTCCTGAATGTTCCAGTAATGGAATATCCAAAATTAAGCAGTCACCACATTATTTTTTTAAGAAATCAACAGCAATAATTTGCAGTTTACAAAGTGTTTGGTATAACATAGTGGGTTTTAGAAGCCGACCACATGAGTTTGAGTCTGAGCTCTACCCCTTACTTGTTGTACAACTTGGGCAAGTTAGTTAGCCTGTCTATGTCTCAGTCCTCATTGAATGCAGCTAAGAATGGTGTCTTCCTAGGGTGGCTGTGAGCATTAAGTGAATTAAATCAATTTAAAAGCCCTTAGCAAGGTGCACAGTAAAAATAAGTGTGTAACCAATTTTAGCTATCACACTTATGTTATTTAATTTGATCAGTACAATAATCTGTTGACATAAAGGCAGGTTTTAGTGTTCTCATTGGCCGATGGCAAAGTGAGAAGCAGCCCTGGCTGGTGTGGCTCAGTGGACTGAGGTCCCCCATTTGGGGGCATGTGAGAGGCAACCGATCAAAGTTTCTTTTGCATATTGATGTTTCTCTCGCTTTCTTCCTCCCTTCCCCTCTCTCTAATAAATAAATAAATAAAATCTTAAAAGTGAGGAGCAGAGAGGGCAAATGACTTGGCCAAGAACACAAAGCTACTGAGAGCTGGAGCTTGAATTCAGGTCTGGGAGACTCTGTATCCATCCATTACTTCATTCACTTAAATTATTACTGAACAGCTACGATGCTAAGGATAGAGACTGATGACACAACAGTGAGAATAATAGACAAAAACCTCTGTTCTCATGAAACTTGTATCCATTGGGGGAGATGGACCAGTAACAACAAATAATCTCAGGAGAGGAAAAATAGATCCCTCAGAGGACAGAGTGACTAGAAGCGAGGTTATGTCAAATAAGGGGGGCCGGGGGAAGGTGGCGCTTGATCAGTGATTTGAACAGAGTACTAAAGGGGGAGGGTTTTCCTTGCAGGAAGAACAAAGGCCCTGAGGCTAGAGCATATACACAAAGTGCCAGAGACAGCGAGAAAGCCAACGTGGCTGGAACTAAGCTAGTGAGGGGGTGAGTGGAAGGAGAGGAGGTCAGAGAGGGGTAGGTGGATGGGATTGTGGTAAGGATTTTATTCTGACTGAGATGGTAAGATGTTAGCATCATCCTCATCCTCATCACCGATACCATCATCTTCTTCATCACCATCACATTTGGCAATGTAAGCAGTCAGGGAGTCAGGTTTGAGAAAAGTCACCAGTAAAGGCATCATTCTGATTTTAAAGGAATATCTTAACAGACAATTTTGCTCTCCAAAGCATAAATGTACATTTTTTAGGGGTCACAGCGAGGTCCTGGTGAGTGGCAGTAGGAGGACCCAGGCACACCCTAGCTCTGTCCTAAACATCACCCCTTCCTGCTCAGATACTCAAGATGCTGTGCCCACAGAAACCACGACACCTGAGAATCAAAGGAAAACCTCCATCCTTTCCTTCAGTCAGAGGAAACTTCAAGGCTGGGAGGGCACTTTATAATATTCTGAGAAGGGTATTTATGGAAGGAGAGGAGGGGGGGAGGAAGAGGGAAAGGTGGGGAGGGTAAGGGGGTGTGAGGAAGAGAGGACAGGAGGAGGAGCCTTGAGAGGGGACAGAATGCTGGGATGACCACAGCCTCATCTCTCATCACCTCCAGAGCTTTTATAAGGTTGCCAGACCTAGAAACAAATTTTGCTACTGACAACAATTTTTGCTACCTGCGACAGATCAGACACATGTTCAGAGGTTTTAAAACCACAGCTTAGCTGCACAGAAAAGAATGACAGTTACTGTCCCCTTGCCATCTACTTCTCATTACCAAGCTGGCCTCTACACACGTCATTCTGCTGCATGTTCAGAAAAGTATGCTTCTAGGATTAAGCAAACAAGTGTGAAAGTCTCCCCACACGTCTCCAGATGGACCCTGGGTTCAGATCGGGATGTGGAAGCCAAGCCCACTGTTTGGCAGCTGAAGGAGAAGGTGACAGGGGCTGGCCATCCAGGAGGAGCTGCTCAGAGTGAGAAGAGGTTAGAGATGTAGCCTGCGTGACCCTGCTGAGCATGCCGGGGGCAGATAATGAAGGAGCTCCCACAGGCCTGATGTAATTTAATTTCTGTAGATACTTTTTTTCCAAATTGAAAACTGGATGTTATAATGTGATGACAGGAACATCTTATCCATCAAAGCTCTGAGAAATTAAAACACTCTATCTTGACTTAACATACTTTTATTTGTGGGGTTTCTCTTTTGTTTTTCATTTTAAAGGTTCAAAACCATTTTCAGGGTTGTTTGGATGAAAAAGAACACCCACTTTCCTTTTTAACCCACAGCTCCTCACAGCATGGACCTTTTCTCACAGAACTGCCTCCCAGCGGTCTCCCCATGTCCTACCTTCCCTCCACGTAACCCAATCCGCACCTCTGAGGGCAGCCCCGCATCCCTAGATGAGGACCTGCCACTTGCTCCTGCTGGGGCCTCTGGAAACACACAGGCTTGAGCTCCAGACAGGGAGGCCCTGCTGTTTACTGCGGCTCTGGCTCAGCACTGGCTGCTTAGGAAGGACCAGCGGGGTTAGTACTCAGGGCGCTAAATGCTGTGCAGGAAAATGAAGAGGGGGAGTGAGAGTGTGATCGAGAAGTGTGCAAGGTATGTTGCCCCTACAGAGAGGGCGGACAAGCATCTGTGAGGAGGTGACATTTGTGCAGAGAACCTGAACACAGTAAGGGCATGGGCCATGTGAATAGCTGGGGGAAGGGGGTTCCAGGCAAAAAGAACAGCAAGAGCAAAGGCCCTGAGGCAGGGTGTTCTCTCCTGAGTTTTTCAAAATTGGTTTTCATTGTGATAAAATGCACACAACATAAAACTTAGCATTTGAAGCATTTGTATATGTTCATTTCAGCGCAGTAACTACATTCACGTCATTGTGCCACCGTCACCACCGTCCATCTCCAGAACCTTTCCATGATCTGCCCAAAAACCTTTGTGCTCATTACACATGAACTCCCCATTCCCTCCAGCCCCTGCAAATACCTTGCTGCTTTCTGTCTCTGTGAATTTGACTACTCTAAGAACCTCATGAAAGTGGAATCGGACAACGTGTGGATGAACACTTGGGCTGTTTCTCCCTTTTGGCTTTGTGAGTAGCACTGCCATGAACACAGATTTCCAAACATCTGTCGAGTCCCTCCTTTCAATTCTTTTGTGCGTATATATCCCCAAAAATGGAACTGTTGGGTCATACAGTAATTCTATGTTTAACTTGTTGGGGAATCCCATACTGTTTCCCACAGCGGCTGCACCATTTTACACTCCTACCAGCAGCGCTTATGGGTTCCAATCTCTCTATCTTCTCGCCAACACTTGTTTTCTTCCGCCTGGTTTTCAGGAACAGCGAGACAGCCAGTGTGGCTGGATCAGGGTAGCCAAGAGAGACGGGGGCAGGAAGAAGGCCAGAGAAGTCAGACCATGAAGGACCTATAGTCGTGGGGCAGGACTTTGGCTATGACTCGGGGTGAGATGGGGAGCCCTTGGAGAGATGTGAGCTGTGGAAGATCCTAATCTCACTTATAATAAGGAAGGTAAGCCTCATGCTTCCAGCTCCAGAAGCACGGGGCCTCCAAAGCCAGCACAAACCTCCGTTCTCCTGAGCTGCCAAAGGGTTAAGTAAATGCAAACATGGGTAAATGCGGTGAAAGGAGATATTTCCTTCCCTGGCTGACACACCTGATGCAGGAAGCAGACTCGTGCACCCTGAGAATGAAAGGCCTGGCCAGACTTGTGCTTCGAGAAGAAAATGAACGTTGCCTGGACACAGGATGGCTTAGCACTTCCCATGTTAGTTTCTGAGAGCTACTGAACAGCCGAAGGCCCCATCTGTTTGCAATCTTGTTAAAAGGGCCTCGTGTGCTGGCGCCTATTTAAAATAATGCACACATGGAGTTTCTAAAATGAAGAAGAAAAAAGGCCCATGCTTCCCCTGCCGGCACAGCTTATGTGTTTATTTTGGAGCAGGCTTTGGGAGTTCTGAGACAAGACAAAGCTAATTTCTCTTCCCGAGGTTGATTTGCAAGTCCCCATAGGTTTTTGCTCCGAGCATTTAAGGCAGCTTGGTATGAACTGGTCACCCGTTCGAAAGTCCACTGTGAAATGTCTCCAAATTAAGGCTGGGCTCAGGAAAAGGGGGAGCCCAAGGACAACTTTCCTCATTGCAAATAGGCTGTTTCCCCAATTCCTCTTTCTCCATAGGGACTCGCATTTCTAAAGGCCAAATTTCTCTTCTTAAGTGCTCATTTTCTTCCCAACCGGCCCAGTAGTTCTACGACAGCATGACCCAGAGAGGGCTCAGAGCCAACCTGAACCTAATCCCCAAATGGGGACCACAGGGGTGGTGTCAGGAAAAAAGAAGCCCCCTGTGGTCATGCATTCGCATGTCAAGAAACCAAGGCAAGATAGTTTCTCTGTCCACATGCTGGGGAGCAGGCGGGCCATCTGAGCTGCTGAGCCAATGTCATTCTTGACTAACAATGGCACTTGCACATCCAGTGGCAGACGCAAAGAGCTGTGATGGGTCATTTCTGACTTCGCGGGCTCAGAGAAAGCACCTCATAAACGTAGAACCACATACACAGCCCCACTGAAAATGGCCTTGCATGTCTGGGGACTTCATAAATAGCTTCCCCTAAACCCGGGGCAGGGGAACTGCGAAGGAAACAAGAGACAGGACAGGCATGCCAGTGGTGGCCCAGCAGCGACAGCTCACGTCTTTTTCTGCATCTTCACCCCTGCTGCCTAGACTCTAAGGTCCCGGTTGACACTGTTTTGACACTGTTTGCACCTGGCAGTAGCCACGCCCAGGGGCAGTGACGGCAATAGTCACCCCAGTAGAAATGACAGCGACAAAAGCGGCAGCTGTGGTTTTTGGAGAGGGAGAAACACAAGCAGCGATCCTACTGAGAGCAAGACTATGGCAACAGAACTAGATGCAGTAGCTGTATGAACACCACTGGCAGTTCCCCTGGCAACCTACTAATCACAGGGTAGCATGCTTGTCACTGAATATCGTTCATGACATTTATCTTAGAATTACAATTTACAATAGTTTTTTGAAGCACTTACTATATGCCAGGCGCCGTTCTAAGGACTTTGCCATGTGTTAACTCCATTAATTCTGACAGGGACCCCATAAGGTTGGTCCTATTATTATTATTATTATGGCCTTTTTATAGCTGAGAGTACTAAGGTGTGGTGAGATTAAATATATTTTCCCAAGGTCACAGGGCTGGGAGGTGACAGACCAAGAGTGCAGACACAAGCACTGGCTCCAGGGTCCCTACTTTGAACTACTCAGTCAGGCTCCTCCCAACTGTGGTGGAACCTTAGGCCAGGGCAGCAGCAGGAGGGAAGCCGCGGTAGGATGACTTCTGCAGACAGTCTAAGGGAGGCCTTGGGCACGGTTTTGGGAGGTTGAAATGATTCAGGGTCTTCTAGCTGTGAGTCAAACCGAATAGTCATTTTTACTTCCACATGTGCATGACTATTGGGTTCTATACAATATTTAGTTGGAAGCAGGAGTCCTGTTTTATAAGGACTTAAAAAGCAGCCATGTGATGAAGCACTGGAGTTAGACAGGCGTATTACCGCCTCACTTTCTAATTTCTAATGCCTTGACAGCTCAGGGCCTGTCGACCCTGGAGGGGCTGCCTCTCACGGAGTTAGCCAGTTCCTAGGGAGAGTGAACAGCCCCCACAGAGAGCACCTTTCAAATGTAAGCCAGCGACCCAGAACCTGTGCTGCCTTACGGGGCTCTCACTTTCCAGGCCACCACCCCTCAGGGTCAGATACCAGACAACCAGGGACAGCTAGGGCCCCGCACTCCATAGCCTGCTGACATTACTCAAATTAACCAGTCCTAACCACAATAAAGGCTCTTGCCCAGGTTTCCCCCTGGCTCCTTCTGCCTCCTGACTGGCCACGGTGCTTCCTCATGTGCCCCCCCTCCCAACGTGGCCTGCTGTGCCTCCTGCTTTTAAGGTGACTATAAGTACAATAAACTTCCTTCATGACACTTGTATCCATGTCTGCATGTCTTACCATACTTGACTAAAACAAATGGTGGGTATCTTTACAACAACAGGCTCCGTCCAGCTTTTCGGGATTTCAGCCAACTCCGGGCTGCAGCTGGGCTACTGGGTACAGAGCCAGGGGCACGCTTCCTGGTGTGGGGTATGTGGCAAGGATCACCGAGCATGGGGTAAAGTAGACCCACGTTTCAATTCCATTCTTGGAACTTCCTAGAAGTTGGGGAAATGGCAGGAACTCCTGCCTCAGTGTCCTTGTAAGAATGAAGTAGAAAGTCCCTGTCTCTGTCCCTGTCCCGAGGCTCCTGGGATGGCTCAAAGGAGTGTGGAGGTGAAGTTCCTTCAGAGTGGTCTGTGAATTCACATCGTCACAAACTGGATGAATCCTCTCCTCCTGTCCTCAGGGTAGCAGGGGCATCCCCGCACCAAAGGTCTTGGCATTGTTTCAGTCTAGAATAGCGTTTCTCCACCTTGGCACACTGACGTTCTGAGCTGGGTAACCCTTGGTTATGGAGGCTGCTGTCTTCTGTAGCGTAGGATGTTGGCAACATCCCTGGCCTCTACCCATTGAGCCAGCAGCCTCCCCTTGCTGTGACAACTGAACATGTTTCCAGGCATTGCTAAATGTCCCCTGGGGGGCAAAACTGTCCCAGGTGCAAATTATTGATACAGAGAAGGCATGAGTTATTTTATCTATCTATCTGTCTATCTATCTATCTATCTATCTATCTATCTATCTATCTATCTATCTATCTCCTTCCAATATGCTCATCAGTTTGCAACCCCAGACACCCTTGTGCAGCACCAGGTCTCTAAGAAGCACAACTAGAAGACGGTTGCTTTTAAAGCAATGTCTTCCAGTTGGAGACAGCAATGATGTAGACAGCTCCCGGTTGGAGACTGCCAGAAGAGAGTTCAGAGCTCTGCTGTTGGTGGGTCTTATTCCCATGATATATTTACCAGCGGAGCTCATCTGTCCAGGATCCAACCACCTTCTCCAGAATTTACCATCCTTTTTAAGTAGGCTTGTATCAAACCCACAGAAAGTGAGAACTGAAAGTTCCTTTGGGGTCACTGAGTGGGTTTCATCTTGTGCCAGCTCTGGATGCTGTGTGCAGAATAATGAGGCTGCCCGAGGCTTGGCTGGGAAGCAGGTCTTCATTGAGCAATGGAGTCTGTTGTGGCTGGGGGAGGGCTAGCAGGTAGAAGACGCTCCAAGCATTTATCAGTTCCTCCTTCTATAAATGAGTCAGCCTAGATCCAGGGTCCTCTCTGAATTAACTAAGATGGACCATATTTTTCCAATGTGATGAATGTAGGAATAGTGCCATTACCACCTCCATTTTGCAAATAATGAAACTAAAGCTTAAAACATTGAGTCCTCTGCCCTTGGTCCCATAGGTAATGAGAGATAGAGCCAGGATTTGATTCCATGTTCTTCTGATCCAAGACACAGCTCTGTCCATCACACCAAAATGTCTCGAACTATCTCTTCTTTCTTCTGAGGCAACAAAATATTTTCCTCCACACAAATAAAATACTATAGAGTAGCAATAAAAATTAGTGAGAATGAACTGATTTATCTTCAGAAAATAATATGGATGGTTGGTTCGAAGAACAGACAGATGTTCATAGAAACAACATGTTTGGAAACCCAGACGCAGACCCTGAGGGGAAAGCCACTGCAAACAAGAGACCATCTAAATTAAGCATTTGCTTCTCCAAAGCCTTTGGGGGGACCACGGAGCAGGGAGAGGAAAAGAGAGATAGTGAGAAAGCCCCGCGGGTGCCTGGATGGGAAGGGCCTGGGGGGGCTGCCTAAAGGCTTTGGCCGTCATCCCATAGACATCCAGGAGCCTGGACGGGGAGAGCAAAGGGAGCCGGAGAAAGACCAAGGCAGCTGTACAAGAATAAGCAAATGAAGACAAGTGCTCAAAACTTGGTTCTGTCCATTGAATGTAAAGTTTGGGTTCTTGGCACTTGGCATCAGCCAGGGGAGGTTCAACTCCTCTGTTTCCCCTGCTGTTCCTGGCAGTGGAGAGGTGGGCTGCCTGCCTGTCTCCTCCCTGTCTGGACAGAATGCAGGCCCCAAGGTGGGGTGGGTGGGAGGTCACCTGGTACAGTTCCATCTTCAACAGGCGGAGCAGCCACCCATGAGCCCCTGAAGGGAGCCTCAGGGCTGTTGCTCAAGGAGCAAAGAAAGGTTCCAGGGGCACAGGTAAAGGGAGGTCAGAAAACTCAGGTGGGCTGTTCCTGGGTTCCGGAAAAACATCAATAAAAAAAACTGCTTTAGGCCAGAGGGAGAAAACTTTTTCCCCAGGTCTGGCTGGGCAACAAGTGAGTGGAGGGGAAAATTATGAGCTTTGGAACCAGGAAGACACAGGGCCAACCACAATTCTGTCAGCAACTGAGTAAATATAGATTTTATCTCTCCCGGCCTCAACTTCCTCATCTGGATAATAATGAGACACCTCAGGAGTTGCTGAAGGACTCACTATAGCAATATGTGGGAAATATTAGGGTGATGAAGAGCATGTAGCTAATCTTCAATAGTTAATTTTCCTTTCTTCCTTCCTTTAACATGTACTCAGGACCCCCAAATGGAACCTTGATGTCCCACAAGAAGGCTCAGTTCAGCTTCCTGTCTGGCACTGCCCTCTGTTCATTGCCAAGTTCTTCCTTTGAGAATGCCCAAAGCTGGACTTGGCAAGCAGGGGATGGGGTGGGGCATAGTTTGGCTCTACTAAAACCAACAGCATGACCTTGGGCAAGAAAGTGCACCGTGATGAGCCCAAGTTCTACAGAATGGTGAGAGGCATTCACATCTCAGCTCTGCCACTTGTGAGCTGTGTGGCTTTGGGTAGGACACTTAACATCTCTGAGCCTCAGTTGTATCAGTAGTTCCTTGGTGGGGTTGTGGTGAGGATTCAATGAATTTATACAGATGAACCTTGAACAGTGGCTGGCACATTGTGCTCACAGAATGTTAATGTCAAACATTGTTTTACTTGCATTGTAATGTTACTTCTTTACCTACATCATAGTGTCAGATGGGTGCTTTATCTGTGTTTTTTTACTGTGCAGAAGGATCTGGGTGGGTCTGTCTGCTGGGAAGTTCTTGTAGTAGATCCAATATTTTCTTTGTAGCTTATTCATTTTGCCCTACTTCAGGTAAGTTTGATAAATATTAAGCAGAGATTATGTATCTGGGTACTTGGATCATCAACTATGTACCTGAATAAGTGCCCAGTGCTGGTCTACCTACCGCATGCTACTATGATACTGTGTGTCTTTCTTTCACAGATCCTAATGCAGTCTGTAACTCTGTGTGTGGTGTGTGTGTGTGTGTGTGTGTGTGTGAGAGAGAGAGAGAGAGAGAGAGAGAGAGAGAGAGAGAGAGAGAGAGAGAGAGAGAGAGACCACGTGATTAACATCTGTCTCTCCCATTAGACTTTAAGCTCTATCTGGTCAGGGCTATAACTGTTCTTAATCACCACCATAGCCTGAGCACCTAATGTAGAGTAGGCACTGAAAAAGTATCTGTAGAATGAACCAAGATACTGTCCATGTTCCCTCTGAGCCCAGAGTCCACAGGGAGTGACAGGCAGGTGAACTAATAATTGCAAGGTAACCTGGTAAGTGTAATGGTAGAAATATACATGAAGTTTGTGGTTGCATGGATAAGAGGTACCTTGCCCTGCCTGGATAGAAGGAGTGGTCAGAGGAAACAGACATAATGCCTGAGCTAAACTTGGAAGAGTTGATGGCAAAATGTGGGAAAGGATGTTCCAGGAGGTGAGACTGACATAAGTAAAGGCATGGAGGTGTGAATACAGACAGGATTAGGGCAGGCGGGGAACCGCAGCAGTTTGCTGGGACTGCCATCTCTGCAGACAGTGGAAAGGATGAGGTAGAAAAGGTGGAGAGGGCTAGCTCACGGGGTACCTCATGGGCCAAGCTTAAGTCCCATGGAACCAATCTAATGCATAAGCCAGCCCTGTACACATGAGAAAAACATCACCAAGTCCCTGGATGTCATTTCTGCAAGTTACATCTTCCTAGGTAACACAAAACCTGGAGTTAGACTTTGAATTCCCGCTCTTTCACTTGCACACGTGTGGCTTTGGGTAAGCCATATAACCTCTCTTAGCCTTAGTTTTGTCATCTCTTAGTCTTGTCATCTGGAGGATGGGGGAGCTGATAGCACCTACTCTTCATAAGGTGGTGATGGGGATTAAATGAGCCAATCCGTCAAAAGTGCTGAGCACGTGCCTGGCACTCAGGAAGTGTGTGCTTAGAGACTTCCTATCACTACCAATCCCTTCTGAGCCCAGGCTGCACAGCTGTCATCTATATGACAATGCCACCCTAGAAAATTCTCTCATGTCACCCTCTACGTTCCCTGGGAGAAGTTGTTCGAGACAGGCTCAGCTTAGGCTGAATTCTAAAGTAAGTAGTGCCTTAGAAAAGCTCAAGTAGAGAGAGACACCGTAGGTCATAGACACTCATTCTCAGATATCAGCCTCCCTCTCTTTCCCAGGGAAATGCAGCCAGACTGGGTCTGATCCAAAAGGAGCCATTTCAAAGCACAGTCCCGTTGCTGTGTCCGGTTTCGGCCCCACTCCTCACCTCAGGAGATTCTGGTCAGGGTGGACTGGGAGATTCCTTAGACAATCTAATAGATTAGTTTCCAGTTTAGCATAACAGCCAGACAGATTTTTGCGGTGAAGTCATCCAAGTCAATTAAAAGGCATTTTTCCCTGCTGTGAGTTCAGAAGTCCCTTTGGTTCATTCCAGCTTTCTGGGATGTTTCATAATAGGTTCCACCCCCGGGTTAATTAATAACCCTTGACTCCTACTGAAATGCAAAGGCTGAAATCCTGTGTGTAAGCACATCCGGGCTGGGCTGCTGGCAGGGCTGGGAGGGACTGCGGGGCTCCACTCATTAGGGAGTGGGCCAGCTCCCAAGCGGTGGGGATGAGAGTAGAGCTGGCAGCAAACGTGAAGAATGGCCAAGCAAAGGCTGAAGGTCAAAGCTGGAGAAGTGGTAGGAGGATGTCAGGAGCGGGCAGAGGAGGGAGATCACGAGCAGTCAAAGGAGTCACAAGGCCAGAGAGGAGGTAGGTTGGGGGTACGTTGAAATGAGGGATGTGAAATGCATCAGGGCAAGCAGCCAGGACTCAGGTGCTACGTAAGATGTGGTTGACAGGGGCTTGCTTTTACATGATGGCAGCTCAAACACACCATGTGGGTCTGGTTCCATCCTAATCTGTTTTAAGGAAAGTGGGTCAGCCCTTTTCGAACACAAGTTACAAGTATGAGAATGAAGCATAAAGGGCCAAGAACACAGAGGCAAGAACATACATGCATTCACTTAACAGTTACGAAGGCTTTCCCCTGAACCTCATCACCAAGCATAACATTCAAGGATAGGATGCCTTTCACCCAATCCAGAGCTGAGTTTCCCAGCCTCTGGTCTCCTGCAGCCATTCCTACCTGGTCCATTTTCTAAAACCACTATCAGCATGTGCATCTTAAAAGTGAAAATGTTATCAGGTGATTCTGTGGCTTAAAAAGTGCAATCAGCATGTCCCCACTGCCTCTGGGACACAAGTTCTAGCTGCATGACTGGCTACATAATGCCCACCCTGAGTAGACTGTTCTCTCCTTTCCCAGCATCCTCTCCCACCACCCCTTCTCATGCACCGTATTCTCTGGTCATTTTCCCCACAGGTAACAAGCTAAGGTTTAAAACATGCTCTTTGGCTGAGAGGTCTGATGTGCATATCTGCCCCCTTCTCAGCCTGACACAGCTAATTCTCTCTCCCCACCTCCCCATTTAGCATAGGCTTCTCTGTGAATCCTTTCCTAAGAACATTCCAAGGCAAGGTTGATGATCCCTCCTCTGTGCTCCACTGCACTTTGGACACATCCCTATGACAGGCCTCCCCACAATGGGTCACAGTGACCACCCAATGTCTCTCCATCCACCCAAGGAGAACACTTTGAGAGTGGAGGGCTGTGTCATTAAGGCCAAGTACACAGCAGGTGCTCAATACGTGTTTCTGGAACAAAGAAGCAGGTTGGGATAAGACAAGTTTTGTTTCTTTTTATTGCATATTCCTCAAGAAGTTAAAGAGCTTATTGAGTTCTCCTTTAGAATTTCCACTTAATTCCCACTGGAGTCTCATTTATCTGATACTAACGGGGACAGGGCAGGGGTTGATGCAACGGGGTGGCAGTTAGAAAGGGTGGATTACCAAACATAATAGACAGAGGCTAAGGAACTATGAGCTGGACTTTCCAGTGCAAGAAGACGGACTTGCGTTCATTCCCAATGCTCCTTTTTTCTCACCGCAACTTAAGGTGCTAACAGGTGGTACAGCCACACCAGGGGGGATGGCCCCAAAGGATCACCCAACGGCCAAAGCAGTCCTGTTGCACTCAGAATCAGCAAGGCTCATCCAACCATGGTCTCCACATCCCACACACACTGCCCTCAGTGTTCAGCGCCCTCCTTTGGCTATTAGCTGTTGCTCAGCTCTCCATCCTAGACTAGCCCCTCCCCAAAGAAGAAAGCCTCTTGCAGGTAAATGAGGAAAACATGGACTTCATGACTAGAGCATTAGATTAATTTGTTTCTTATTAAAACCACCAGAAGAGACTAACAGCTTCTTCCAAGAGGGAGGGAAAAGGCAACATTGGCAGGTGGGGAAATGCAGCAGGAAAAACAATGCCACAGGAGATGGGAGCCTGGGTTCTCTGCACTTTGGACTCCCAACAGTAATCTGATGTGTTTGCCTGGTCTAGTCACTTCTCCTCTCTGAGCCTCTAAAGCTGTTAAACAAGGAGGATAGATTAGATCAGCGGTCCCCAACCTTTTTGGCAGCAGGAACTGGTTTCGTGGAAGACAATTTTTCCCCGGACCAAGGTGGGGGATATGGTTTCAGGATGATTCAAGTGTATTACATTGAAGCTCACCCCCCTGGTCTGCTGTGTGGCCCAGTTCCCAACAGGCCCGAACGGGTACCAGTCCACGGACCGGACATTGTGGACTCCTGGGTTAGATAACCTTCAAGGCCCTGTTCTGGCTCCATCCTTCTATGACTGTACCATATCGTCCATCCACTCCCACACTGACTCAGAAACATTGAACGCCTCGACCAGAACCTGCACTGTCTGCTGGTGAAGAGAAGTCAGAAGTTTACACCAAGTGCTAGTGACCATTACATGTCAACGGGAAATATGACTGGACATATGTTAGTAAAAAAATACATATTAAAATACACCATGAACTTTTGATATTTCTTACCCTCCCAACTAGACAGCAAATTTCTTACAACATGGACTACATCTTTTTCATTTCTGAATAATCCCAGAGACTGACACCTAGAAACTACTTAAGGTAAGTGTGTTCAAGAATGTGAAGGTCATCTTGAAATAGCTGTAACACTTATTGTGTACTCTCTACATGCTAGTATCTGTGTTGAGTGTTTTAAGTGTGGTATTTTCTTTCAACCTCACAATGTTATAGGTATATTTTATTTTTATTGGGTTGGCCAAAAAGTCTGTTTTTTCTGTAAAATAAAAGACACATTTTTTGTTTTCACCAATAACTTTATTGATTTGGATATTCTGAGTATGTTGGCTATCTCCCGCTATTGGCTTCTAGTGGGTAGAGGCCAGGGGTGCTGCTGAACATCTTCCAGTGCATGAGACAGCCCCATAGCAAGGAATTATTTGACCAAAATGTCAGCAGTACCAAGAAACTTCACAAACCACTTTTGACATTTTCAATAAATTACAGCACCTTCTTCACATGCTGCCCAAATCTTTTTTTGTGTCTCAGTAGCATTTTTACCTTTCTTGAGATAATAAAGTCTAATACACCAAAAATGTTGTGTATTTTCTGCTATCTTCAATGTTAAAATGGCTGCACAAAAATTCACCAATTTTGATGTTTTTTTTTAAATGCACACTGATATAACAGCTGCCACAATACAATCTAACCAAAATTTTTTACATGAAGTTAAAGACAACTAAGCACTACTAGAGCCATTGTACAGAAAAAAAAAACAAATGGACTTTTAAGCCAATCCAGTACTATTATTATTTTAATTTTACATATGAGGAAACTGAGGCACAGAGAAGTGAAATTACTCAGGAAGTGGCAGGAACAAGACTGAAATCCCAGTGGTCTGGCTCCAGAATCTCAGCTATTACACTATTCATGTAGTCTGAGGACATACAGTTACACCTAAAGACAAACAGTGAGTATTTACTCTCAGGAAAAACAGAACAAACAGCATTGTTAACAGGGGGCTAGCAGCAATGTTCCAGAAATATTAAATACTGAGGAAGAGCCATTCAGAGGAGCCTTTTGCTGAAAGAATGTCTCATAAGAATTT
Organism: Macrotus californicus; assembly: GCA_007922815.1. NCBI lineage: Eukaryota > Metazoa > Chordata > Mammalia > Chiroptera > Phyllostomidae > Macrotus > Macrotus californicus. The sequence continues at coordinate 74,233 of VMDR010000397.1, read as the reverse complement.
GTAATTTTCCAGTAGATCAAAAGAGCAGGGTGAGGTAGAAAGAGACAGTGGAATTACAGGTTCAAGCAACCCGAGGAAGAGGGAAGAGGCCAAAGCTTGATACAGACAAATTCAAGGCCCAACATACACACCGATGGGTCTACTCCGTTAAGAACCAGACCCCTGGAATCAGCTGAGCCTGGGTTCAAATTCCAGCTTGCCCACATTCTTACTTGCTGTGGGACCCTGCCTGGGCAATTTATTTAAGCTCTCTGGGCCTCCGTTTCCTCACCACAGGCACACTGTGTGCGTTAATTGAATTGAAGCACGGGGATTACTTGACACGGCACCTCGCATACAGTAAATGTTCAATAAAAGCTTCCTACCGTCACCATTTCTATTGTACCTCCGTTTCTCTATTGTCTTCTTGAAGTAGTGAGCCTAAAAATAGATGCAGGAGGGTGATAAACCCCCATTAATCAATGCCACGGCTGAGAGAAACACTTGCTTCTCTAATGAGTTATGTTTCAGCTAATCCACCCTAGTGGCCCACCTGCTTTTTTGATTCCCCCAGCTGGTTCTTAGATTTGAAAAGAAAAAGGCTTCCATGGAGACCTGCACGCTTTTAAAAATAATACAAAACAGAATGTCTGAGGTCAGGGTAAGCCAAGCCAAACAAATAAATCTTGCAGGATTGTGTTAACAAAACAAGGCTTAGTGGATCAGAGCGGGTAGAGTTCTGTCGGACTCGGCCCTGCAGAGAAACGCCAGGCTCTGGTGAATTTCAAACACAAGGAGGTCACATAGAAAGATCGAGTTATGGAGCACTTCAGAGTTCAGCATCAATGCCTGGGCTGCATCCAGGAGAGCATTCTGCACAGGATGGACTCCAGAACCACGGGTCACGGAGAGTCCTAGAAATCTAGATCAGAAGGCTCTTATAGATCATCTCCACAACCTCAACGGAGGTAATTTGGCAAAGTCCATCAGAATTATAAATGTCCTCGGAGGAGACTCTGAGAAGGACATTAGGGAGTGCTCTGGGGAAAGGGAAGGAAGCAGAAGGAGAGGTCAGGCTGTACCGCTGTCTCAGTGGAGGGCTCTGCCAACTCGAGAAGGAACCCTGAAGCTCGGATGGCCCTTCACAATTGTTCCAAATTGGGCTCAAGAGGCCAAGTCTCTGTACCCTGCGCTGGCCAGTTATTGAATACAGTTTCCCCCAGGAAAGAGGTGTGACCTTAGGCAAGGTAGCTCTCCTCACCTGTCTCATGAGCCACTTCTGAAAGCGGGCTGCCCACAGAGGGCTGCCTTCTGGGGGGACTCCTGCAGCTGGGGGGAAAGCTCCTCATTCCTCAAAGTGCATTACAGCACTCACCACCTGCAATACTTTTGGAACTAGTTGTTGAATTTCTAGGAGAGAAGCCTATGGTGGTTCAGCCCACATGCAGGTAAAACCTGGATCCAAATCCCTCCTCTGTCACTCATTTCAAGCAGGGTGTTTAACATTTCTGAGCCTCAGTTTCCTCACCTGCCAAGTGGGGAGAGTCATAGTACCTACCCACCTCAAAGAAGCAGAAATAGGAGCATGCATGCAAAGTGATTTTCGCAACACATCTGGTTTTTGTTCTTGAGGTCTGCCACAACTGGCAGAAAAATGTGGTAGATAAGAGGGGGGCTCCAGTGTCAGACTGCCTGGGTTTATAAAAAGGCTCCTGCCAATTATACGTCAGTAACCTTGGGAAATTAACTTATTTCCTCTGCACCTCAGTTTCTGTAGAATGGAGGCAATGCCAGTGCCTATAAACACAATAAAAAGTATTAAGCCTTGTTTTGTAAGTACAGTCAAACCTCGGTTCTCGAACATTTCCCGTCTCGAACAAGTCCGTTCTCGACCAAGTTGTTCACCGAGAAAATGTCTCAGCTGTCGAGCAGAACTTTGGTTCTGGAGGACCCGCCAACCCTTCCACGCTGATGCAGTGGAACTTTGGTTCTCAAACTTAATTTGTTCACTTTGGAATCGAGGAAGTAGACCAAGAGGGAACGGGGGACATTTCTATTTCACCAATCAAGGAAATGCTTGGGAAATGGGGAGGAATGCAGAGTGTTGTTGAGAAATATCACCCTGACAAAGGAGTGGCAAACCGTGCGGTAAGCTTGTTCAAGGACAACACACTGCTTCACTTCTGGCAAGAGCAAACATCGCTGGGCAGGTTTTCAGTGAGACAGGCCCAGTGAGCTCAAAGCAAGTTCTAGTGGAGCAAAGAGACAAAAGAGGGAAAGAACCCCAGAAGGAGCTACCTGTCATTTTCACAGGAGGCAGCTCCCCTTCCAAACAATAACATCCATCTGTGCCTCCTCTCCAGATTCAGTCATCAACAGCAGTAAAGGTAAGCTCCAGTGCGCACATAAATTTTCAATTTTTACTGTACATTTTACTTTCTTTTTTTAACTTTTCATTTGCATTTCATGTCGTTTTTGTTGTTAAAGTATTTACAGATTAAACAGTACATTAGACATGTACTGTATATAAGAAATATTATAACAAAATCATTTGGGGGTCTGCAAATGGGATATTAATTTAATTTACATTATTTCTAATAAAAATGATTTCTTTTTCGAAGAAATTGCTTCTCGAACAGCCTTCTAGAATGAATCAAGTTCAAGAACTGAGGTTCCACTGTACTGGACGGATGGCAGCTGTTACTGTTTTCAACCACTCATTGAGGGGGTGCAGATCTGCAAAGAGTAGACTGGGTCCTGTCAGAAACTTCTCTTTTTCTGGACTACCCATCTCCAGATCCTCACGATCACCCTCCTGCTCATAGATGACCGTTTTCTTGCTCTGACCACTCTCTTCAGAAGGCATTCCAGGTTACCAGTACCCCTTACAGTGTGACACGCAGCCGGGTCCCTCCCTAGAGTCTGACCAGCACAGTGTGTGTGTGTGGGTGTGTCCCATCACCTTTGTGTATTCCGAATGCTGTACTTTGATTACGCAACCTGCCACAGCATCAGGTTTGGGAATATTAACAACCATAACCATAGATTACTGAGCACTTAATGGGTATGTCAGAAACTATGCTAAGCATAATACATATCCTAACTCATTGAATCTACATGACAATTCTAGGGGGTAGAAATTATATTTCTTAAAAGATTTTATTTATTTATTTAAAATGATGATTTTCATTTTGTAGATGAGAAAACAGAAGCTTAGAGATGTTATATGCATAAGTGGAAGGTCAACACAGCTAAAATATGGTGGAGCTCAGATTCTGTCTCTAGTTATCTTACTCTGGAGACACAATCTTCACTGTAAATAGAGTCTACACCGTGATACCTACCACAAATATTAAGAATTTACTCAACTCAAATCTTAGGTCTTTTTTTTTCATATGATTTTAACAAACTAACTCTTCCCAATCCTGTTCCTCTTCTGCTAAGTTTTTGAATAGCACCTTATAGCATAACCTCATTCAATTTGATTGCATCAAATTTAATCCAGTATATTCTCTCTCCCATTCAGCTTCGAGTCATTGGCAAATGCAATTTCATAAATTGCTGCTAAGAAGGAGGAGTGGAGCAGAGCCAAGGGCAGAGCTCTTTGGCAAGCCGTTAGACAAATTTCTCTCAAGGTGTATTTCTATCAAGTAGTCATTTCCTAATGGGGGTAATGTTTGACCTATTACCATCCCACCAAACTGAATGAAGATCCAACCTCCATTTCTCTCTCTCATTGATGATTATTTCTCGAACTACTTCATAGCGTTTAGGGTCAGTATCTACAGCTAAGATTCATTGATTCATTCTAAGAAAGGTTGCCCCAGGAAGAACTGTGGATGGAAGGCAAATGGGTATGAGAAAAATATATGCACGACTCTAGGATGGTCTTGAGTGTTAAAAATATTTGAGGGAAAAATCCCACTTTTGCTTCCGGGAGACATTTAAGTTGAGGAAATATATAATTTGAGGACAAGAGGTTAACAGAACTCCAACCACCAGCCTTCCCTGGGATCCACACACATCTGTCTAATCTCATGTCAACCTCACCAGGACAGGCTCAAAGGGAACCTCTGGCACTGGTATGGAGGAGGGCTCGTAGAAGGACTTTTGCCTCTGTCTCCACGTGCTGGGACAAGGCCCTGTCGTTCCTTATGCTTTAGCACCTGTAGTAACATCGAGGAGAGACTGACCATGGTAATCTCGGCCTTTTTTATTAGAGAAGAACGAAACCCAAGGCTTCTCTCATTAGCCCTGCTCCACTTGTCATGCAGAACTGTGAGCCTACTTGATATTAATCCATTCATCAACCTCATCACTAGTCCCACAGAGGGGAAACTTGTACCCTTTGCCTCAAATATAAACAGAGGAGAGCTGGACATGCCAAGCACCCTGGCCAGAACCTCTCACGCCCTACTAGGACACCACTGTGAGGCCCTGCAGAGCCAGCAGGGCATTCTGGGTAATGGAATGCAACACTATGCAGTTCCCCCACTGGCCTCCTCAGGGTGTCTTGATTTCTGGCTCTGCAAGAGCTGAGGCAAGCAGTTTTTGAAATGGGGGGAAAAGGGTGGAGAGAAGGGGCGGAGGCTTTCTCTAGGCCAACCACAACTAACTCATTCACTCTGTCCAGCAAAACCCAGACAGTGCAATTATCTGGTTAATTTGGCCTTTAGTTGGGAGACAGACTTCCAAAATGTGAGGCCAGCTCAGACTAAACAGTGGCTTCCATCCTGAGACTTCTCCCAAGCGCTAGAGGATGCATATGAGATTCCTGGGGGTTGCTTATGTGACCCACCCATTGATCCAGATGGGAAAAAGACAAACAATTCAGACTCTAAGATGAGGTTTAGGAAGACATGTCTTCCAGGGGAAAAATGTCCATATTATCTGCTAATTGGTCTCCTGGCTAATTTGTCTTCTGGCTTCCAAGGAGGGGGATGGCTGGAAGTCAGGAGTACTCTAAATTAGCCTATGTTTTCCAGTGTGACTGTAGCCCTCACAGACTGGCCGAGTGTCCCCAGAGCCTCAGGGTGAGTTATTCTTCGGGCAATTCCCTTGGATGCTCCCACTCATAGGTGTTGTGCCCATAAGCTGGGCTGGGGAAGCACTGATATAAAAGGGTAAAATTAAAACATGCCTCTGGGGTTTACACAAATGGAATGAGACAAGGCTAACTAAGCTGACAACGGAGCATTTACCAGATGGTTTATGGAAAACTCAGATTTTTGAAGGGAGATTAAAGAGCAGTGATTTATCTCCCTTGGAAACTGACAAACAGCCTGGAATCTGTGGAATCTGTAAGTTATTATTCAGCAAATATTTGCTTCAGTTCTAGTATGTGCCAGGCCCTGTGCTACATAAGAGCGAGAGCTGGACAGCAATGGCCCCTACCCGCAGGCAAATACTCCCACATCTAAATATGTGGTTATAAACTCAGATAAGGGCCAACAAGGAAGAGCTGGGGTTACCTGATTGAGATCGGGGTGTGAGGGCTCAGAGAAGGAGTCTTTGAGGAAGGGCTTTTAAAGTTAATACTTTTAAGAATCTAACTTGCCTTTCCAGAAAGATCCCTCTGGCTTCAGTACAAAATATGAATTGGAAGTGGGTGAAAAGATGGAGTTGGAGGCTGTTGACTAGGAAGGTTGGATGAGAGCTGCTGATGCTGGCTCAACCAAGGATCTAGGCACTGAGGATGGAGAGAGGTGGACAGGCTAGAGAGTATGCTCTGTGGAGTCAACAGGATCTGGTCATTGAATGGGCATAGTGGCAGAAGGAGAGGGAGGCATCCAGAAGACTGTGATGAGGTTTCTGGCTAAGGTGGAAGGTAGACGGTGGCACCCTTCACTGAGAGAGGAAACTTGGGGCCATGAGTAGGTTGGGGTCAGGGGAACATGATGTGTCCTGTTTTGGAGTCAACCAACCTGGACTTCCCACCATCTCACACCCTGTACTTCTGGCCTCGTTGCCTTTACTCACACTGCTTCCATCTCCTATGCTCTTCACGCTGCCTCCACTTGTTGACAGCATATCCATCCTTCAAGATTCATTTCAAATACACCCTCTCCTTGAAGCCACTTCTGATTCCCTCAATTAATGTGGCCCCTGCTGCCCAGAGTGGTAGCCTGGGGCCTCTCTCTCCTGGATTCCACCTGTGTGGAGGTTCTGTGAAGACTTACCTTGCCTGCTTTTCTAGACCACAAGCTTTTTGGGACAGAGCCTCTGCTTCTATATCCTTGTTTCCCACATTAACTAGCTAGCATACAAGATGTCTGACAAATATTTGTTAAGTGAACAAAAATAACCTGCTCTTTGCGATGGAAGGAAAACCAGTAGACATTGGACGGACTTGAAAGCCACAGGATCACATTGAAATGCAAGCAGTAGGTGTTTTAATATGAAGCCAACTCAAATTTGATGCTCAGAAAGGCTTTCTGTTCCTCCAACACAGCAAACTCAAAGAGCGCTGAAAAAGTCCACCCTTCTACCTTTTTATTGCACTTTTCTGAGTTCATTATATTAGCAGGGAGCTTTCCTATCTTACTGTTTGTCTATGATGATGATAATGATGGTAATAAAAGGGTAACATTTACTAGGTGCTAGTATATGCCAGGCACTGTTCTAAGTATTCTTCATGGACTAACTCACTTGATCCTCACAGCTACCCCACAAAGCTGATGCCATCATCACCCAATTGCATACATGAAGAAAATGGGCTGCAGAGAGCTCAAGTATTACTCCATCGAAGTCACAGTTAGTTGGGATTTGAACCTAGAATCTGGCTCCAGAGCCCATGCTCTGACATGCTAAAGCCAAGCCCTGGGTAGGTCCCCAACAAGCATTTACTAAATGAATGGAGGAGCCTTGGATCTGGAATCATATTCTGCCATTGACTTCCTATGTTTTTTCCCCCCTAAAATGAGGGAACTGGATATTGATATTAATGCTAATAATAAGAGCCAATATTCATGATTCTAATCTCCTTTAAGGTTTTAAATAATTTGATCCCAACAAGGATACAAAAATATACAAAATAATAATATAAGAGGAGGATGGCACAAAGAGAGTAAGTCAGCTGCCCAGTACTCAGAAAATGAGGGAGCCAGGATTCAAACCCACCGTGCCCCCAGCCCGAGTAGTTCCCTGCATGGGGGGGGACCATGGCAGGGAGGTGGGGAGGTGGAGTAATGGAGCAGATGGGCTTTGGGGCTCCCCACACTGATTTCCATCAGAGAAGCTCTACTTGTCTCTATTTTGTAGAATGGGCTCCTACTTGAGATCGCCTTTGAAGGAAGGTTCTGCGGCTCACACAAAAAGATTGAAAACCATTGGACTAAATAATTCTGCAATTTAATGAGACTCCCAATATAAGCCAGAATTTTTCTGGTAATCTTGGTTCGTTATAGCCACATGAGATTGGGGATCAAGGTCGCTCTGAGGAATGGCTACAGCTGTAGAAAAGGTTAGGGTGATAGCGCTCAAGACTCTGCTCCAACCTACCTGCTCCACTCGGATCTCAATCTCTCCATTCGCCTTCTTTCCGTGGAAGTACTTGGCCCTGTGAAGGAAAGGAAGAAATCTCTGAGTAAGGATGCAGACTGCTTTTCTCTTTTCTCCCATCTCCCAAAGGTCTTATTGCCCCCAGAGGTGTGTACACACCCAGACACATTCTCTACCAAACTGCTCTCACCTCCCACCGTGGCTGCTTCGTTTCCTCATTATTTATACATATTGTGTGGGAGATGGGGAACAGCACTGGATGGGAGGGTGGGAGACTCAGGTTCTTGTTCTGCCAAGTTGCTTGACCTTCCCAAGTCTGTTTTATCCTCTTTGAAAGAATGAAATTCATACCTGCATGATCTATATCCAAGGGTTATTTTAAGGATCAAATGAGATAAAGGACCCTACATAAATAAATAGTGCAGAATTACTGTATTGAGTTACAGCCCATATACTTCATAAAGGACTTATTAATCTATCCATCTACTCATTTCTCTATTAGTTCATCTTTCCTGTAAAGTAGACTTTACTTGTTCCTTTGTCCTGCCATCCATTCACCCATCCATCCATCAACCATCCATCCAACTGCCCATCATCTGTCCATCCATCCATCCTTCCGTCATCTTTCCTCTACACCCCCTGCTTCTGTCTTCCTATTATCAGTAAATGGCATCCCATCTGCTCATTACTCAAGGCAGAAACATAGACCTCATTCTTCTTACCTCTTTCTCTCTCCCTGTCCCCATTGATTCTACATTCTAATTATTTCTCAAGTCCACCCACTTGCCCACTTATCTTTAAGGCACCCTAGTCTTGGCCTCCTTCAACTCTCTTCTCATATAGATTCTCTTGTCATGCTACTTTTCTTCCATAGTACATAATACAATTATAATGAGTAACTGTGTTTAGTATGTGTGTTGCACTACACTATCACACAGTTCCTGAGGGCAGGAACAATCAACCTTATTCATCATTCTGTTCCCATTAGCTACCAGAGTGCTTTTTACACGCAGTGCGAGCTCAATTAATGATTGTCGGAAGAGTGAATGACTGAAGAGATAGATTAAAGAAAAACACACTTGTTTCCTGTACTATAGGCTTTAACCAATCGTCTTTCTCATTTAATGCTTACAAGCACCATAAGGTGGGCATGTTTGTTTCCTATGGGCAAGGGCACTGAGAACCGGAGAGAAAAAGTACTTCACCTAAGTGGCTTGAGTCCTTGTCCTTCTAATTTCATACCTATGTTTTTGCTCACCCTTGAAAAATAGCAGTGAATGTTAGGGTACTCCTGGGTTTAGATGTCCTCCCTCAAAGCAAAAGTAGCAAAAGTTTCCATTTGCTTTTTTTAATTGTTGATGAAACAAATAGTTCTTAGTCACTTGCTGCAATCTGAACACTGTGTTAATAAGCATTTCCATAAACCTTTTCTGGGGAAGAAACAGCTTTTGATCCCAATACACATATTCTTCTTTTTTTCCACAGTAAGAGAGTTTACAGATTGGTACCCAGAAATATGTATATCCCAACTCTCCATTCAGCTAGGTATGCATGGCCATGAGATTAAGTTCTAATGAATATTTTGTAATCACTATATCCAAGAATCTTCTTAGCTTCTTCCATTCTTTTCCCTGGGACAGCAATGTTGCCATGCATTTTCTTTTCATCCTCTCATTTGTGAAGGGAAGAATTCTTTCCACAAATTCTCTGACCCAGCTTCAGTCTGTCTACTTCTAAAGTCTGTCTACACTTACCCGATGCCATTGGAGCCCCTCTCTTGCCAATACTACCTGCATCACTGACTGATGGTTCTAATATTAACACCCCTTTTTCCTACAATGTTCGCAGGTGTAGATGTCAACAAGGCAGGATTTTAGTGGGATAGGAGCTGCTGGTGTGACCTGAAAGCAAGATTTTGTTTTCTATTTCTCCCAGGATGGTCTTAGACAAAATGTGTGTAAAGTCAGCCTCATGCAAAGGGAACTTTTTCATGTAATTTATGGATTTTATTACAAATCCTCAAAAGGTAGTGTCAGCAAACTTCAGACACTGGGATAAGCCCATCCCTAATGTTTTGTGGGACCTGGGGCAAAAGAATAAATGGAGGCCTACATCTCATTTAAAAATGATCTATAAAACTAGCAAACATTTAAATAAAATACATCTGTCTTCCCTCCTCAATAAATGCAATTTAATAATTTTCTAGAAGGGTCACAATTTAGACTTCTCAGAATTCTTGGATTTCTACCAGAACACGGCAACATGGGAATTGCCATCTCTTGGTTCCCACTGACACCCCTAATTCTCCTTACACCCTCCTCTCTGTCCTGCAGATGATGGGGCTTCCTGTGCAGGCTCATGGATGGCCCGGGCCACATGGCCAAGCTTTGTCTCCTCACCTGTGGCCCCATCAACAGTTGTCCCTTGGCCATGCCTTGGGAGGATGGACCAGAGAATTGGCCTATACAGCCCTGGAGTTAGGCCTGGTCCCTTTGGGTAGGGAATTCTACGGTGCATGGTCCTAAGGGTGCAATTTTCAGGGCCCTCCTCTACTGTTGGGAAGGGAATAGCTTGTAAGGGTCACAGCAGGACTTAGGTCAAGTGTTCCTCTAGTTTGGGTTTAATAGAAGTACTGGGTGAGCCTGGGACCTCAGAATAGTAACTCATGAATGTAATCACTGCTATACTGGAAAAAACATGGATTTGGAATCGTACAGGCTTGGGCAAAATCTTAGCTCTACTACTCACTCACCACATGTTCTAAGACAAGGTACTGAACCCCTCTAGGTCCTAGTTTCCTCATCTGTCAAGTGGTGATAACATCTACCAGCCAAGGCTGTGGTGAGAAATCCACCTGATCTTTTATGTCACAGGGCAGTAGAGTCTAGTGGACTCAGGGCTGGACTGCCTGGATGCAATCCCAGCTCAATCACTCCCTTGCTTTGCAACTTGGGTTACTCACTCAACCTCCATGTGCCTCAGTTTCCACGTCTGGGAGGTAGAGATAATCCTGGTAGCTATCACACAGGGTTGTTGTGAGGAATAAGCAAGACAAGACACAGAAAGCACTTAGAACAGTTCCTGGCACATAGTAAGCTCCAAAGCATACAGCCCAGAGCCCGAAAAAGAATCAGCAACAATAGCAAAGAACTGTTGAGTGTTTAACCCTGTGCCTATGGGTGCCATGTGGTCTTACCCTCAGGGAGGTTACAAAACAGAATCACTATTCACCTCACTTTGATTCCTCCCATCAGTGCAGTAAGTGATGGATGATGATGAAAATAATAGATGGCATTGATAATATGAAGACCTCCAGCCCCTTCACGTGCCTCCTCCTATTTGAGCCTCATGTCAACCCTGAGGGGTGGTCAGGCAGGAACAGTCCCCACATGGTCCGGTTGGAGAAGTCCCTGTTCAAAGTCCCACAGCATTTCTAAGTGGCAACAATGAATGACACCTTATGTGTTAAAAAACTGGGGGGATTCAGTCCAGACCCTGTGGGTCCTTCATGATCTGGACCCTGCTGACCTATGGTCCATTTCTCCTCCACTTTTCTGCCCACCACACGGACATGCTTGACTTTCTGCTATGCCTTAAACACATCCTATGCTTTCATGCCTCTGAGCCTTTGCACGTGTGTTCTCTGACTAGGATGGCTTTCTGCTGGTCTCTGCGTGGCTGCCTCTTCGTATCAAGTTTTCCTTGAAAGCACCCCCCCCCGAAGAGGCTGGGTTAGGTGTCCCTCCTCTGGGTTCCCACAGAGTGCTGTACTCAACCACTATAATATGTATCATCCTGTGTTGTAATTACATGTTGTTTGTCTGCCCCCTCCCCCACACACTTGGTCTATGAGAGCCTGGAAACCCGAAACTGTGTCTCAACGCTCCCTGAATCTCCAGTATCCGGCACAAAGTGCCAGGGCACAAGGCACATGTTTAACAAATGTTTGCTGACTGGGTAAATGAATAATGTCTTCCAGGGATAGGGTATCCAGTCCTCAAGACACGTTACCGCCATCTACTGGTACACTGTTGTAATACACTTACGAAACTACACCAAGATGTGGGGTCAGATTGTGCAGCGTCCAACCTGCACAACTGGCAGCCTCGACTGGATTCTAACCTGGAACCCAGAGCACTCTGTACTATGCCAATACCACCCAAGTCGCTCCAGCCTTCAAAGGCCTCACCTTCCCAGGAGAAACACTTGTTTTGCCCATCTCGGGGGGTTTTACTGCAGGGCCTGGCAGACAGACGCAAGCTGAAGCTAAGGGTCAGGCGGTCCATCCCCCTGCCTGGCCAGGAGTCAGAAGTCTGTCTCCTGACAGGCCACACAGACTGCTGCCTCCTTGCCTGGGGCTCATTCAGGCTTGAGCTGCCTCTGAACAGCTCTTTCTGGCAGAAGGAAAGGTAGGGATGGTCTGGAATTCTAGATGCCTTGGGGGCTGGCGTTGCTGCCTCTGTAGTTGCCCGGCCATTTGACCTCAGGTAAAATGGATGGCCGCTGTGCTGAGGACTGTCTCCCTAATACAGATCTCTTCCTGATGCCCTAATAATGTTTATTCTTACAACAAGCTCCCCAAATATCCTGGCCAATCAGTCAAGTCCCTGGTCTTGGGAAGGAGGTGGGGGCAGCTCTTCACTCTACCAAGCTTCCATCTCTGCGGGTGGTCTCATATTTTACTGCCACATCAGAGGCACCAGGAAGGAGAATATTATAAAACTGGTGCTGCCTGGGGTGGGAAATCCCCATCTGGGGAGGCGGGATGTGGTGTGAGAGAAAGATTTATGGGCAGCGGGTACCCAGTTTTTCTCAGCTGCATCAGGGGCAGAGGGAAGAGGAGAATCAGCACAAACAGGATCCACCTGTGTCCAAGCAGCGCCCTTCCAATAAATCCGTCTGGGACCTAGAGTGGAGGTCTAGGCCTCGGCGATGCCCTTCCCAGGGAGGAGGGGTCAGGAACATTCTGTCTCAGGCACAGCCACCTTCCCACAGGTCACCCCTGTTGGGGGAGGGGGGAGGGGCAGGGGTGCAAGAATCCAGCTCCATTAAGGTAATTTCATGTTTCTAATGCAACACATCAGTTGCTCATTTGTGGCCTGGACAGAAGCAGGGGAGAAGGACCACGGAGGAGACCACTGAAGGTAGACACACACAAGGCTTTCCCAGTTAGCAAGACAGGGAGAGACACGGGGCAGTTTGGATGAATGAATTGGATGTGGCCAAAGCAGGACCTTTGAACACAGAAGTCCAATTCAGAGATCCAGTTCTAGTACCACGATTCACTCCCAGAATAGCTAGCCCTCCTGGCCCCTTCCCACTGCCAGAGGGGACCCTGCCATGATGGGGCAGCCTCTGCATATCTCCTTTTAACTTGAGGGCTCCAGTGGGTTAGGAAAGGGAGGGACCCACTGAGAGTAACAGACCCCTTGCCCCTAGACAGGGACCTACTAGGAACTGAGACCTACTGGCGTCTCACCCACACACCCACAGGATGTAACAAACATCCCCTCATTGGCTTCTGACAATAGGGAAGGAGATTTTTGTGGATAGGTTGGGTTACAACTCACATCATCTCTTCACTCCCTCATTTTATCACTGTTTACTGAGGCTTGTTTGGACTGGGCATCCTACTAGGCATGAAGGGAAAGGCTGACACAGTTTCTGCTCTTGTGGAGCTAAGATGCTCTTGGAAAAGTCCCAAAACTAAGCAGGTGAAAAAGAAATGAATGCTGTGAGTCAAATCCCAAAGTGACAGAGAACACACGCAGGGAGCAGGGGAGATCTGGCTTAGGTTGGCCAGGGAAGGCTTCTTTGGAAGACACTTAGCACACTTTTATTGACCACCTACTATGTGCCAGAGCCTGAGGCTCTAAGGAAACAAGGATGAAGACAGCATAACCAGAGGGAGAGACACATAAATGGATGATGACCACACAGGGCGTTAGCCCAAAGATTCAGGTCCACCCACCGAAGGGGATCCCAACCCAGTCCAAGAGCCAGGGGCTGCTTCCCTGGTGAGTGACCAGTTCAGTCATCAATCCATCCTCTATATGGTACCTATTCTTTGCCAGGGCCAAGGACTTCGAAGATGAACGTGGGAGGGTCTGAATGTGTATGTATGTGAGAACAGAAAAGGGGAAATGACTTAGGTAGATGCTGTGGGCACACAGGGAGGGTGATGAATTTTCCTGGGGCATATCCCTAAATGGGCAGGAAAAATGAGTGACAGGCATGGAGTGGAAGGTCCAGAGTTGAGGGGGCAGCTCTAGCACTGGCTGCGTGGTTTTGGACAAGCCTCTACTTCCTCACCTGTAGAGTGGGGACAGGAAAATCTGCGCATAGGGTTGTCATGGAGATTACATGAGGATGCAGATCTGAAGGCCTGCTAGCATGTGTGCTGCTCACCCATGAGCTACTAGGGTGGGACTTTCCCTTTCCAGGTAAAAGGGTGCATGGGCACTGCCAGCAATAGAGACAGACCCAGGTCCTGTTCAGCTCTACTATTTATTTCCTGGTGCTGCCTGAGACAAAGTCAACTGTCCCAAGTCACAGTTTCATTTGTAAAAAATAACATTACTAAGTCTGCCATGGGGCCCCCAGGAATGACATCCCTGACACATGGCAGGTGTTTAATGTTCATCTCTTTCCCTCCTGCCCTTCAATAGCATAGGTAGAGGGCTGGGGTCAGTTGGGTGTGTCCCTGGGGAAGAGACGTGTCATCTTCTCTCTCCAAGAAGAAGAAGGTGGCAGTATCTTCCTTACTCTGAACAAAACTCCTGCGTCATGTGTAGCATGACGGAAATCTGCATGGATGCTCCCTGGCACAGGCCTTTAGGGTCAACAAAGTGATCAGTCACCTACTTACTGTGACTGCAGAGATGGGCTAGAATGTCATCTCCCAGTCCCCACCCCTCTCCTCTCCAGTGACACAACACCGGGTCTCCCTCATTCCCACAGATATCTGAAAGTCCGCAACTTTCATTCCACTAAGAAGGTTAATATTTAGAAGCTAAACTGTTCCCTCAGCAAACATTTAATGAACTACTAAGAATTCAACCGAGGGAAGTTCTCATGGGAAAAGTAATACACTAGGTAATCATACCAAGGTGCAAGTGACTGATACACAATCATTCTAGAAAAGGGCATGGATGGTACATAGTGGATGAGAAGATGAGGACCCTGAGAATACTGAGCACACAGGAGAAGACTTATCTTCCCTCCCTCCACTTCTCCATCCATCTATCCACTTCTCCATTCATCCACTTCTCCATATATCCACACATCCATATGTCCATCCACTTATCCATTCATCCATCTATCCACTTATCCATTCATCCATCTATCCACTTATCCATTCATCCATCCATCCACTTATCCATTCATTCATCTATCCATCCATCCATCCATCCGTCTGTCCACGGTCTGCTATGTGCCCAGCACTGTGCCAGTCCCTAGGAACCACACTGAACAAAACAGCCTCTCTGCCATTCTGGAACCTACAGTCTAGCCAGAAGACAGGCCCAGAAGAGGTGCTAGAATGCATCTTTGCCCTGACTCTTGTCTTCTTTGTCAGAAGTTGACAACTGGCAAACCTCATGGAGTCCTACATCCTATTTTATTGGACTTAAATTGTATATTTCAACTTTGAAATAGAAAATCCATGTAAAAAATTCAGACTCCTAGCTTCCTTTGAAAATCAACAATGGCAACATCAGGCCCTTATTCCCACATGGTAGAAATTTGCTGAGTGGACCCCAGCTGCTGCCTTCAAAGGGGACATCAATTCTCACATCCAACACAGTCCCCACTGCTCCCTGTCATCTCATTGAAGCTGAAACCCAGGGGCAGATACATTTTTCATAGAACTTGTGCTGTTGTTTTCCAAATAGCAAGGAAACATTTCTCTGTGCCTATCCCTTTTCCTACCACCTGTCCCTTCACTCACCGACTGGCTTGTATCCTGTGAGCAGCTGCACAGGCAACCCCTAATTTAACTAATTCCATTCTGAAGATGGCAATTAGCTTGGTGCAAATCTTCAGGAAACACACACCTCTGCCCTTCCTGCAAACCCAGGGTGGGAGGTGAGGAAAATGACATGAAGCACCACACCCTCGCTTGCCATCACAGACAGCCTCCCTCCTGCTGGGGAAGCATGTCCCAGGCAGGCCACCACAGGCCCTAGGAGAAGAGACATTCTGTAATGAGGCTGGCATCTGCCCAGGGACCTGCATCCCCCAGGGCAAGGCTGTCACTGGGCAGGGAGAAAATCTGTAGGAACAGGAACAGCTATTACTAAAAAAGCCCATGGCCTGTGAGGGACTCCTTCAAAAGGAGATCATTCAGAGGGCCTGGGTGAGAAAACCACATTTTGGAAGACCAGGAAAGACTCACACGTTATATTTTTGAACTCCTCAGAGAAAAATCCAGGCAAGAGCAGGAAAAGTGACTGATGCACACAGTCGGAGAGGACAAGATGAAAAGTATCAGGCCCAAGAATCCTGTAAGGGCTTGTAGGCTGACCCTTTTAGAGTCTGAGCCTCCTCTGCATTACTCCTACAACATGGCCAGCCCAGCCATCTTGAATACCTGCACATGACGGGGAGCTCACTCCCTCACTGGGCAGTCCACTTGATCTTTGGCTGGCTTTTCCATTCTGTATGTTGAGCGGAAATATGTCTCCCTCTTTGTTGGCCCCATTGGTCCTAGGTCTATCGATAGGGAGCCACATGAAACAAGTCCTCCAACTCAACTGTCTCTAAACTTGGCTGGCTCTATATCATTTTTAAAAATACAGTTTCCCAAGCTGCGCTCCAGATATTCTGATCCAGTGGTTCTAGTGGGACATTTCACCCATTCCGACTTCTAGTAACAGCACCCCCATTGCCTCTCGCACAGCCTTGGCGGGACTTTGCCCAGGACACGCTGTGGAACCGGCCAGCTTTCTTCTTCCCCTGGAATTTGAGTTTTGAGCAGAGAGGCACGAGGCTGAAAGGAAACAAGCGACTTCCCCAGAGACTGCCCACAAGTCCCTGTCTCCTAGATCCTGGCAGAGCCCTGGGTCCTGACCTCTCCGAGACTCAGATCTTCATATTTTCTTTTGGTTCTATGAGCCTCCCACATATTCCAATAAATCGCCATTTTGCCCGAGTCAGCCAAAGGCTATTTCTCTCACAGACAACTCTGTCCAATACAGAAGGGGCCTGGGAGTCTGAATGCCGTTCTGATGGGAGCAGTCTCTTGGGGCCTGTGATCTCAGCCCAGTGTCATTGTTTGACTTAGGAGGAAACTGAGGTCAAGAGGAAATGGGCTCCATTGAGATCCCATTGAATCCCCAGGGAAGGGAGAAATGAGGAAGAAACAGCATCCATCAGATTTTTCCCCATATCCGCTTCTGCTCAGAGACATTTCCCCCAGATTTCCTAGCCCCAGTTTCAGAGGGTGAAGACTCTACCAGGGCGGGAGAGACAACTCTTCACTGTTTTCCCCTCCCTCCCCCTCTCCCTGCAGAGCTGGGGTAGGAAGCAGCGGGGGCACCAGGCCTCTGGATTGGATGGCTCAAAGACCTCACGGAGAGAGGTCAGCACTTGAAAAATTCCTCAAGTCAAAGGGCTTGGGGCTTGGGTGCCACACAAGGCCCTCACTGTGTGCGCACATTGTCCGCCTGATAAAAGGGGCTGGGCCTGGGAAAAAGGGAGCCTGTCTCCAGGCAACGGGGCAGGCTGCTGGGGAATGCCCAGGGCTCCTCCCCACCCCCAGGCACCAGGGCCAGGCCTTAGAGGTGGGGGGAGGGACAGGGGGTGCCCAGGGTGGGAATGATGAGTCCAGAAGTCCAGCGCCACTCCAGGTGGGGCTGCCTGGCCTGTGAGAGGCAGTAAAAGAAGTGAGGGGGATGTGACTTTAGGCCTTTCCTAGCTCCCTCTCCCGCCCGCCCCTGCATCTGCCTACAGGAAACAGACAGGGCCTGTTCTCGTTCAAGGAGTCTAGGGGTAGCAACGTGGTGGGGGGAGGCACAAGGACTGTGTTCCCCAGAGCCAACTGTCTTCAACAGAGAGGTGTGTGTCTCAGCTTTGGGCCCCACAACCAACTCCAGGAGGAGGCAACCGACTTCAGCCCCCATCGTCTTATCTTCAGAGGGCGTGTCTGCCAGCCTCCCAGCATCCAGAAACCCCTCCTCCAGGGCTTCTGGAAGACAGCCCTCCAGCAGATCCAGCTGAACTGAGAAGCATGCCAAGTGGCTTCCTTCTGCCTGGCTCCCAGTGCTATTATATTCACCAGCAATTAGTAATTGCAATTAATTGTTAATAACAGTTACCATTTCAGTGTCTGTTGCGACAGGCTAAGCCCGGTACCAGCCCGACCCATGCCACCTCTAATCTTTTCAATGACCCTTCACAGAAGACATGGCATGATCCTGCCTTCCAGCTAAGGTATGCGAGGTGTGGAGGTCAGACTTGCTGAAGGTCACTAAGGGAGAGAAAGGATGGGGACTCGATTCTGTCTGCTGTTTTGCTCCCTCCCTGCTGGTGACTGACAGTCCTCAGTCCTCATCAAAGGCAGGAAAAGCTGCTCTCTGAAAACGGGGTCATTTGCGGGGGCCTGGCTTGGCTCCCCAAACAGGAAGCAAGGAAACCCAAAGGCCAGCCTGTCACTGGGCCGTGTTAGCAGGGCTGGGCACTCTCACTGCCACCCCCATAAGTGGGGGACCAGATAAAATACAGGACAGCCAGTTGAATTCTAATTCCAGATAAACAACAAATAATTTTGTAGAGTCTGCACCAAACAGCATATGGGATATACTTATACTCATTGTTCATCTAAGTGCTAACTGGACATTCTATAGTTTTATTTGCTAAATATGGCAACTCCACCCCCAAGCCACTGCTGGTGACTCCAGCTCTGAACTCAAACCCTCCACAGGTGGCACAGTGAGAAGCAGAATGTCCTGGTCAGCATGGGGCCAATTAGACTCACTGCAAGGCTTTGAGGTGGTGCCAAGATGCCCTGCAGTCTCCATGCCCCCAAGGTGGAGGCTGGAGCCTTTGGGTTATCAGCTGGGCGAGAAGGAGGAAGGGGGACCTCAGGGACAGCATGGATGGACCCATCAGGTAAGGTTCCTGAATTCTAGAGCAGCTGAGTATTCTCCGAGGAAGACTCTCCCCCAGGGCATTCTCAATCCTGGACTTTCCGGTAACAATAAGAGCTTTAGCGAGAGTGTCCACTCACTCATTAAGGTAAGCTCAGAGGACACTGTGGTTAATCGAGGTGTAACCTCTTACGGGGGGGTATAATCTCTGCCTCTCGGAGCTTTTATGTCCTAGTGCGAGACCATGTCACACGCAAGCAAACTGGACACCCTGGAAAACACCCGTGAGGGAGAGCAGCAAAGAGCTCTCATGGGGGCCTCATAACACCCCCATGAGCTCAGTGATATGTGGTGAAGGCAGTGGCATCGTGACCCCCACGTTACAGATGAGGAAACTGAGGCACGAAAAAGGGGAAGCAGTTTGGCTGAGACCAAGAGCAGGTGAATGGCGGCGTTGGGACTTCAACCCCAACCGGCCACCTGGCAGCTCTGAGCTTGCTGCATTTCATCTTCTTTCCCATTTGGACTCTCTCGGGAAACATGTCTGACATAGGCTAGGAAGTCCCATCTTTCGCATGAAAGCACAGGGGAAAGGAACAGAGACCCTGCCAAGCTCCCTTGGTGATTTATAAAGAGGCAACAGTCCCAAGGCAATTTCTACAAAGGGACCAGGTTCCAAACCTGAGCTCCCCAGTGTCTGGATGGCTATAGGCCCCTCCTTGCCGCTGACACTTGAACATCCCGGCCTCCCAAGGGCTCCAGAAGGATGGGGCTGCCTGCCTTGAGGTGGAACGCTTTCCTCTGAGGGGGCGGTCACCAGGATCCTGTGCTTGGCTGCTGGCTATAACAAAGAGTCCTGCCACCTCGTGCCCTCCCAGATCTCAGATGCCTGTGCATGCAGGTGTGTGGGGTTCGATGTGCCAGTGGTCTCTCATGCAGCGCAGGGCCCGCGCTCAGGTGAGGGTGTGAAGAATGACAGGAGGACGGGCTGTGCAGCATGGTCTGAGCTGGACCCCATATGCCACTGGCATCCCTTTTGATTTGGGCTCACAGCCTCGGTTTTCCTTTATAAAACGAGAACAGTAATCGTGCTCTTACAGTCAGTTATTGGGAGGGCTAGAGAACCGTGAAAACCATCTCACACAGAGCTAGCCACGGAAAGGCACAAATGTTTGTCGTACGGCAGTGAGGAAGACATGATGCCATCCCCAGAGAGCTCATGTTCACATCTGTGTGGTCGCTCATTTCTCAACTGAGACTTTGGGCATCTACCTGGTGCCAAACACCGAAGCCCCAAACAGTGGTGGGCAGGAGGCATGGCGCCGTCAGAAATGCCCTGTAAGAAGTTAGTCTCCTTTGAGTACTAGACTAACCACTTTCCTGTTCTGGTTCCTTGAGCAGGTGTGTGATCTCTCTATGCTCCGCTTCCTCACCTGTAAAATGCACTGCCCGCCCACCCCCAGAAGTGCTGAGCAGTGGTCATGCTGGCAAAAGCTTAACAGCCAGCTCTACGGCGAGAGCTGAAAGCCCTGGTTTGTAGCATTTGCCAATTTCTGTGGTGCAAACACTCTCACCAGGGCCACCGTGACTTTCTGTTGGACTGAGTAACAGATGAGAGAAAAGGGGGATTTATGAATGCCACCAAGGTCATCCCATGGTTTCATTGTCATACCTTTATTCATCATTACCAATAACGCATCACCTCCGAAATCACTTTCAATCAACAGACATTTCCTAATGGTACAAGACAGCATCTAGGAGTAGGGGGGTGGGTGGTGGTGGTGGTGGTCGTGGGGACACAAACTCCCGTATGGTGTGGCATCTCTGGGTGAACCGAGAAATGCACAAGTGCAGCCTGTCTGTAGGCTGGAAGGATGGTAGTTTAGGGGTATTTCAAACCAAGAATCTTCCTGTCATGTCTTCCCCAACCAATAAAAGAGAAAAAAAGAAATCAAAGGGAAGGGTGAAGAATAAAAGGGAAAGTAACAACAGATCATTGTAGAAAAGGAACAGCAGAAAAGGAACAAAGCCACCGGTGAGGTAAGAGGAGAAAGGGGTTCCAGAGGCCCTGGAGGGAGGGGCTGGGGGACACAGGCTTGGCTGCTTCTATGCCCTCCTCACCCCAACACCCCCTTACCAGCCCCATCCCGGCTCCTGGTTATGAGCAATCTTTTTTTGTTTGTTTGCTTGTTTTTGTCATGATTAATGTTTTGATTATGAAAATCGAAGGTGGAGTTTTGACACATTCTGTGGGCAATAATAAAGATTTTTGCCTATTTTTTAAACAATCTCAAATATCTGCCTTACAGTTACCCTAGCATACTGGAAAATCAAGAGCCAAGATTTTATAGATAAAACTGAAGATTTTAAAACCAAGATAAAACCAAGATTTTATAGTAAAAACAGAAACCCCTCAACTGTGTGTACTTTATTGCCGACTCCTAAGGTAAGGTGAATCTCAGGTCCCATCCCATTATACCCATTAAAAGTTACCCTGGTTGGACTGGGGTAGGGCAGTGGCAGATGCTAATTGAACACTTCCTGTGTGTTGAGCACCAGGGATGTAAAGAAGAATAAGACACTGGCCTTGTTCTTGCAGAAGAGACAGCCACCAAACCGCCGATTATAATGCCATGTGATATGTGTTAAGTTACATAGGGGAGTGGTTGTTAGCACTGATGGCAGGGTGGGGTGTGTCAGGGAAGACTTCATGGAAGAAGTGACACCTGACCAGGCTTTTAAGGGTGAAAGAAAACTGGCCGAGTGAACAAGGGAGAGGAGGGTATTTTAGGTAGCAGGGAACAGAATATGCTAATTTTAGGTAGCAGGGCACAGAATATGCTAAGGCAAAAAAGGCAATGTTTGAGAAGTGCAAGCTGCTTGCTATTTCTTTGGAATAAGCAGTAAGGCAGGAAGTGGAACCGCATAACTAGAGGGAGGGCAAACAAGCTTAGGACTTTGAATTTGAACTTGAGGGCAATGATGTACCAGCAGAGGACTATAAAAGGGGATGCACAGAGGGCATGGGAGCACACCAATCAGATGTGTTTCAGCCAGACTACAACTGGGTGGCAACATGGAAGGTAACCAGGTGAGGCCTGAGTCCAGTGAAGCTGCTGGAAAATTCTAGGTAAGAGAGTAAGCCGAGTGACGGTAGGGCTAAAAAAACCTGAGCTTGAAATCCATGTATTTTATTTCTCCTTTCTCTTTAGTTTCCCGGACTGATCATCCCTCATACCAGAGGGCAGCACCAACTTTAGTTCAGACTTACTCCTGAGCCTGACCGTGGGGGGCAGCCAGTGAAGAGGGTGCTGATCCAAAGCTCCCCAAACACCACTGCCCTAGCTGGGCTTACCTCCAAGGGAAACCCCAAAGAGTGGTAAGATCTTAAAATGCTGAGCCATGAGTCCTTCTGCCCAGCAAAGTTGGCTTTGGGACTCTCTATTTCCACTCAGAAGATGCAAAGTCCTTTTCCCCAGGTCACTGGCCAGATACCAGAGCGTCCTTGTGGGGACCCTGGCTGGTTCACAGAGTCTGGGAGTTGGTCCCTACCGGGGAGGGGGGAAAGCAAAGCAGGGGGGTTCCTGCAACTCCTCGCCTGCAAGGAAGCCAGACTGCAGGACGGTCCTGGTTGGGGAGAGGGAAGACAGAGGACCTGGGGCTGAGAAGGGAGAAAACGGAGCAGCGTTGTTCCTGGTGGGTTTCCTCTGGGTCCAGACAGTGGAGCATCTCCCCCTTCATGATCATCTCAAAGCGGGAAGAAACTGGCTTTCCCCCTTTAACTACTTTTTCCTCTTGGGAGACAGTCCCACAACGAAGGAGAGGCTGGGCAGGAGCCTGACAAAGCCGCCCAGGGACAGTGGGGCTGGCCCGCCACCTGCTGGCCGCTCCTGGAAGCAGGGATAGGAATCTGCGGGGAAGGATCAGGATTCTGAGATGCCAGCATCCATTTGGAGAAAGTTGGGAATGTACTGGGATTACGAGAGGTTAGGAAGTTTGCAGAGAATGTAAAATGGAGTTCTGAATAAGAAGCTGATCTGCCTGCGGGCAGGAAGTTTCTGTCACAAACATCCAATGCATGCAGAGCCGACTCCCAGGTAAGCGAATGTGTCTCAGCTCCTCACTTCTTTTTACCCACTGAGGGGCGAGCAAAAGACTGCCGTTCTCAAGACCTGATTACACTGTGGGTGTAGGAACATGACTGAAACCCACTGGGAGAAGTTCCTTTAGCCGGAATTGTGTCCCACGGTGAGCAAAGCCGGAAAGTCACGCATTGGTCATGGCTGTGGCTGCAGCAATTGAAGACCAGAGTCACACTCTTCTTGGCTGAGGCCACTCATTGCATTTTGACCTCCCTCGTTGTGCCCTGACACTATGCTGCATGTTATGTGGGCACCGAGAGGACAGAGACCAGTAAGACCCAACTTTGTCACCCAGGAGCTAGCAGGGAAGAGTGACCAGCAGAAAACCTCAGCACATGGGGGAAACCCTAATCCACTCTGCCCAATATGGGCGTGCAGAGATTAAACAGGCAAGCCCCTGCCGGCCTGCTGTCAGAATGACTAGTGCCGCACAGAAGGTCACACTGGTCTCTGGTAATAATGTACACTGTCTACCAGTACTTTCCTATTAACTCAGGCTTTAATCCTATCTACATTTGTTAACTCTGCAAGGCAGGTATTACTATTCCCATTTGGGTGCGGTAACTTGCAAATGCCATATAGGTGCAACGGCGTAGAGATTGGATTTGAACCCAGAAAGCCTAGCTCTGAAGTCTGTGTGTTTAACTGCCGCACCATGCTGCCATTTATTAACTCATCCTTTGATGAGGAAGGATTAACTCATCCTTTGATAAAGAGGAAGGAACTTTCCTGACAAATAGGTTTTTAAGTGCCTATGCATCACCAAATCATGGCAAACCCTGACTAAGCCAGGGATAGCACAGTCAGCACAGAACACTCAAAGTCAAGGTCAGGCACTGGGTTAACGAGAAACAAAGGACTGGCAAAGACCACGCAGGCGTTCTGATTCCGGGGCGGACTGCCAGCAGGATTGCACAGGCAAGAGTCCCTGGAGGCAATGTCTCTGCAGAAATCATCCCCTAAGCTCAGAACCTAAAGACGCTGGCTTATATAAGCACAGAGGCAGAGAGGAACATGGCTTCCTGGTAAAAACCCTGGAGCAAGCAGACAGAGCATACTTGATCAGAACAGAGGCCATGCACAGGACCATACTGGTGGAGATGAAGTGATTTCTTGGCAGGAAAGTAAAGATTGACATCTGAGCCTGTTCAGGATACTTTAATGGTGACTGTCTTGAATATGCATTATGAACTATAAATGTCTTCCACTCGGTCACTCCCAACCTGAGTTAACTTCTCAAGGAATGAATGTAAGTGCCCGCATGCATGTTACCATAGAATAATAGTGCATCTGGTGTGCTCAGTGGACCAGATGCATTAATTAGTTCATTTGATACGTATTTCCTGGGTGCCTACTGTATGGCAGCCTTTGGAGACACAGGCCTGCAACCTTGCCCTCCAGCCGTCGGAGGCCATCCACGCCTGGGTGGACCGTCAGAACTGTCCTGGGTGGGGAGCTGCCACGTCTCCGCGTTTGCGCTCACTTCCTGGGCTGCAGATTCTATGAACAGTGATATTTATCACCTGTCTCTACCAAAAATGTGGAGTAGAGACTTATTCTCCATCTGCAGTTCCATGTGAGAAGGGCCTGTTCACCACTTACCTGAGCACCTAAGGCTGTGTCTTGCACTTACCTGGTGCTCAGTAACTACCTGTGGAACAAACCCTACAATGACTTTGACACGCTTCTCAGGTCTCTGCCCTGGGGATCTTACACAGAAAGATGCCAGGAAGCATGTCACTTCCGTCTACCTTTGGTGTTAAGAGATCAGACTACCAGTACATGTAAGAACTGAGATGCAAACTCAGGCACCCAGGTCCAAAGGGTTTTAATAAGGACTGTGGACCTGTGTGGGCTTCTTTTAACCTCACAGAAATCTCATTTAATGACAGCAGTTGGGAGAAGCAGGGGAGGGGAAGGATGCATTAGACTGAAGAGGTTAAGCAACTATATCAGATCTTAAAATTGTTCCTGTTTTTAGGAAGGTAAGATGGTACCTATACAATATATTATATATTATATAACACTTCCAGTTGGCTCGGGGCAGCACCCCACATCAAATGCATTAAATGTTTGCAGCAACCCTGGTTGGGTGGCTCAGTTAGTTGGAACATCCTACTGTACCCCAGAAGGTTGTGGGTTCAATCCCCAGTCAGGGTGTATAAGGGAGGCAACCGGTCCACATTGCCTCATCGATGTTTCTCTCTCTCACCTCTCCCCAACCACTTTCTTCCCTCTCTCAAATCAATAAATACATCCTTGAGTGAGTATTAAAAAAAAATGTTTGCAGCAAATCATATGACCAAGCACAGTAAGTGGTATAACGAAGACTATTACGGGCTCACTTTCCTTTCAATCAGGCTTGGCTGTCAAATGGATAATAAAATTCTTTAGTTTTTAGAGCTTCTGGGATTTGCAGGTGAGGGAGCATGGACCAGTATATGTAAAGCCCAAAGACAAAGTAGGTGTCATGCACCTGGCACACTGTCACCACACGGCAATTGTTAGTTTCCCACCTCCAGCCAGCCTCCACATCACCCAGCCTTGTATAGCGCCCCCCCACCAAGCGTAAGATGAGCCCCATCTCCTCTCTTGCCCCCAGCTGGGAGGGCCTGCAGTTCCGGCTTACCAGTCTGTGTGGGCATCATCGATCACCAGCAGGATCCTGGGCCTTTGAACAACAGGTGTGGAGGGACCCAGAGGCTCCATCAGCCCCGAGGGGGCCGGTGGAGTCTGCTTCATGGCACTGGAGAAGGAGCTAAAAAGGCTGGATCCTGGAGAGGAGAAGGAGGCTGCCAGGGGCTGGGGGTGCCTCCGCTCCATGGCCGGGGAAGCGGGCGAGCTGGTGGAAGTGTCTGGGCGCTGCAGGTCTGTCATGTAACCATTGGGCAGGTTGGCCACGAAGCTGCTGTCAGAGAGGCGTCGCCGGAGGAAATTCATGGCTGTGGATGGACGAGATGGCTTGTTCTTTCTCAGACTGGTCTTAGGTGAGACCCAGAATATCAGGCTGCCAGGAGACCGAGTGGTGGGGTCTTGGAGCAGAAGAGCCTGGGGGATCCTGCACAAGTCGGCTTCAGCTGCCTCTGTTTACAGGTGGAAATGAGTCAACACAACACACCCGTTAGTGGAAACCATCTCCACCCTTTAGGAGCAAACAGATATGGCACCTTCCTGCCCTGATGCTGGGGGCAATGTAAAGTGGAACATTGTTGTTTTTTTTTTTTAATATATTTTATTGATTATACTATTACATTTGTCCCATTGGAACATTGTTTTGAAAAGGAATTTGGCAGCATGCAATGAGAGCACACCCTTTTAACCTACAATTTCCATTTTCTAGAATTCTAGCCCAAGAAAGGAATCTGAGTTCCAAATAAAGCCTCCTGCACAAATGTATTTACCACAGGGTTATTTGCACTAGCAAAATGCTGAAAAGGATCTCAGTGTTCAGTCATAGCATGATTGAATAAATAAACCACAGCACAATCTCCCAGTGGAGACTTTTGTGGCTATTTTTAAAGGGTACAGATAAAGGGATGTTAGTAACAAAAAAATTATGTTGTAAAAGATCAAGATACAAGATTAGAGGTACAGAATGACTACAATCCCATAAAGTTTCAAATAACAAATGATGGAAAGAAAAGACATTGGAATGTCAATGTTAACAGTGACATTATATTTGGGTGGTGAGATTATATGGCTCCCCCCTCCCCGCCCTGCCTTTGTGTCCACTGGTATAAGATTTATTATCCGCCCTCAGAAAGTTCTTTTGGGCCCCTCTCTGGTCAATCCACACATCCTCAGAGGCAAACACCCTTCTGATGTCTGTTACTAAATATTAATTTTGCCTATTCTTGAGCTTCATAGAAATGTAATCACATGTATTATTTTTCTGTGCCTGGTGTCTTTCCCTCAGCCTGCCGGTTTGGAGACTCAGCTATGCTGTGTGCATCAACAGACGCCCTGCTTTTCATCCCGCTGAGAAACGTCCCGCTGGATGAATAAGCCAGATAAACCAAATCGTTACCATGGTCTCTTGTTGATGGACCTGTGAAATGTTTCCAGTTTGGGGGAATTGTGAATACAATTGTTACACAGATTTTTTTTTTAAATTCAAGTATTTTTGTGTGAAGACAGAGGGTAAGAGATTTTTCTTCAGCAAAATGCAAACCCAGAAGTTAATCGGTTAGGTTCTAGGGTAGGCATATGTTGAACTTTACGAGAATCTGTCAAAAAATGTCCCACAGCGGTTGTACTCTTTTGCACACTTCATTTGAGAGTTCCAGTGCTCCATACCCTCATCAGCTCTGGGTTGTTATTAGCCTTTTTAGTCTTAGCCATTCTGATGGGTGTAAAATAGTACCTCATTGCATTTTTAATGTATTTTCTCTGATACTTAATGAGGTTGAGCAAGTTTTATGGGTTTCCTAGCCATCGATATATCTTATTTTGTGAAGTGACTGTTTAAGTCTTTGGCCCATTTTAAACAGGTGGACCATTCATATTTTTATTATTTATTTGTAGGAGTTCTTTATACATTCTGGATATAAGTCTTATGTCGGGGATGTATATTTTGAACAGTCTCTTTTAGTCTTTGGCTTGCCATTTTATTTCCTTCATGAGCAGAAGTCTGACAGAAGAAAATCACTCTCTGAAAAACCGAACTGTTACTTGAGATAAAATCATCCCAATGAAAAAAAACTACACCATGAGACCATACTTCCACATTTTGGTTATTAGGAAGATTCTATACATAAATACAAATATACATGCATATGTATACATATTTATAAGTACATGCATAAAATCTGTTACATATATCTGCAGATATTTTGTTCACAAATTTAAAATTTGTATGAAGTCCAATTTACCATTTTTTTATGGTTAGTCCTTTTATGTCTGCTCTTTAAAATCTTTGCCAACCCCAACATGGTGATGAGCATGTCCTAAAATTTCTCAGAGTAGCTTTACAGTTTTAGCTTTTCTGTTTAGGTCTATAATCCATCCAAACTTGATTTCTGAGTGGTGTGAGGTGAGGTTCATTTATTCAGTTTTCCAGCACCGTTTATGAAAATATTTTTCCCCAATGAATTTGGTAGCTTTGCTGACACCAATGGACTGTGTGTATATATATATATATATACATATATATATACATGTGGGTCTATTTCTGGACTCTATTCTGTTCTACTGATGTTTGTTTATCTTTACGCCACTTTGATACAAAAGTCCTAAAGTCAGGTACAGTGAGCCTTCCTACTTGCATTTTCTTTCCCAAGACTGTTTTGGGAATTCTACTTCCTGTTTCTGAATGCATTTAAAAAAATCAACTTGTATGAAAAAATCTGATGGAATGCTGTTTGAGATTACATAAAATTTCTAGCTCAGTTTGGCTAGAACTGACTTCTCAACAATCTTGAATTTTCCACTTCATAAACATGGTAGAGGTCTCCAGTTATTAATTCCTTCGTTTCTCTCAAAAATGTTTTATGATTTTCAATATAGAGATGTTGCACATGTTTTGTTAAACTGATTTCTAATAATTTCTTGGGGGGGGATGATATTTTAAAACTTTTGTTTCATTTTCCATTTACTTGCTGCTAATACAATGTATTTGCTCATTATTGTCAACATATTGACCTGATAAATTCAGTGATTGTTTCTAGTCGTTGCTTACCAATTACTTAAGATTTTTTATTTAAATAAGCGTGCCATCTATGAATAGAGACATCTTTATTTCTCCCTTTCCAGTGTTAATGCCTTTCAGGCCTTTCACTTTTCCAATTACAATAGCTAGGACCACCCCACTGCTGGACAGAAATGAAAACAGATGCCTTAGTTTGTTCCCAACCTTATGCGGAGAATGTTCCATAGCTGACATTTCAGTAATAAGATGTTAGCGGTAAGTTTTCTGTAAAGACACTTTCTCAGACTGAGACAGTTCCCTTGCCGTCTTTGTTGGCTGGGAGTTCTTATCATGAATGGACGATAGATTTGCCGAGTGGTTTTCTGAATTGATTGAAAGGATTATGTTTTTAAAAAGCATTTATGTGCTTAATGTGGTGAGCTACACTGATCAATTTTTACATGTTAAACGAAACGTGCCTTCCTGGAAGAAATCCCACTCGGTCACTGTGCATGACCCCTTTCGTAGATTGCTGACTTCGATGTGACAACACTTTGTTGAGGATTTCTGTGCCCATGTTCATAGTAAACACTGGTCTGTACTTTTGTCTTCTGGTGGTGTCTTTGCCAGGTTTTAGTATCAGGGCAATGCTGACTTCACAAAATAGGCTGGGAAGTGTTTGCTCCTTTTCTATTTTCTAAAAGAGTTTTTATGTAAAGTTGGTATTTTTTTCTTAAATTATTGGCAGAATTCAACAGTGAAGCCATCTGGGACTAATTTTCTTCTTTGTTGGAAAGGTTTTAATAATGAACTAATTCCCTTTCATAAATCTATTTATATGCTCTATTTCTTATTATTTCAGTATTGGCAATATGTGATTTTGTTCATTTCATCTTAGCCGTGAATTTTATTGGCATAAAGTTGTTCATGTTTCTTTATTACCCTTTCATTTTCTGTGGGCTATGTACTGATTGTCCCTGATATTACTGATAATGCTAATTTGTGTTTTCTCTCCTTTTGAGTAATCTGTGTTGCTGTGGATTTATAAATTTTATTAATCTTTTAAAAAACAACTTGCAGCTTTTTCTATTTTCTCCATTATTTGTTTTCTATTTCATTTATATCTACTCTATTATTTCCTCTCTTCTCCTTACTTTGGGGTTAAGAGTTTAATCAGTTTTTCTTTTTTCTAGATGCTCATTAATTTTATCCCTTCCATCTTTTCTACTATAAACATTGAAAGCAATGCACTTCCCTCTATGCTCTGCTTTTGGGCATGTCAGAAATCTTACGCCCATTTTCATTATCGTTCAATTCAAATTATTCTTAATTTGTTTGTGATTCTTTTTTGACCCATGTGTTATCTAAACATATAGTTAATTTTAAAATTCCAGTGCTCTTTCAGATCTTTTAGTTTTATTACTTTTGATATGATTCATTTACGATGAACAAACATACTCTATAACATTTTAATGTTTTGACATTTACTGAGATTAATTTTATGGCTGAATGTGCTCTATCTTAATACATGTACCATGTGCACTTGAAAAGTTCGTGTACTTTGCAGTTGTTGAGTGTAATGTTCTCTAAATATCAATTAGAGTGTTGGAAGTCAGCTTTCCCAACCAGGAAGCTGACTCTGCTGTGGTGATTTAAGAGGGAGACTGATCGGGATGCCCATGATGAACTACTGCGGGCAGGCATGCAAAGCGGAAATGAGCTTGGAAGAGGGGTTGAAGTACAATACAGTTTCAATGGAGGTCTCACGTGATCTTGTTGGGGGCATGGAACTGGGACATCTCTGCCGATCTCCTCATTTTCCCGCTACTCTCTTAGCCCGCGCTCTGTAGACCGAGTGGTCAAACCGGGAAACACCGCCGTTTCCTGCTGTGGTTCCAGCTGCCTGGTGCCACGTGGGCTGGGGGGTGCTTTCACCCCCCACTGAGTGGATCCCACTGAGTGGTTCTCTTCTTTCAAGGGTCAAATCCCTTCCTTATTCTACTTATGTTTTTGTTTGTTTGTTTGTTTCTCTCCAGGAACTTCAAAAAGTTTCTTTTAAACATTAGAGCCAAAGTTTATAATGATCATCTACGAGAGGATTAGAACAACAGAAGTTATCGAGTCACTACTGGAATGAAATCTCATTTTTCTTTAAGATTTTATTGTTCTTTATTTATTTTTAGAGAGAGGGCAAGGGAAGGAGAAAGAGAGGGAGAGAAACATCAATGTGCGGTTGCCTTTCATGTGGCACCCACTGAGGACCTGGCCCACAACCCAGGCATGTACCTTGACTGGGAATCGAACCAGTGACCATTTGGTTTGCAGCCTGTGCTCAATCCACTGAGCCACACCAGCCAGGGCTGAAATCTCATTTTTAAAATGCTAAATGGGAAAGTAACAAAATATTAGAGTTGGAAAGAATTTAGAGATTATTTAACGATCTCTTCTTCAGGAAATCTGCTCAACCTTACATTGGTGGGAATTCCCCACCCTCAGAGAAATCACCTCATTATCTTCTTGTTAGTCAAAGGCTCTTCCCATAACTTCTCCCCATGTCAGGCCCCAGAGGAGCTTACAGTCTGGTAAAGGAAGGCAGATAATGTATTTATGGCAGAAATATTTATGGACTGGTCTAAGAGTTAGTATACAAAACACGGAGTGCTGTCACAGATTAAAATGAGGAGGGGCGGGGAAGGCCTCTCTGACACATGAATAATGAGGGGAAAGGGACGTGCTTATGCAAAGGCCCTGAGGTAGAGAAAGCTAGGCAAGTTGAAGAATAAAAGGAAGGCCACCCCAACCAGGAAATAGGAAGAAGGTTTTTGTAAGAAAATGTTTAGAAAAGCAAAGAGGGGCCAGATCATGAAGGGCTGTACGGAAAATAATTTTAATTTTAATCCAAATGTGAAAATAAGCTACTGGAGGCTTAAAAACAAGGGAAAGACATAATCTAGTCTGCCTGACTCCTGTGCAGAAAAGGGTGTTGAGGATGTGTATAAGGAGGCAGACGGCTTAGGGACCGTTAGCGTCATTAGGCTGCCCAGTAAGAAAGAAGGGAGTTAGATTACGTGATTTGCAAGGTGTCTTCCTGTTCTGTGAGTCCTTCACTTCTGCTACTAGATACTGGATAGCTCTTCAATGACAAACTTAATCTGATGGGGGACAAGGTGGGCAAGAGAAGGATTTGGGGAGGAAAGGAAGGGCAGGAAGTCTTGGGGACAGGATCTTGTAGGCCAGTGGAGTACTCAGCCCCAAGCTGTCCCCCCTATGGCCACTAGTGGGCAGGAGTGACCACACCAGACAGGAAAAATAAAACAAAAACAAACTATAAAGCGGCTTTTGCAAACTTATTTCTTGCAGGCTGTGATACAAAGGAAAACGCTACTGGTAAAGATTATGAAAAACAAAAAAGGCTGGAGACTTCTCAGACTTGTTGGTGGAGACACAAGACAGAGGTAAGGTGCACATCATACGGACACCAGTGTTTCATCAAAGAGGCAGAAACACTCCGTAAGAACGAGAGCCCCCCCCCCGGAATGGCACCTGCTCCTTTGGGAAAACATAAGCGACTGATCAGCCTGGACAGGAGAGTGGACATGTCTGCTCAGGGATCTCCTAGACATCCAGATTTATTTCCTTGCTCATCCTCAGAAGAATTTGTCTCTCTGCCCCCCCACTCCCGACTTCCTCCCAGAAGTCCCCCTAACTGTCCACTCACTTAGGCCACAAACCTGAGTCTCACGCTGCACTACTCCTTAGCCCTGACCAATTTCAGCCACTCAGTTACCAGGCCCCATCAGTTCTGCCTCCCCGAACATCCTTAACGTCGACCTCTCCTCTCCATCATTCCTGCCAGTCTTGGTTCACATGCTACTAAATTAAAAATGGGCCGAAGAACTTAGGAGACACATCAGAGAAGATATGCAGATGGCAAATAAGCACATGAAAAGATGCTCCACATCACATGTCACCAGGGAGATGCGAATTAAAAGAACAAGGAGATGCCACTACACACCTGTTAGACTCTGACAGCGCCCAGTGAAGGAAAGGACGCAGAGCAACGAGAACACGCATTCACCGCTGGTGGGAGTGCAAAATGGCACAACCGCTTTGGAAGGCACAAGGCAGTTTCTTAGAAAACTTAACATACTCTCACCATATGATCCATCACTCGCACTCCTTGGTATTTACCCAAAGGAGCTGAAAACTTGTTCCCACCCAAAACCCGCACACAGATGTTCAGAGCAGGATGTTTATTCATAATTGCCAAAACTCAGAAGCAACCAAGATGTCCTTCAGTAGATGAATGAATAAATAAGCTGTGGTACATCCAAGTGAGCCATGAAGTCTCATGGAGGAACCTTAAATGCCTATCCCTAAGTGAAAGAAAACAGTCTGTAAAGTCTACATACGTACCGTGTGATTCCAACTATGACATTCTAGAAAAAGCCAAACTATGGAGACAGCAGAGGTGACCCTTGAACGCTGCAGAGGTTAGGGGGTGCCAACCCCCCCACACACCCGAAAATCCATTTACAACTTTTTGACTACCCCCAAAACTTAACTACTAAGAGTCTACTGTTGGCTAGAAGCCTTACCGATAACATCAACAGCTGATCAACACATATTTTGTGTGTTATATGCATTATATACTAAATTATCACAATAAAGTAATCTAGGTAAAAGAAAGTAGTAAGAAAATAATAAGAAATTCATAAAAGAAAAAATACATTTACAGTGTTTATTATAAAACTCCCACACAGAAATAGACTTGCAAGGCTCAAACCTCTATTGTTCAAGAGCCAACTGTAACAGGACCCGTGATTGCCAGGCATGGTGAGCGGCGAAGGGTCGGGGTGTGGGGGGGGGTGAATGCGTGGAGCTCAGAAGATCTTGAGGAAAGTGAAAATTCTCTGTATGCTACCATAAGGATGGACACATGTCATTATACATTTGTGCAAATCTACAGAACGTATAACCCCAAGAGTGAACCATAATGTAAACTATGGACTTTGGATGATTATGATACGTTAATGTCACCAATTGTAACAAATGTACCACTCTGGAGGGGGGCTGTTGATGATGGGGGAGGCTATGCATGTGTAGGGGCGGGGGCGTTACGGGCAATCTCTGTAACTTTCCCTCAATTTCTCGTGAGCCTTAAACTAAAAAGAGAATGCTTTACTGAAAAAAAAATAAAAGGGTTCTTCAAGTGCAAAGCCACTCCCAGACCCAGGCTAAGGACTACCATGGCCTCAGAATTCTAGAGCTGGACACAAGCCTCAGCGAGCAAGCCTGAAGGTTAAGCTCACACACCTTGGAACCAGACTACCTGTGTTATAATCCCAGCTCTGCTACCTACTACCAACACCGCAGGTTTGGGTAAGTTTCTTAACTTCTCTGTGCCTCAGTTTCCTCACATGTAAAATGGGGAGAGAGTAACAGCCTGTCTCATAAGGTTCTTATGAGAACTAAGCAACCCAACGCATGGGAAGTGTCGTGTGCCTGGCACAGGACGAGCGCTCTGGGTTAGCTGTTGTCATCGTTCTGATTGCTTTTCAGACAGCGTGTGCTTCCCATTGCCAGAAGGTCTGACAGTGTGGTCAGCTTGAGTCTGGGAGGCGACGTGGCAGGGAGAGCTGTATTTACAAGAAAAGGGGCTTCCGGTGGATCTGACTTTGAGACCCAGCTCTGCCTCTTGCAGCTGAGTGACGTCTGCGCCACAGGTTCTTGACCTGCCAAGTGAAGATGTCAATCCGCACCTTCCCTCCCCACAAGGTCTTTGAGCAGGCCAAAATAAAATGCCTCCAGTTACTTTTTGAAATATTTATTTTCTAAGTCAAGGGAGTAAAGTAGACTTTTCTGGCATATAGTTCTATGAATTTTAAAACACTCGTATAACCGGGGTACAGAGCAGTCCCAGCACCGCACATGAAATTGCCTTTTAATCTTTAAAAGGCTCTGCGGAGGTCTATGGCATGGAGTTTCACGGGCTAACACCTGGCTCTCCTACAAAAGTTCATTAGATAAGGAATTTTCAAGGCCTGGCACATTTCTGAGAAAATAAAGGAAGACAGTGAATTCCAATGATTGAACCTGCCTGCTGATCAGCTGCCTTCGCGCTGGCTGTTCCCTCACCAGGAACAGTCTTTCTGTGGAAACCTGCATGGCTCACTCCTTCTTCTGCTCCAGATCTTTGCTCAAATGTCACCTTCTTAGCAAGGCCTCCCCCCGACCACCCAATGTTAAACCGTCTGGTACTTTGGATCTCTCCTACGCTATCCCACTTGTTCTGTTCCCCATAGCATGCATTGCCTTCTGGAAACTATACAATTGACTTATTTATTTTGCTTACTGTTGAGTCTCTGCTCCCTCTGATAATATATAAGCCTCCAAGAACAGAGATCACTGTCTGCTTTGTTCCCTGCTACATCCCAAGCACTTAGAAAAGTGCCTAGCATGTAGTGGAGGTTCAATAAAGATTTTGTTGTGTGAGCTTCTTTAAAAACAGAAATGAAATGAAGCCATCCTCACTTTTTTGTTTATGAAGACTAAACGTGCTGTAGTTTCAAGCTGTAGGTTTTTCCATCTTTCCGGCAATTCCTAAAATTTGCTAATTTCCATATAATAAAGCAGCTATCACAGCGCCTGACACCTAACCCTAAACTGGACCAAAACTGGAACAATGCAAAGGGAATATCTAATTTCCTCTCATTTACATAAGCCCCTCCCTATGAAAATACACAGACACAAATTCTCTCTCTCTCCATCCTCTGTTCAATGAGCGCTGAAAGATTTTCTTTCCCTCACCCATTAGGAACCAGCGTTTGGATAATTAACAGTGGCTAAAACCCCTTCCGCACACACAGAAAGTTTAAAAATTCATGGAGACAACATGGGCCGGGCTCCATCAATATATTGATGAAGCACAGGCAGTGAGGGAGTCTAGGGTGAGCCTGAGAACTCAGAGGCTGTGCCATTCAAGTTGCAGAGCTGAGAGATGCTTAACTTCCTGAGAAAAGGTCAATCACGCATCCGAGGGAGTGGCTCCACCCCCACACACAGAACCGAGGGCCTTTCATCCGCAGAGCTCTTTTCCAGCCACAGCAACATGAAAGTGTGCGCTGTCTTTGATGAGCTCAAATCCACTGACACAGGCCTTGATCTCCTGTGAGTGGCAATACTCTGGTTCCCACAGGTGGGACACTGTGGGTCCCCAGACAAGGAGGACTTGGGCTGAGGAGAGAGTATTTGTGGATGAGTGAGCCTTCTCTACCGACAATTCCCTCCCCTGGTTGGAAATTTTGTAGGAGGGAGCCTCCTAGAGATTAAGATAAGCGAGATTCTTCCATTTATTCCAGATCACCCTCCCCTATCCAAAATTCTTTCAAACAGAGAAATGCCAAAACAGGGTCAAATCAAAGTAAATTAAAGCTTTTAACCTAAAATTAGAAAGCAACTATAAATAAATTAGCCACAAAACAATTGCCTGATTTACGTACAGACAGAATTTACAGAGCTCTCCAAGCAGCACCAGATGGGACTGGGCCACAAGCTTGCGTTACCTGACAGTCACGCCAGCTAGCCTCTGATTTAGCAGGACCTCCACTAAAGGTCATGTCAAACATCCAAACAGAGGCCCTTGACACCCTGAGGTCTGGAGCTAAGTGGTCATCCTCAGGCCCTGGGTGACTGCTGTCCACGAGAAGTCCTTCAGAATAAATAAAGGTGATTTTCTAGCGATGTTAACCTGCTGTGAAACAAACCAAATGTGGTTTTGTGGGTACATTTCACAATATTATTTCTGGGCATTTTCTTTCTAAACGGGCTGAGAGATGCCCACGGTGGTGAGATCATCTAGAATACCAGCCCCTCTGGGCAGCACCTTTCTCTCCTGAGGGCAAACAGTTCTGCTTTCCCGACCTCTATGTATTCACATCAGACTGGCTCAAACCCTGAAGATAACACGTGGTTCATAGTCCCTCCTCCCCTTCTGCTCCTCCTCCAATGGGATTCCATGTCTTAAGCGGCTCTAGAATTCAATTGCATCTCTCTCCTCCCTTCCTTGCCAGGCTACCCTCATCTCTCATGGGTACAAGTGCTATATCACACAGGCGTGTCTTCCCTCTCCAGTACTTTCCCCACCCTCAACCTCATGAGACATAAGCCATTATTAACACCACCTCCATTATACAGATGTAAACACGGAGGCCAGGGAGATAAAGTGACTTATGTCTGGTCACTGGTGGAGAAGGGATTCAAACCCAGGCAGTCTGGTTCCTGGGTCCAGTTTTAACTACAGTTATGTCATCTTCCCTAGATACAGACAGATCAGAAGCAGACCAGGACAGAACACATAGGGAGCCCAGCTATGACAACCGGGAACCTGCTCTGTCCTCTCCAGGGTCCTCATCAGCGGGACCACAGGTGAAAATCCAATTCCATGTGAGTGGAGGGAGCAGAGAATGGAATGATCCCAGGATTTCCTTGTGCTTAGCACGGCTCCTCCCTTCTCAGTACAGGGCAGGGTGGGGTGGGGTGGGGTGGGGGTGGGGGTTGGAGGGAGAAGTCATCTGTGGAGGGCTCATTTTTCACAGCTTCAGGGACAGCCCTGCTGCTGGCCTTGCCCATGACTTGGGGGAAAGCTGATGGAGTGGCCAGAATCTCTGCTGCCCAGAAAAAGGCAGATAGTCTTTTCAGGACAACTATGGCCAGAGTTATGGCACTCAATTTCCAGTCCCCGGTCTGGATGATCCATGATGTTTGCTGGGCAGAGGGAGGGCATAAATAAACAAGGACTAGACACCAGAATAGCCCACATGGAAGTGTAACAATAACCATGATGACGGTGGTGCTGGCATCGGCTACCATTTACTGAGCCTACTGGAGGAGCCAGGGATTGCACAAGAATGGCCTACTGATGGTCCCCAACTGTCACAACAATCCTGACCAGGAAGTGCTATCACCCCCATTTCACAGAGGAGGAAACTGAGGTCCAGAGATGATAGGTAATTTACTCCTGGTCAACTTGTAAATAACAATTACAGCTCCTCCAGGCACTGTTCTATGCACCTGATACATATTAGCTCATGCCATCCTTCCCCCAACCTTATGAGATAGGTATGCTATTCTTACCTGCCCTGTACAGCTGTTGACACCAATGCCCAAAGTTACATTGCTGGTAAGTGGCAGAGCTGTGATTCAAACAGGCAACCTGGCTCCAGTGGGCATGGTCCTAACCATTAGACAGCACTGCCCCTCAGTGGTACTAGGATGCAAACCTAGGTCTGTCTGGGGCCAGGGACTACTGATCTTCCATCACATTGTGATGTCTCAGAGCTCCATTAGCCTGGAATCTGTTCCCTTATACCCTGCCTGTCTCACAATGATTTTACAGCTCTGTCCCCTCTGCCCGGCATGACCTTCCCTTTGCTTTTCTTCATTCTTCACCTGGTTCTTACTTCTGACTCAGCTCACCCTTCTCCCCCAAGGGCGGCTTCCCTGACTACTCTCACCAACCAATTAGGACTAAGAGAACTGTTCTGTGTCCCTGCAGGGCCCTGTACACACCAACCACTGTGGGTTTGGGGAGGGACCATGTCTGGCTGTGGACTCATTGAGTTGGAGGCAGCAGCAGGCAGAGCTGGAGTCAAGGAGAAATTCAGCCCTGCCAAGGCCCAGGAATCAGACAAGCTGTTCCTTTCTCCTGGATCAGAAAGCACATGGAGCCACATAAGCAACCTTCTTTCTAGAGACAAAGGAGAACTTTGGGAGGCTCACTTGGTACCTGTGGATGCAAAGGGCGGGCTAAAATGAGGGCCAAATACCAACCACCTGAAACATCTGAGTGAAGCTATTGACAGGCAAGAAAGAGAGAGATAGAGATCCAGAAAGAGAGATCCAGAGAGAGAGAGAGAGAGAGAGAGAGAGAGAGAGGTATCACTGCTGAGACCAGGCCATGAGTACTGCAGTCTTCAATCTTACCACCTTCAGTTGTCAGACCTCCTGCCTACGCTTCCAGAGGGCAGGTAGCCAGCCTGGCGGTACTTCTAGTGGCCAGGTGTCATCCTAATGAGGAATTTAGCAAGTTCACTCTGGAGGGTAGCAAAGGCATAGCTATGAGGCATCTTAAATGTATCAGGTCCAAAACAGAACTCCTGATTTCCTGCCCCTCGCCATCCATGCCCTCCTCCCTAACTCGGCAAATACGCCACTGAGTTGTTTGAGCTAGAAAAGTGGAGAATCCCATAATTCTTCCTTTCTAGCCTCTCATACCCAGGCCATCATCAACTCCTCGCCAACTCAGCCCCCAACCCGCTGCTTCTTTCACCCCCACAGTCACTACTAGGGTCTAAACCACCTGTCATCTGTCACCTGGACCAAAGCAGAAGCTCTCCTCTGGCCTCCCTGCTTCTCTATCTGTTCCCCTGACATGACTGCTCCTTTGGGGGTCCCCAGTGGACTTTGGATAGCATTCAAGCTCTTTCAGGGCCGACATCATCCTCACCTGCTTCCTCTCCCTCATTGGCTACGGTCTAACTGGCCTTCTTTCCATTTCTGGAAGTGCAAGCTCAGCTGCAACTGTGAGGACGCAGTCCCCTCTGTAGACTAGGAGAGCTGGCAGCCCCACTGCTCACGTCAAGGAGCAGGTGTGAGCAAGGCTGGCAGGCGTATTTTCACTAAAGGAGCAGGTGTGGGCATCCTCCTTGCTCATCATGTGACCTTTACAATAATGATGATGATAGTAATAATAACGATCACAGCTAACAGTTACATAATACTTCCTATGTGCTAGGTACTGTTGTAAGCCTGATCATATACTAAACCTAATTAGTCCTAACAGTTACCCTTTGTTATTATCCCTTATCCCTACTTTATGTACAGAAGAAGCTGAGGCACAGAAAAGGTAGAATAACTTGCCCAGTCGCCACTGCAATCTGGTGTGGAGTTAGGATTTGGCCTGATGATTTGGCTCCTCACCCTGCACTATCAGCATCCCACCCCCCACCTCCACAAGTCATCCTACCACCCATCCCCCCCGGCGCTGCTGCTCTCATTTGTAAAATGAGGGGTTCGGAGCTGAAGAACTCAGGTGCAAATCTCCAGACACAGAAAAATGGTTTCTTTCTCGGCCTTTCTTGATACTGATTTCTGATAATATGCGTCAGACTATATTAATAACAACAACGTGGACTGAGCTCTTACCACTTGCCAAGCACTTGGCTAAGCACCTTACCTGCACTCTCACTCTTTCCTGTACTCCTAGCAATCCTATGAGGAAGGTTCTATTATCTTGATTCAGAGCCCAAGCATCCGAGGCTGAAAAAGGTTCAGTAAACTTGCCCAGGGAAACACAGCAAGGAGGCGACCAAAACTCTAACCGGGTGGGTCCGACTGCAGAGTCTGTAAGCTTTGCCTGTTCATTTCTCATCTCTCTTCACTCTGAAGGAGCAAATGAGCTAAGGAGCTGAGGGAGAGGCACTATTTGTACTTTATCTGCAACTGCAGGCTAGCGCAGGGCTGGGAGCAGCTTGAGGGATCAACACTGAATTAGATAAATGAGTAGATGAAAATAAGGGAGGTGGTGGGGGAAAAGGGAGGAGAAGATGAGGATAGACAGAAGAAAAGAAAAAGGACCGAGTGAATGCATAAAAGAGTGAAGCTGAAGAAAGAAAAAATAACGAAAACAAAATGAAAAACGAAAGAGGAATAGATTAAAAGACTACCCCACACTCATGTCCCCTTCTCAGCAGTGGTGGCCGCCTCCCAACCCCTCCCCTTGAGTGAAGCCACCTCCAGAGCCTGGGAGGCTGCTGGCCTTAGCCAAGCAGCAGTAACGCCCCCTTGGGCCAGGCGCTATGATACCTAATGGCTGAGGACATGCGACAGGCATAGGGAAGCACCCACGGGAAGCAGAGCTTTCATATCCTGGCATCAGATCTCCACCCAAAGATCCCCCAGGCAGCCACCGCTGGCTCCTTCCAGAGGGCAGCCCACTCTGCTGTCACTCGCCGGCAGGAAGGGCTTTTTCACTGCCTGCTGGGACAGAGATGTCCGCCCAGCAGCGGCTGCCTCCTCTGGCCCCTGCAGAAAACAGCCTTTTCTGCTGCACTCACTGGTCTCACTGCTGAACAAAAGCCGAACTTGCCTTCACACCCACCGATGGTTTCACCTCCACTTTTTTTTTAAGTCACAAAAATCTTTTCTCACATCTTTTCCCAGAGGGTTTGGACCTGCCTAGGGGCAGAATTCTTCTCAAGATAACAGGGAGAGCTTCCAGGGCCACGGAATGTGGCATGACATTACACCCACGGCACCCTGTCCCCAGCACGCTGCAGCACATCCTTTACTGAAAAAGGAAGAGGGAGGGGCCCAGTGATCCCACAGCCCTGCCAAGGGACCCCAGGCAGCCAGTCCTCTTATCTCACAGAAAAGGCAAGTTAGGAATCCTGACTGGCAGTCAGGTTAGAACTCAGCCGAGGTAGGGCAGGACCCCTGAGCTGCTGGAGGGAGTCCCGGGGCTGTTCCGGGACTTCTGCCTCTGCTCCAAGGCCCCTGACTCTGTCCTACAGAGGCTGCAACAGCCTCCGGGGGTCACCTCGCAGGGCCCCATTCCCACAGAGCTTGGGCGATGCCCCTCCAAAGTCGTCCTCAACATCACAAATAAGTAACATATAGTACGCATTTTCAGTGTTCCAGGCGTGGTGCTGAGCAGTGAGGGTGTCTTTCCAGCCTCATGGCGATCCTGGAAGATGGGCATCACCAACCCCACTTTATGGATAAAATAATCCATGTTCAAGGAGGTTGCCTTCCAAGGGCCGAGTGTAATTTCGACTACTTAACAGTTAAGGAGTAGTTACATTTATACAGTCCTAATATTATTTTGGCCCTTTGAAGGCAACCACGAGGCTGATGTGGCCCCCGGTGGAAATGAGTCTGACACCCCTGGTCTAGGCCGTCAGTCTTCAGCACTTCTCTCTGGACCTTACAAAGTGGAGAAAAGCCCTTTAGTCACAGCCTGTTAATTCTTCCTGAGAACACAATGCACGTGTATTTGGGTTTTTGCCTTCCTGACTTCAGCCAAACAGACATGGTATTTCAGAAGAAATTTTTGCTGGAGAAAAGTACACCAGCACTTGAAACAGGGGAAGTTACGGAGAAAGACAGATTTAGAAGAACTCTAAAAATATAATAATCTAGGGGCACTTAGTATAAGAGCAAACAGCCCCACATATAACAACTTCTAGGGGTATCATGATATTTTAACACTTTATGTTGCTCTTTCAACCTCACAAAAGATATACCACATTGTTATTAATTAGACCAGAAAGAATCAAAATAGTAAGTTTTAACCCAAAGCAGTAACTTTCTTCAAAGGTGCTTCATCACACAAGATTGAATGCGTGTCGGCCACTCTGCACACCCAGTTCTGGGGCTGCCTGGTACATTTCACCACTGTGGGCCCTTTGTTGGTCACTGGACCGGCGAGGAGTTGCTGATGTCACTTTAAATTCATTGAGCACAGGAAATCATGGGACTTCCACCCATCACAAAACAGACATGTACTCTTTGGTCAGTAATCATCCCCGTCAGCCAACCTATACTTACTCTAGGCTCCAGCCATTGTCTATCATTCTTCCAAGCCTTTGCTTTGGCTTTTCCCACTACCTGACTGCCCTCTCTCCGGGTTTCTCCACATCAGCATTCCTACTAAACAAGGACACGTGCCTCACACATCACCTCTTCTGTGAAGTCTTCCCAGCTCCTCCAAGGGTTTCTCATAGTGTGGTTGACCAATCACCCATGCAAGTGATTTGCTAACTACAGACCACCTGCTTTGGGGGTGGGAGCCTAGCCAGCTGCATTTTTAACAACCATCTGTATATTTTATGTATATAAAATAAGTATATATAAGTATATACTTCTATATATACATATATATAAATAGATGTATAAGAGTGGCCATCCAGAAAGCTGGCCTTGCAAACCTTACACTTCGTAATTTCTCCATTACCTGTGCTCCGCCAATCCTTTCCACATGATCACTGAGAGCACACCTGGTCACATTCCAGGTGAACTTCTCATAGTAAAATTCCTCTCACTTGACTGTGAGCTATTTGAGGGCAGAGACTATGCCTATATTATATTTATATTCTCAGCCCTTCCATCAGCACCGCCATCCTTGACTCCTCTTTTCTCTCACATTCCACAGCCCATCCATCACCAAGTTCAGATGGCTTTACTGTCAAAAGATTTGATTTGACCACTTCCCACCTCTTCCACCTCTTCCAAGTTGGACCTTGGCCCCAACTACTATCATCTGTCCCCAGCCACCCCTGCCCACTACAGCTTCCTTCCCACACAGCTGTCAGAATGCTTCCTTAAGAACAACGAGTTAAATATGTACAAATCACATATGTAAGAAAGCACTGGTACCTTGAAGACATAAAAATACTCCAAACTCAACAATTTTTAAAAAGTGATTGAAAAAATTTGGTATTAGACCTGAACAGGCACTTCACCAAAGAAGATATAAGGGAGGAAAATACACATGTGAAAAAATATTCAGCATCTTCATTAGCCATTAGGGAGATGCCATTTAAAACCATGGTACGATCCTGCTGAACTATGTGAATGGCTAAAATAAAAAGTACTGAAAATGCCAAGCACTGACAAGGGAACAGCAATGGGCCCTTTCACACATTGCTGATAAGAACACAAAATGATATAGCCTTACTGGAAAAGAGACTGACAGTTTCTTATAAAGTTAAATGTAAATTTGTTGTAGGTTCAAGCAATCCAACTCCTGGCTGTTTACCCTAGAAAAGCAAAAACATATGTTTATCCAAACACCTGAACACAAATGTTTATAGCAGCTCTATCCATAATCACCAAAAGCTGGAAACAACCCAAATGTCCTTCAAGGGGTGAATGGATAGACACGCTGTGGTACATCTATACAATAGAATTCTAGCCAGCAATCAATGTGA
Source organism: Macrotus californicus (assembly GCA_007922815.1). Classification (NCBI taxonomy): domain Eukaryota; kingdom Metazoa; phylum Chordata; class Mammalia; order Chiroptera; family Phyllostomidae; genus Macrotus; species Macrotus californicus. The sequence goes on along the minus strand of VMDR010000397.1, from coordinate 30,909 downwards.
ATGTTGATACCCGTAAACAACATGGATGGATCTCAAAGACAGCATGCCAAAGGAAAGAAACCAGTCTCCGAAGGTTACATACTGTATGATTCCACTGGTATGACATTCTCAGAAAGACAAAACAGTAGTGATGAAAAGTCAAGTTGTAGGTGCCATATGTTACAAGTGGGGAGTTTGTGACTAAAAAGGGACACCGAGAGACATTTTTGGATGATGGAACTATTCTGTATCCTCACTGTGGTGTTGGTAGTTCCGAGAATCTGTACATTTTTTTAAAGTCATACAACTAGTCCTGGCCGAGTGGCTCAGTTGAGTGGAGCATCGTCATGTGCACCAAAAGGCTGCAGGCTCGATTCCTGGTCAGGGCACATACCTAGGTTGCAGGTTTGATCACCAGTGGGGGCGTGTATGGAGGCAAATGATTGATGTTTCTCTCTCACATCAATGATCCTTTCTCTCTCTCTTTCTGCCCCCTTCCCCTCTCTCTAAAAATTAATGAACGTGTTCTTGGATGAGGACTTTTTTAAAAAAGTCATAGAACTAAACAACAAAGTCAGTTTTACTGCATGGCAATTTAAAAAATCAAATCAGTCCTGGCTGGTGTGGCTCAGTGGATTGAGCGCCAGACTGTGAACCAAAGGGTCGCTGGTTCAATTCTCAGTCAGGGCACATGCCTGGGTTGTGGGCCAGGTCCCCAGTAGGGGACACACAAGAGACAACCACACATTGATGTTTCTCTCCCTTTCTTTCTCCCTCCCTTCCCCTCTCTCTAAAAATAAATAAATAACATCTTTTAAAAAATCAAATCAATTTTTAAAAAGACAAATAAACCAAACCATGTAAATTCTTTCCTCAAAACCTCCAAGTTAAAGTAGAATCCAGACTTCTCCCCACAGTCCAGGAGTCCCTACCAGACCTGGTTTCAGGTACCTCTCTAGTCACATCTTCTCAAAGTCTTCCTTCTTATGCCTCCCTACCTACCTTGAGGCTCATTCACACTATTCCCTCTGTCTGGAATTCTTTATCAGACATTTCCAAAGGCCTTCCCCAAACTTCATTCGGGCTTCTGCTGAAATATCAACTCCTCAGTTGAATTTAACTGAATTTCTGTAATGGCATCTTCCCATACCTTATACCATTTCATTTTTCTTCATGACACTCATAACTAATTGATACCACTCAACATATTTGCTTTATGGTTATTTTCTATGTTCCCACCAGAACATAAGATCCATGAGGCTAGGGGTTCTGTCTGTACTGTTCATGGATATATCCCCTGCACTTATGATATCACCTACCACAGGATAAGTTAGACTCCCATAACTATTTGTCAAATGGATTAATGAGCAAACCCAATGGATGAACATTCAATGATGAAATTCCCAAGGCTTTGAACTTGGACCCATACTTCGGCTTCTTTGCAGCACCTCTCAAATCACCTGCCCACTTGGTCGTAGAGTAAAGCAGCCCCTGCCCTGAATATTTAATCCAATACTGGTGCCTTAAAAATAGACTAAGTTCGACATATCCCTTCTAAATGCTGTTTTCCAGTGCTTGGTTAGGTAACTGGCAGGAGGATGAGCTGGGAGGGGAAAAGGCTGCAAGAAAATGTATTCTGAGGGTAATGCATGTGAGGTTTCCAAAGGGCATGCAGCAAACTATCTAGAAGTGTTCCTGAGGTGGACAAGGAAATCCCAAGTGAGGTTGAAAACAAAAAGAAAAAAAAAGAAAAACAAAACAAAACAAAAACAAAGAAAGAAAAAAACCTACCTCTACCTGTCTGCAGTACCTCTCCAAGGTGAACAAACACATTAGCATTTATAGAACACCTGCTCTGTATGTCTGTTCCAGACACCCTCACAGGGGTGTCCGACCTTTTGGTGTCTCTGGGCCACACTGGAAGAAGAAGAGTTCTCTTGGACCACACATGAAATACACAAACACTAACAAAATCTGATGAGAAAAGAAGCTTTTAAGTACATTTACGATATGTGCTGGGCCACATTCATGGCCATCCTGGGCCGCGTGCGGCCCACGGACTGCAGGTAGGACACCCCTGCAAAAAGGTTCTCATTTAATCCTCCATCCACCCTTCAAGGCAGGTTCTACTGATCGAACTTTTATAAGTGGAAAAAAAACAAGCACAGATTAAGCAACGTGCTCAAGGTCACACAATGATAGGGAAGGTCTGGTGTTTTGGACTCAGGTCTGTGTAGTTTCCTACCTCACTCATTTTCCACTTCAGATTTTAGAAGCAATATTCAGGAGCATGAGGGTGAGCACTGGCCGGGGGATCCAGACAGGACCTGCTGACCTTGAAGAGAAAATGCCAACCTGGACACAGATGACCAGGTTCTTCTCTCAAACTTTTCAAAGACCAGCATAGACAAGTCAGCTATAGCAAGACACTTATTACCATCCAGTAAAAAATGTCCTGAGGATCTATTCTGTAATAGTTCCTGAGCTCAGGGTTTCCACATATATTCTGTCATTTAATTCTCATCACTGTTATGAAAAATTGTTAACAGGTATGAAGGTATCAGAGGCTGTTTATCCAAGCAAAATGGCAAAAACCCTGCAAGCAAGCAAGAATACCTGAGAATTTTCTATCCCACACTCAATGCCAGTGAGAAATTTTACAATTACCTTACAGACAGAACAGTATGAAGATCCAGACAAATGCAGAGAGACTTTCTTTTGTTCTTTCTTTTAGACCAGGTCAGTGTTTTACACACTAGTTAGCACAGAAATCACTGTTCCGAGTGGCATACACAACAACTGTGTAAAATGCAGTTATTTTGGCAGTTAAGGTATGTTCAAGGGTATTTTTGGCTATGAATGATGTTCATCCTGTACTATAGCTTTGGAACCTAAAGAAGGAGTAAGACACAGCTCTGCAAGACCCCAGGTCCCCTCTCATGTTCTCCTTCTCGATGGATAATCAGGAAATCTAAGATCCGGAAGGGATGACAGAGGCTACCAGGACCTGCTCTTTGCCAGGGCGGCAGTCCATAAGGGTTGCCGCCCACTTCTGATGATGGGGGTGTAGAAGGTAGACTTTTCTGCCCGGACCGCTCCCACTGCCAAGCACACTCTTCCTTCCTCTAGTTATCTGCTGTCTGTTCCCCTCCAACCGCTGCCCGTTGCTGCCAGCGTTGCTCTTCTGCCCTGTAGATTAATGATAATCTTTCTTTCCTATGACAATCATTTGAATATTTGAAGCCTGGTGGTAGGAAAATTCTTTCTTAGCCTCACAGTGATCAAGTAAAAAGTAGAGTATCTGTACTGCACTTGCCAATGATTATTTGATGTGTTTTCTTTCTGAGTGTACATCTCTATACGTCCAAGACAGTGACACCACCGCCCACCCCATGAGGCAGCCCCACCAGTGCACGTCTGGTGAGCTGAGCCCTGGAAACAGCAAGGTTAGTTGGGAAGACAAAGAACAGAGAAAACATGTCAAGTGGCAAGTATTCTTACAGTGATATAAATTGGGTGTCATGTACACGCAGAGAATGGGTTAGGGTCTCAGCCCACCCACTGGGAAAGATGATGACCTGTGAGTTTGACCCTCATGAAACACAGCTTACATCTGGAGGCTCCTCCAGGAGACTGACCAGGTCTCAGAGTTGGCTTGCTTACCGCCCCCTTTCAGGTCTCAGACACCTGCCAAGTGCCAGGTGTAGAGTAGCTGTTCAATGAGTCTTACTCTAACCCTTTGGCACTTTAAAGGATCCTGAAGGAGAGAATAATTAAATCAAATGATCCCAAAGTTCTCAAATGAAGGTTTAAACTCTCATTAATAATAATACAACTTCAAACACCAAAGACTAGGAGTTTTCGCCTCCATCCCCGAGGTCCAGCAGCTCATTGAGCGACATGGAACAAGTCACCTAACTTCCCTGGACTTCCATTTTCTCAGTGGTACATTGAGGGGTCTGGTCCAAAGGACTGTAAGGTCCCTTTTGGATCCAGGGTCCCCTAATCTTCTTCTGTCCCAGATAGGAAGCTGAATAAAACACAATAATCTGGCTGAACTAGTCAATCCTAAAATCAACACATGATTTCCAGTAGAAAGAAGAGCATGCAGGAGGCAAAGGTAGATAGATTCCAGCTCCAGCCCTTCCAATATCTTGTCATGTGTGGCCAGCCCTGCACAGGTTTAAATACCAGTCTCCACATTCACTAAGTGATGATCTTGGATAAGTTGCTGAATCTCCTTCAGCCTTGAAATTCACATCTGTAGACTCAGGTTAATTCCACCTAATCCCAGGGCTACTGGGAAGGTGAAATCAATTAAAACATGCATTAACATGCCCAGCACCCACAGGACACATGCTGCATGTCTCCTTTTTTCATTCTTTACCCATCCAAACCACTTAATCAGCAGACTCAGATTCAAAAGGCTTTTTGCACCCAAAGCACAGACAGACAGAGCTACAAGGCACTCTAAAAGTGATTGACAGATGAGGCTTGGAAAGGCATGTTGACTTGCCCAAGGACCTACAGGTTCTTCAGCAGCAAAGCCTGACCCAGAACACAGGGTGGCAGATCCCAATGGTCATACAAGAAACTGTACAGGCTTCTCTCTCCCTAAGGAAACTGGGAACTCCCCACTTAAAACCAAATTCTGAAAAATGAAAATAACAGAACATTTTATTTATGTTTTAGGAGGGCTGCAAGAGAGAAGTAGCATCATAGTTGGTCTATGAAATGCAAGGTTTTCTTGAATTACCTATGAAATGAAGGTCAGAGTTTCTCGCTAGCAACCTTTCCCAGTAACTTGGCTTCCTTTGCTCCTTCCGCTTCTGCTCTTTTCAGTTCACACCTTGAGGCAGACAGGCTTGCATTAGAAACCTCTCTGGGCAAGGTGAGAAACCTCAGCCTGGAGCAATTAATCCACAGCCCATCACACACAAACAAGAAAATCATCATAACTGTGCTAGCCATAATACAAAAGGAATTCCTCTCCCAAATCCTGAGAGCTCCAGCATGAGACAACTGGAAAGTGCTCAAATTCACTGAGGCACAAGGATAACTCCAGGGTTAGGGACCCAAAGGTCTTCAAATGACATGATCGATATCCCTGAGAGCATTTGGGTATTTCTGGGGAAAGCTCAGGCCAGAGTCTACCCAGGGCCACTCTGCTGAGTGGGAGCATTGAAGAGGGAGCCCAGACAATGTAAGGAGGGGCCAGGGTTACATTCCCTTCTGTACCAGATTCCCAGAGCAAAGCGTGTATCTTCAGAGAGCATTTGATGGAAAGCTATACCAAGAGTATGCTTGTTTATAGCTCCTGGTCAATAGACTCCCAGCCAGTGTCTCCCAAAACTCAGAGAGCCCCAATCCAAGCCTCATATTGTGCACTGGAGCAAGCAGACCCAGAGAGGGAGACCATCATGCCTAAGTTCACACAGCATGCTTGGGTACCCATGGGATAAAGCCTGTGCCTGACCTTCAGTCTGGAGCTATTCCCTTCCAACTGCCCTCAGGCTCCTGTCTGCCAGGCCCACTCCCTCTTCCAAAACCCTGGGCTCACCTCCCGGTTTGAGGGTTGAACAGCGACTCAGAAGCAGGTGACAGTTTAGCAATTCATCCAGTAGGACCTCTGTAAGGCCAGAGCAGCTGGGTCCCCAGTGGCATAGAGAGACTGCAGTGCCCAACTTTGCAAGGGCTCAATCTTCCCTAAGCGAGCCCCCTCCTTCTCCGCCCCCACCTCCCCCTCCTGGTCCTCCTCCGTAGTACTACGGAGACATGTGCCCTGCTTGGGAGGAGGAAAGGAGGAAGATGCAGCCGTTTATTGGAAGGAGAGGGACAACAATCTGCTGCCGTGTTATACATTCACACCTAGCAGACTAGGAATGGAAAAAATAGCTCTAAAATAGCTCTGTCTGTGGCCACAGAATTGTTAACCCTGTGCTCCAGCTTTGCTCCTCACACAGCTCAAGCGAGAGAAACAATACACTTAACCAATGGTGTGCCAGCCAAAGACATTACATCATCGGTTAGCACCGTCATTGGCTAATAATTCCTAGAAGGCACCAGTATGCTTCAAGGTGCTTGCTTAACTCTTTCACATTCATGATAGCAAGACTCAAGTATTTGGTCTAAACTAATGTTCTTGGACCTTGCTTACAGCAGAATCATTTGGGGTGCTTTCTAAACATACTGATTACTATATTCTACCCCACTATCTACATCAGATTCTTCAGAGGAAACATGAGTATGTGTGTCATAAATAGTGTACCGAGTGTTGGGACCACTGGGAAAAAAATTCTTCCTCTCCAAAAGATAAATGAGATAATATTTTTTGAGCATTTATTATGTGCCCAGTATTTTACAGTATCATCTTATTTATTTTCTACACTGTGTAGTGAATGTTATTTGGCTCCATTTCATAGGTATAAAAAGTAAGATTCAGAGAGAGTAAGTTGCTTGCTCATGAGATGGAGCCTGGCTTTGAAAGGTTTGCTCCCACCTAAAATCAAATCAAGCCATTCTTCTACCTATTGCCTCCAGCGTTATACAAAATATAGACCCTCTCAATGAGCTGGAAAATGCCAGTGACCTGCAAAGAACTGGGGAAGGAAGAGAAAGGTGAATTCCCAGGGCAGGTGATCAGGGAGCATGAACCCTCCAGAGAATCATTCTCATTCTCAGACTCAGTCCTTCTGCTTTCCACTGCATGTTTCAACTTAGCTGTCACTTTCTCTAGGCAGCATCCACTCACCCCCAAACCTGGGATAGATGCTTCTGCTCCAGGCTTCTACGGTCCTTTGTATCTTATCGGCTACAGCTACTTTTGTACCTGGAAAACTCCATAAGGTTAGAGCCATTTCTAACTCTCTGTCAACATCTGCCCAGAACAGTGTCTGCCATATATGAATACTCAGCCAAGACTACAGCAGGGAGGTGAAGAGGGAGGGAGGGAGGGTCTTTGCTGAAGTTCAAAATGGCATCATGCTGGTATGGGAAAGGTAAAGGACGGGAAGCCAGGAAACCCACGTGAATAAGTTATCTGACCTTGGGCAAGTTCATTTTTGGGGGACCTGAAAATGAGGACAACAGCACCTTCCTCACAGGTTTAAATTAAAGAATGATACGACCTTGAATGCATGCCTCTACACTCTCTCTCCCTGGATCTCATCCATTTTGTTGGCTGACTTCTAAATGCTGACAAGTCCCACATTTGTATCTCCAGCCCGGATGTCCCATGCCCCCAGGTTCCACGTCAATGCCTTGAGCATCTCCAAGACAGCATTTGAATTTTCTCCTCTAGCTCCAACTTGCTCCTAAACCAACTTGCTCCTCCACTCTATGATTGGTGCTCCCATCTATCCAATCTTTTTTTCTTTTATAATTGAGGTGAAATTCACGTAACGGTAACCATTTTAAAGTATACAATTCAGTGGCATTTAATACATTCATAATGCTGTGCAATACCACATCTATCTGACTCTGAAACATTTTCAACTCCCCAATAGAAAACCACTTACCCTTTAAGCAGTCATGCCCCATCTATCCTTTCTCCCAAGCCACTGGTAAGCACAAAACACCAATCTGTTTCCTGCTTCCATGGGTTTGCCTATTCTGGATATTCATATAAATGGAATCATATGCTATGTGATCTTTTGTGTCTGGCTTCTTTCACGTAGAATGATTTCAACGTTCATTCACATTGTAGCATATATCAGCACTGCATTCCTTTTTATGGCTGAGTATCATTCCATTGTTAGTATGTACTACATTTTGTTTATGCATTCATCTATTGATGGACACCCTGGCACCTAATCTTAAGATATAAACCTGATTCTCGACCCTTCCCTTTACTGTACTCCCCACACCTAATGTATCAAGTCCTGTACATTTTACATCCAAAATATAGCTCCAATCCTACTTTCCCCCAACACCACTGCTATCATGAAGCCAGGACATCAACGTTTCTCACGTAACTCCTAATTTTTGCCAAGATCCCATTCTTCTCTCCACTCCACATTTCAGCCGGTAACTGCAGAAACTGTCTCATCCACTCCAGCAATATTTACTGAGCACTATTCTCGGTAAACATTCTCCATGGAGCTGGCCTCCTAGAAGCATGACAGACAACAAAAAATATCCATACTATAACACCAGGTCATTACTCGGCTTAAAATCCTCCAACGACTGTTCATTGCACCTTGAGGAACATCCAAGCTCAGCATGGCCTTCCAAACTCAGCTCAGGCTGCTCCCCAGTCACGCTGAGCTCCACTCCTCCACCTCATGGTCCTTGAACAAGCTGTTCTCTCTGCTTCATCCCTCAGGTCTCAGTGTAAATATCACTCCTTAGGCTGATCTTCCCTAGCCACTCTGTTAAGCAGACTCACCCTTCATTCATTTCAGTCATTCAAGAAATTTGTGCTAAGCATTGTGCTGGGCCCTTGGGATGAAGCCATGTATGAACTCCTGGAGCCTTCGGACCAGTGGGGAGGACCAAAAAACTGGATGGACAAGTGCTATGAAGGGAGAGTAAAAGGGAGGGGACCTGCTTTACACAGAATAGTCCAAAAGGCTTTTCTAAGGAAGTTATATTGAAACTCGAGGATGAGAAGGACTCAGTTGGGAAAAGGTCCTATTACTCTTCGTCACCTCCTGGCTATGCGATGCAATGTTGCATCCGTCAATGTTTGCTTTTGAAGAAGCATAGCACTTAATGCCTGTCTCTTGTAGTAGACTGTACTCTATTTTCAGCACCTAGGACAGCAACCACCACTTAGGAGGCATTCAATACTCATTGATTCAATTAACAATTGGGTAAAAAATGAATTGATAAATCCACCAATGAAATCACTTCAGGAAACATAATAAATCATATAATTTTGACATATAGTTTGATATTTGTTGTCATTATTTTATGGCAAAGGACAGCTACTCTGTTGGGTTTTGGAAAACTGGGTTGACTGTAAAATGAGTATAAAAGTACCTAACTTGGAAGATTACTGGATGACTAGGAGAGTGTGTGTGTGTGTATGTGTGTGTGTGTGTGTGTGTGTGTATATATATATATATATATATATATATATATATATATCAGGCACTCAATAACAGTCAGCAAGAGTCACTGTGGCTATTATTAAAGGTTCTGTCTTTACAAAAGCTGATTTACTCAACTCAAACTCCAAAATCCATTTTCAGATGCAGTCAAGAAGTTAAAAAGATAAAAAAAAATGAACACTTTGAAGATGGCTGCTCTGCACTAGGCACACTGCAAAGCCCTTTCTGTCAGAGTTACCTCATTCACTTTCCAAGCCCATCCTCCCAGGTGCCTGCCCTGATTCAGCTCTCAATCCCACCTGAGACCAAGGTGCCTCTTACTCCCCCAGCTGCAGGCAGTATTGACCCCTCACAGTTCACAGCTGAGTCTCTTCCTCTTCAGGAACTGTCCTACTGAAGGAATACCCAAAGTTGTGCCCCCTCCCTGGGGATAGCCTGCACCCCCTGGCTGGTCAACATGGGGTTTCAAAGGCTTGGCCCCATGCCTAAAGGGATCAATGGAGACCTCTCTTGTACTCCATCACAGATCAACCTCTCCATCTGCCCAGTCCTGTTTTCCTGCTCCATCCCCTCCCTTCATCCCCAGCGTAAGACCACTACCTAGGAATCCCATACACACAAATCTCAGAGTCTCTGATTGTGTTTCCAGGGAACCAGACCTATGGCAGTTGGATATGATGATCTCCTTTTACATCAGAAAACAGAGTTCAGGGAGGTTGATAACGTCCTTGGGCACATAGCTCAAGTGACTTTCTGGTCTGACTCCCCAGCAGACCTTGCTCTTTACTACAGCCTCTAATAGCTAAGGTTGTGTCTCTGTGAGACAGAAAGAAGAGCCATGGAGAAGGGAAGGCCAGCAGATCAGAAAAGGGGAGCAGCCGTACCCTTCACTTTCCTCCAGGGGCCATTCCTAATGACAAAGTTGAGGTCAAAGCTTCCAGAAACAATTATTAAAAATGACCTGCAGAAGCAGACATCACATGGACACCATCTCCCCACCCTAATGAATCCATGGCTAGAAGGAGGGGGCAGGGTTCCCAGACAGATGGGGACACCTTAAGTGGCCAGAGTATTTGCAACCATAGCCCTAATAGTAGCTGCAACTTACCAGCTTTCTATGCATCCAGTCTCCATCCATTTTCCACAGAGCTGCAAGAGTGACCAGATCACTGCAGAATTCTTCCACTGCCCTCCTTCGTCCCAGGACAAAATTCTAAATAGTCTAAGGCTGCTTTTTAAGGTCTGTGCATGCTTTAGCTCCCTGCAGTGTTGACAGCTCATTTCCTACCCACAATATGCCCCCATCCTACTTGATCATCTGATGTAGGATTATCTGATGTTCTAAGTCGGGATAGTGGGCTTTTTCAGTTTCTTTATCTTCACACAAGAACATCTATCTGGAATTCCTGCCATCCCATCAAGCCGCCCCCCCACCAAAACACACACAGCATTCAGCCTGGCAAACCCTCCTACTCCTCTAGTGCCCACTCAATAGTCACCGCCTCTCTGAAGACTTCCCGGCTTGCTCACGGTCCTCCTCTGCACCTCAGTCCCCTCTATTATGATACACTGTAATTGTTCCTCCTATTGTCCTTCTTAGTCCCAGGAGCTCCTCCAACGCCCTTCTTCGTGCTGCCAGGACTTACTTAAGCACAGGGTCTGGCACACAATAGGAGCCTCATAAATGCTGAATAAATACACGGGGCTCTGTATCAAGAGCTAGTATCTGCTCTAGCCCGGCCCGGGAAACAACCGCTCCGAGATGTTTTTCCTGCGCCCCAGGATGACTGGGCATAGGAAATGGCATGACAGATCTGACCCCTAACCCCAGGGCAACAGGTCACAAGGGTCTGAGGACCTAGGCAGAGCAGAAATCCGCCGCTGCGGTCCCTGACTCCCCGCAAGCTCTTCCCTGGGCCCTGGCACTGGGTGAAGATGATCTGAGGAGCTACTACCCTGAGCCCCTCCGGCTCCCAGCCCTTCAGACATTCACCGCACATGGACCTGTCAGTCCCAGCGTCGGGCCCTGGGGGCGCACAGCAGCAGCCAGGGGAGAAAGCGTGGCGTGCCCGCTGCTTGCCTCGCTCCTCGGCCCCTCCGCGCCCGCATCCCGCGGGCACACAGCCTGAGCGCCCGGGGACGCCGCCAGGCGCGAGCGTGCCACCAGTAGTCTCGGTTGAGGGGGGACTCCCCACTGCCAGACACCCGACAAAGTCTACTTCGCTGCGGCGCTCGGCTTACCGTGGGAGCCGCCAGGTACCCACAGCCGGGTGGGTGTCTTGGCCACTGGGCCCGCCTGCAGATCCTCTTCGGCTCCGGGAGCTCAGCCTCCGCATCCCACCGCGCGCCAGCGTCTCCTCTCGGCCGGCCTCCCCGCGCCGCGGAGCCCCATTGGCTCTGGCAGCCAGGCCACTCCCCCAGCCGGCTCCGCCCTCTGGCGGCCCCGCCCCTGCATCCCTTCCCGCCTCACCGCACCAGCCCGCTTCTGGCTTCTCCACTCGGGGAAAGTTGCTTCTAGACTCAGCTCTCACCCGGCTCAGGCAGCCGAGTGAGGTAATAGCTGCATCCCAGGAGAGTCTAGACGTCCCCTGGGGAGGGCGAAGAGTGCAGTGGCCTTGCAAGCTGGCTTTGAGAAAGTCACCTGATCTCCCTAGAGCTCAGGAGGTGCCTCTGAGAAACCAGACAGGACAATGTCACAAATGTCTCAGATAGTATGTCGTGCACTTAGCACCAGGGATGCAATAGGAACGAGACAAAGTCTATCTGTTGCCCTCGTGGAGTATGCTTGGGGTGGGGCAGGCCACGTGCAAACAAACAAGGAACCTAGTGTCAGCTTGTTAAGAGTTATGGGGAAGGGAGTGATTATAAACAAGAAAGGGGGCCAAGGATGCTATAAATAGGATGGTCTCCAAGGCCACTCTGAACTAGGAGCAGAAGGATAAACGAGGTTCTGAGGCTGGAACTGGAGACTAGGATGGTTGAGTGTGGTGACCAAGGGGAAAGTGAGTGAGGCCAGAGCAATACCCAGAGCTGAATCACTCTGGGCCACATGAGGAGCTTCAGTTCTGTTTTAAGTACAAAATAAGACATTGGAGGGTTTGAAGGAGTCTGTGACACTGGTAAAAGACCACTTTGACTGTTGTGTGGAGAATGGACTTTGGAAGAGAAAGAATGTGAGCAGATAGACCAGTTTGAAGGTGTCTTAGTCTGCTCAGGCTGCCATAACAAAATACCACTGACTGGGTGGCTTAAACAATAGACATTCATTTTTTCTCAGTTCTGGTGACTACAAGTCCAAGATCAAGGTGCCAGCACTGTCAGTTTCTCATGAGGGCCCTCTTCCAGGCTTACAGACTGCTGCCTTTCCCTGTGTCCTCACACGGTAGAGAGAGAAAGAGAGCCAGCTCTCTGGCATCTCTTCTACAAAGGGCACTAATCTCATCATGAGGTCCGCACCTCCATGACCTCATCAAAACCTCATTACCCCCCAAAAGCTTCCTCTCCCAATACCATCACATTGTGGGGTAGGGCTTCAACATATACATTTTGGGGGGACATAATTCAATCCATACCAGGAGTCTATTTCGGAAGTCCAGAGATGATGGTGACTTAGACCAAGGCAGTGACAACAGGGATGGGGAAAGTGAACCAACTTTAATGTATTTTGAGAATATCATGGGAAGTCTTGATGATGGGTTGGATTTAGAGCATGAATGAAGAATGATTCCTGGGTGTTTAGCTTGAGCCACCCATGGGATGATGGTGCTATGACCAACATGAGGAAGACTAGGGAGGAACAGGTTAGAGGCAGAGGGAAATTGAAGGCTCTATTGTAGACATTTGAGAGACCTATTAGACATCTTACAACAACAGTGCCAGGCTCTCTTCAAATTGTTTCATATATATTAACTATTTATCTATATAGAATTCTCATAATAACCTTATGGTGAAAATGTACCCTCACTATCCCATATTACAGATGAGGAAATGAAGACACTGGAAGATTAAGCAACTTGCCCAAGGTACATTCACAACCTGGGGAATCCCAGGGCAAAGGGTGGGGTGGGGGGAGTATTCAAAACTGGCCCCATACACAGAGAGCAAGGAGAGATGGAAGCGAGAGGCAGACCACCACTCCAGATTGGTAGGTGGCAGGTTTAATAAGCAAGGGAACTTACATATGAGGCTTGTCTTGGGCGGCCAAAACACAGTAGATCTCTGCGCTCACCCACCAGAATCTTAACAGTTTATATGGAAGCCTTAACTGGTTTCAGTCACACACTCAGTCCAGATGGTCTCAACAACACATTACTCTCTGGAGGCTGCGTCTCTGAAACTGCTCCATCTATGGGAACAGTGGGTGGAATATACTTTCCAAGGATAGGGGAAGGTGTAAGGAGTCTCCGATTGCCGAGTCCAGCTCTCAGGTCAACCACTGGTCTTGTTCTCTTGATGACCTTCTCCAATAGTGGGTAGTTGGATACACAAGTTTAGATAGAGCTCAGGAGAGAGCCTGGGGCCAGAGATATGCATTAAGGAGTGCTGTGACCTGGGACCATATAAGACCACCTGGAGAAAGTGTGTAGTGGGTAAAGAGAGGAGAGGCAAGGACTGAGCCCTTGCAAAGTTCTCTTCCAATATCTCCACTTACTGCCTGATCCTTAGCAAGTGACCTCAGTCAATATGAGGAAGTGACCCAAGTTCAGTAGCTAAGAGGGAATAAGACTAGCTCAAGGGTCACAAACTCTAGTTCTGTTGGGAACAGGCAATACTGTAGCAAGTGTGGTTGGCAAGGTGTGCTAGAATAGGGAGGGGTGGGGGCTGTGGCCCACTAAGGTGTGCACACTTGCCTAAGGGGGCAGTGGACTCAGCAACAACTGATTTTTGCCATATGGACCCTGACTTCCCAGATGATCTCATTTTTATTAAAGAGCCAAGAAAACAGATTATGTCAAATCTATAGATTTTTTTAAGGTTGGTAATTAATTTTAAAAATTTTAAAAAGACTATTGGACAGAATCAAATCCATATATGGGCAAGAGTAGCTCATTTGGCTGCTACTTTCCAACTCTGGGTTAGATAATACCTCAGGTCCCCTTAAGAAATTCCTCACAGTTTCTGTTCAGACACAGATGGCGACAATAGTAGCACATAAAAAGATCAAGGAAATCTCAACTTGGAAACCCGGCATAGTCTTTCACAGCATTTGGCTAGCTTCTGCCTCTTCTCAAGTAGTATAGCGTTTCTAAGCATCAGTTTCCCTTACCTGTGAAAACAGGAGGTCAGAGCAGAGCTCCTCCAAGATTCCTCCCAATTCTATTTGGAGTTATAACAGTAGTTTTTTTTTTTTTAATTGTAGGTTTTCCAATATGCACAGGGAAATTGCTTGGGGAAAAATGGAAAAGGTATTCTTGTCTGGGTGTGCAAATTCAAAATGCCTTCCTAGTAAGGAAACAAACAGAGTGAGATAGAATTTAAGATAAGAAACCAGGCAAATTATAGCATGGAATTTTTTTATTGCACTATGAATAAGAAAAAAAGGCAATTAAGTAGATGCAGGCACGCTTAGTGGTTTCTATTGAAAATTCAGTGTATGGTAGCCAGTTCTCCATATATATCACTAAAGGCTTTGCAATAACGAGATCCTCTGTCATGTATTGGAGGTCAGCTGCATCCTAGCATTATTTATTCTTATGTGCTGAGCTTATGTAATGAAAATAGCCTGAGAACAGTTAATTACCATCCACTGAGTCAGTCCCTTTTGTCCCCACTTGAGATATTGTTGAAAGCTGAGAAACAGCTTATGATTTTACAAATCACTGAGTTTTGTGTAGGAGTGAATGTAGGGTTGGGAGCCAGAAGACCTGCATGCACTCATTGAATAACCTCTTTCAACCTTCTTCATCAGTAAAATGAGAGCTGGATGAAAGGTGACTTCCTAGAAGATATTTGCATTTATACCTCCACATTTCTTTGGGAGGAATTTTTCACTGTGTGGAGACCTAGTAATTCCCAGGGTGAGATCTTTCTACAATTTTCTACCTCCTAGTTCCCCAATATCCTGGAGGCAGAGAGGTCACCTAGGTTAGGCCAATTAAATACTCACCCTTGGGACTTCATCTCTCCAGAAACTGATAAGGATGATAAGGATGGAGACAGAGAGAGAGAGAGAGAAAAACTGGCCATGAGATTGATCAGAGTGATGGTGGCCACAGCAACAGCATCCCGAAGAGGCTGGACCCATGGTTCTGCTTGCTCATGAATCTTGTTAGCTAACCTCCAGAATTTCCTAGGTTTCTGCCAGTGTCTCAAGCCTGGTCCTTCATGCTATCCCTGTCCCCCATCCAATTTTATTTTGTTAATCTCCCATCTCCACTAAATTCCCTTCTTCTGTTAGCAGGCCAAATTATTTCTCTTGCTTTTAACCAAGGATCTTGATGGATCCAGTAAAGGAAAAACATATTGTATCATAGAACCCTGTCCCTGGGGAACAAAGTCAGAGGAGGAATTTGCATATCTGTGAATGCATACACAGTGACAGGTATGCATAGTCTCTCACCACTCAGTAAGTAATCCAACCCCACAAGGTAGTTGTGGTTCAGGTTTTAAAGTGTTTATTTTTTATATGAAGAGCCCAGATGTGCCATTCATAACAGATCTTTAGAAAAAAAAAGTGAGCAAGCCCTTGTAATAAGAAAAGAATTGTGGAAATAAGCCCTCTAATATGTAGATTTGATAGTTGGCAAAGTCCTTTCACATGAATTCACTCATTTCAACTCACTCCTGTGAGGTAGGCAGATTAGATAGTATATATGATTTCTACATTATACTGATAAATAGCTGTCATTCACTGAACACTTTCTGCAGACCAGGCACTGTGCAAAATGCTTTATATACCCACCTACCAACCCTGTTAAGGAGATATTATCCCCATTTTATTCATGAGGAAACTGAGGCTTGCACAGTTTATATACATAATATACATTGTTGAGGTGAGAGCTCACCTCACACACATACAGCTTGGTGTCATGTTACACAGCTAGTGAGTGACAAACCTGACAATGGAACCCAGGTCCAGAGTCAGGAATTTTCTACTCCATTTGGCTATAGCTGTTCATACTTGCCAAAAAGAGCAGACTTGATTCAGTTATCCATCTATGGAGAGATTTTTAAGGTCATAGGAAAGATCTCATATTTCCCCCTCTCTGCCTATCATGGTGCCTAAAATCTGCATGAAGATGAATTGCTATGATTGACAACTGATCCAGGCAGTACAAATGCGAGTATGCCTGTGAGTGGTTAAATGCTAAGTTTAATCAGATGAAGAACTAAAAGGACTCCATCCAGAGAGGGTTGAGGAAGTCATTTCACTATGTATATCAAATAATCATGTTGTACCCCTTAAATTATGCAATATTTATCAAAAATAAAGTAAAAAAACCCATAAAGGTAAAAGTAAAAGGACTTTTCAATTGTTCCTATTTTCTCTTTCGGTTAAAAAAAATCTTTTAGGAAGATGGGGAGGTGGGGCATAGAATAAAAGAAAATTTGACAATATTAGTTTACTCCTTGACCTAAGGAATTCATTTCATCTCTGAGCCTTACTAAAATGAGGGGAGCATTTAGAATGACATAACATCTATGGTACTTTTCTAGAATTCCTAAGTGAAGGCTCAGGGGTGACTTGGCCTGGTCTGGAGCTGAGATGGATTCTGAGGTCCAGATTTTGAGCAGTTTCATGCTTACTTGTTTGTAGCACAGAACATTTTTGCTGATGTTGCAAAAGATTGTCATGGCAACCACAAAAATAAGTTTCCAAGTCTTTGGAATCCCCCTTAAGGAGAGGCAGGTGTCAGTGGGTGTTCCTTTGTAGTTAAGGGCACTTGAAGGTTTTAGCCGGTCAAATTACTTTCAAAGGCATGTTCTAATACATGTGCCTCCACAGCTCATGGAGAAGCAGCTGCAGTGAGGCAGAGAGAAGACCAGCTCCACCAGGATGGGCAATGGGAACCTAGGCAGCAGTTCTCACCACTGGCTGCATGAGAGAATCACCTCCAAGGGTGAAAAGGCACCAATGCTGTAGTTCCTGATCAAATCGGTTGATAGAGTATGAGGCCTGGGTATCCATAGGCAAATATTTTGCCAGGTGACACAATGATGTAGTCAAGGTTGAGAGCGGTTGAACTGGAGCTTGAGTCCCAGGTCCACAGCTGTGTGGCCTTGGGGTTACCCTCCTCACTTGTCCAAGCTTTAGGTTCTTCCCCTGTAAAGTAGGGTAATATAACCAGCTTTGCAGGACTGTTGTGAAGCTTAAATATGAAAGTGCCTGGCAAACACCTGGGCTTAGAATCCCCATGGGACTGGAACACCGAGAGCCATTTTCTTTTGGGTTAAGATCTTCCTTGCTCTCCCCTTCCATGCTTTTGAGCTTCTCAGGCCCGTCAGCACAGAGACACAATGAAGAAGCTACATCTTCCATGTCATTTTCCTTTCACTCAAAACCCTGCCTAATTATAACTTGGCTTAGGTTGGTCTCTGTATATTCTCTGGTCACTTCACCCAAGCTCAGTCACCAGAGGAATAGCCAGGCAAGTCTAAAAATAGACTTCCTCCCCCTTAACTACATGGAGAGGAAAAAAACTGTAATCTTTAAGAACATTAACACTGGAATTAGACTGTGTTTGAATCCTTGCTCTGCTACTGGCTAGTTGTATAACTTTGAGCAAGCCTTTGCCTCAGGCTCCTTATCTACAAAATGAAGGTAATAATAGTACCTTCTTTCTGAGGTTGTGGTGAGGATGAAATATACCAAAACATATAAAGTTCTTAGAGTACTGCCTTGTAAATAATTAGTATCATCCAATGTTAAACATTTTATTTGCATTGAAATAATTGACTCCTAGATTTCCCAAAAATGATGTATATACATGTTATCATTTAAGCTCAGACAATGAGCTGACCCCTCCATCTCTGAGTTATGACATAGTGTGGCCCAGAGGTATGGAGTCCAGTATTAAGCACCACTGGTTTCTGTCTTATTTGTCCCAAACCACAACTGTTCCACTGGAGTTAGGAGCATGGGTTTTACAATTGCATCTACCAAGTCTGGCATCCCCCTCTGTCCCTGCCCCCCAAGAAGGAAGACAGCAAATTGTTTACTTCCTGTTCTTCCCTCTTTCACTTTTCTTCTCTTCCGTCTGACCCCTTAGAGATACTGGGCTGACTGTGGCCTTTCACCTAGGCTGACCTTCCCTGGCAGGTACCCATATTGCAGTAAGGCCTCTAAGAGTCTAAGAATCATACCAGTCGTCATCTTCCTCCTCATCATTGTCATCATGGCAGCTGCCATGGAGGCACTGTGCTGAGCTTTCTATAGTCATTTGCTCATTGAATTATCCCAATAACCCTGAGAGGTAGGCATATACATTATTTCCATTTCACAGATTATGAAAACTGAGGTCTACAGTGAATATCAATTGGCTAAGATCACACAGCTGTTAAATAAGGCATCGGGGACTGAAGCACATGAGTCAATGCCCTTTACCACTCTGCCCTCTGTCAGGTAAGCTCTGGGTCAGTCCCCTGCGATTACAAGCCCTTCCCACCTCCCTCTTGTAGACCTGGGCTTCAGCCCATGTTTCCTGCCTCTTGAATGCTGCTAGCATGGGTTTTGTTTCCCTCATTCTTTTCTTTCCAGTTATGACTGATGGGTGGGACTCAGTCTCCCCATCTACTCTCTGTCTTATCAGTTCTGAAATAATTTTAATTGTCCATGTTAGTTTTAAGAGGTTTAACTCTAATTATTCCAGGGTAAGAAACATTGGGACATTAAAAAGTCTTCAGAATCTTATAAAATTCTGATATTGAGCTGTAGCTTAGTAAACAAAAAAAAGAAGAGGTTTTGAAATCATCATTCTTTGGTTTGGGTCTCAACTCTGAACTCTCTGGCTCTGAGACACTCTTTGTGCCTCAGTTACATATATATATATATATATATATATATATATATATATATATATATATACACAAATATAATTGCTGTTTCTTAGGAATTTCAGGCTGAAGGAAACCCTAGTCCTGGAACAATGAGTATAAAGTACTCAAATCTCCTCTGAATTTAGGGTGACCACACCCACAGAAGACCAATTTATGACATTTCATTACTGCATATTTTCTAATCCCAACCAGCTATGTAATTTTAAGTGTATTTACTTTGTACCTTATTTCTCTGGGCCAATACGAAAAACTACATTATATCTGGTATGTACTGTTTGTCAGGTCCTTTCAGGGTGATTTTACATATTTTATTTTATTTGCCTTCACAAAACCCTCTGCAGTTAGAGTAATTGTTCAGAGAAGTGAACTTTTTGCTCAAGTTTTCATACTTCTTTGGTGGGTAAACTGATTAGTTATGTGTCATCCTTCTAAGACAGGATATTTGTATTTTCACAAGAGCCTTCTGGAAACTCAATGCTTTTTCCCAAAGGAGGGTCACTAATGAGGGAACTCTCAGGCACTTTTACAGGCTGCCAGGGGTTGTGCTTTCGGCTGGGTCTGGGCCTAATCCCTCCACTTACACATAAGCTTATCCCTTCTGTGCATTCTGTTTTTTAGACCTACCTGTTCCTGTGTGTGTGGTATTATTTAATCAAGAAAATATTTTCTCTTTGGTGTGGAAGGAATAATTTGGCAAGAGTAACCCTCCAGAGATTAGTGTGCATCATTAGAATAGATCTGAGGCCATATCAAAATTAAAGATGCTAATATTCCATGATCCAGCCATTTCACCTCCAGGAATCTTCCCTACTGACAGGTTCACATGTGTGCAGAAGGAGGCATCTGCAGTACAAAGGTGTCCTTTGTAACGTAAACCACCTCACTAATTGTTCATCAGTAGGGAAATGGCTAACTGTACAATAGCATCTCCTTATATGTGGAATTATTATAAAGTACTAAAAAGAATGAAGTGGATCCATATATGCAAATAATGGATGAAGAAAATTGCTGAGTAACTCAAACAAATTGAAAAATCTGTGTATAGTATATGTATATATGTATGTATGTGTATACATATACATGTATACATATATATACACTATGCATATATGTCTGCATATGGTGTGTGGGAGGGGTGGGTTTGGCTCATTGCATTGGGAGATGGGGCTCTCACTTCTGGTTTTCAAGCCTCTGGGAGAAGAGCAGAGCTTAACTTCCAGGAGCAGATAATTGCCTTTTCCAAAACCATCTCCCTCCAGACATCAGAAAAGTGACCACCACATTAAGTGAGAAGATGCATAGGAAAGCACTTCTTGGTCTATAAAACGCTCTATAAAAGTTAGGTACAATTTTCATCACCTTCGTATAGTGGCACATAAATATTTGTTGAAAGAATACATTCTTATGGCTTTTCTTTTCAAAGGAAGAATGAACTAATGGCACTAATTTGCCTTGACATTACTAAAGACTTGAATTCAAATTATGCTTTATTACTTAAGCGATGCACGTGAGCCTAAGAATAATAAGAACAACAATTGTGCACTTACGCATCAGCCTCTGTGCTAAGTGGTTAACCTCCACTATCCTTTTTCTTTCAATGGCACTTTGTGATAGGTATTTTATAGATGGCAAAAGTGAAGCTCAGAGAAGCTAAAAAAAAGCTTACTCAAACTTGTACACTCTATAGGTAGCAGAGTCAGGAATTGAACCCAAGTCTACATTATTTTAGAAGCATGCTCCTCACCTTTCTCAAGGTTTCTTTATCTGCTGACTCAGTTCTGCCTGTTTTGCAGGGTGACTATGGGAATCAGTTAGGCCAATTTATATGACCTGTCCTGTAATTAAGAACTTGGGATGTGCATTTAAAGGCAGATGGAACAGAGGAAACAATAGTTCATTTGTTTTTTTTACATGGAGGAGATCAGAAGTATATCTTTTATTAGCAATACTAAAACATATACCTGTGCTTGCGATTTTTGTGATAGGGTCAACTCCCTATGTAAGGTGAGATTGTGCATAAAGATTTTTGCCACCACCAGAATGGAAATTCTTCCCTCTGCCCCAAATATTCCTCATTAGGCTGTTCTATTTGCATGATGGGAAAAGCACATTCAGGACAGGTGGAATTAGGAAGTTTGTGATGCGATACTCTGGCTGTGGCCACTGGTCCCAGCATGAATATCTGCTCACTCATTTATTGCTCCTCTGGGAATTGGCAGTCTCTATCACTGCGTTGCTAGGCAACCAAAATAGCTCCTGCATCAGGAGGCAAACAAACCAATTAGGTCACTTAGAGGAGGAGTTTTACCTGGTTGGCCTCCAAGATGGAAAGAGGGCTTTCTGGGTTCACTCAGGACTATAGCTGCTGGAATCATCATGAGAACTCAGGAAATCCAAAACCTCCCACTTTGGATGGTTAAGGGGGCAGGGGGAGTGAAGTCATCAAAGTCACACACAACTCTGAGGCAGAGCCAGGAGGACAAGGTCAGATCTGATCCCCAGGCTGGTGTCCCATTGCTGGTACTTCATTGCCATCATTTCAAAACTCATGTGTGGGGCACCATGTATGTATCAGGCTCTCTGTTTGGTGATATGGGAGATACAGAAAGCATTTAGACACCATTTCTCATCCATTTATCTAACAATGATTTGTTACACTTTCATAATCGAGGCAGCATATCCTGGTGGTTAAGGGCACAGGCCCCCACAGTCAGACAGGGCACGAATGTCAGCTCAGCCACTTACCACTTATGGAAGAAAGCAGGTTATTTAAACTTTCTCTACCGAAAGTTTTCTCAAATAAAATGACAGTAAGGATGAGAATGAAAGAAACAGTATGTTGTGTTGCTGTTATGCTTAGCACAAAGCACAGTTCTATCCATGTTGGTCATCCTTGGTAATAACATGTGGGACACTTGACTTGAGCTTGGACTCTGGAGCCAGGGTGCCTGGGTTCAAGTCTTGGCTCTGCCTTGTACTCAATGATGTGATCATTGTCAAATTACTTACGATCTCTATGCTATAGTTCGCTCATCTGTAAAATGAGTATAAAAAACAGGACATCATAGGTTCGTTATGGGGCTAAAACAATACATATAAAGTGTGTAGAACAGTTTTTGGTACTTAATAAGTGCTCTATACATTTTAGCTAATATGATACATATTTATTGAGCACTTAGTATGTACCAGTCACTGTCCTCGGAGCTGGGGGTATGAAAGTGAACAAAATAGTCACGTCTCTCATGGCCTTCATGGAACTATGATTGTTATTACATTCTTAATAATGTATGAGGTCTGTCCCGATAAAGTCCAACCACTGTTTCTATAATGAGAACAGGTTGTGTGACATTGATGTAAACCAGCAGCCAAGGAGAGTAGACTGGAATGCACATGTGGGAACAATGACAACTTCTCTTACTAGTTAGTGGGGTTGGTAGATGCCTTGAATGAGCATGTGTACTGTGTGGCTGTCACATTCAAAATCACTGAGTGAGTAGAGCAACAAATCTGCATCAAATTTTGTATTAAGCTTGAACATTCCTCTGCGGAAACTATTTGGATGATTCAGAAGGCCGTAGCTATGGGCAACTGGTGATTGGCAGATTCGTTACGACAGTGCACCCACTCATGCATCACATCTCATGCAGAATTTTTTGGCAAAACATCAAATCAGCCAGGTGACTCAGCCCCGCTACAGCCCAGATTTGGCATTCTGTGGCTTCTGGCTTTTCCCGAAACTAAAATCACTTTTGAAAGGGAAGAGATTTCAGACCATCAATGAGATTCAGGAAAATACAGTGGGGCAGCTGATGGTGATTGGGAAAACTGTGTGAGGTTCCAAGGTGCCTGCTTTGAAGGGGACTGAGTCGTCATTATCCTATGTACAATGTTTCTTGTATCTTGTATCTTCTTCAATAAATGCCTCTATTTTTTCATATTACATGGCTGGATACCTTCTGGACAGACCTCATATGATCACTTTTTGATTCCTGAAACTAGATTAATAACACCGTAAGGGTCGGGACATGTCATTTGTTCGCTGTTGTATTTACCTGTGCCTGGCACAGGACCTGACAAGTAGTGCATGTTCAGCAAGTATTTGTTTAATGAATGCTGGGCACTGCCCTGGATATAGGACAATATTGTTCCCCTAGGGAATATGTCTGGGAACATCTTTGGTTCTTACAATTTGGGGGAGATGGGTAAGGTGGTGGTGGTGCTACTGACATCTAGTGGGAAGAGGTGAAGGATGCTACTAAACATCCTCCGGTACACAGAACAGCCTCCCACAACAAAGAATTATCCAGCCCCAAATGTCAATAGAGCCAAGGTTGAAAAATCCTGGTATCAGAGGTCAGAGAAAAGAAAAGCCTTGTGAAGACACTTTCCCTCCAAAAGCTCATGGTCTATGGGACCATGATAACACAGCACACAGCGTGCTGTGCGGGCGATGTAAGAGAGCATGTGAGGATGTAGGGAAGAGGCACTGGGTGGCAGAGGCTCCTGATGGAGCCCATGTCTGAGCTGAATCTACAAGGACATGTGTAATATTCAGGCAAATTCTGTGTGTGCTGGGAGAAGTTGCAGGACTTGGGAAATATGAGGGGAAGGGGAACAGAATGAGCAAAGGCTTGGTTGGATACTTCCAAGGGGTTTGGTTTTTGTTAAAGTGCAAGAAACGAGCACAGGTTTGGGGGCAGATGATCATGGAGGTCTGTGAAAGGAATAATATGGAGGTTGGGCATTATGCAGTCAGCCAGAATTTCCCCAGATCTGTTCTCTGAGCACTAATCCTTCAAGATGTGCCCTGAAACGGCCACTGTCAAAGAAGAATGAAAGCGTCCTCTCCCGTTTTGGAGATTTGCAAGGCTCATGGGTATCATACAGTTTCTGACAAATCTTGCATTAAAGAATCTTGATTTATTTCATTTAATTTATCCCATAGTTATTTGACCATGAAAACTTTTTTTCCCAGACCTCTGTCTATATGGAGTCCATAGACCTGTCTTTAGAAAAAGGAGCCACAGGAGAACTATTGATGGTCTTTAAGTGATGCAGTGGTTGGATTGGTGTTTTAGGATAATCTCCCTGCCTCCTGTGAGGGGTGGGTTCAAAAGGTAAGAAATGTTCAAGCACCTGTCATGTTGCTGTGATTTATTGATCCCTGGACCATCTCTCCCAGTGTAGAAAGTGTATTTATCAATCACAATGTCCCAGTACCTAGTTCAGCCTGGCAGATAGTAAGCATTCACCACATTTTATTTTTTTTTGAATGAGAAGATATTGTTTTCAGGCACTATGTTAGACAGTGAGGCCGAACAAAACAAGAGCATCTGTTTTCATGCAGTTAACAGAATGGCAAGCACATAGTAAGTACTTTATGTATGTTTATGGACTGATTTAATGATTAGCATAAAGAAGACAGAAGGTGGCAAGGACCAGAAATGGGCAGGGCCTGGGAATCTGTATTTTAACCTAGTTCCTTGGCTACATCTAATGTCCAGGGGCTGGTATTTGGGAAGCACTGTACTGCCAATCCTAGATGTTATCTCTTTGATTGGACAACTGAGATCAAGGCCCAACCTTCTTACACAAGCTGTTCCTAACTCCTGCTACTTGAAACTTTCAAGCTCCTGGACTCACTGCCCCTGAGCCACAATCCTGCCTTTCCTGATTGTGCTTGGATCCTCTGAATGGAGCTTGGAACCCTATAGGTGCTTTATAGCCCATACCCTAAGGGGAACTGTCTCTACACTGAGTGAGATGTTCGCTTCTTGTTCCCCTTTGCTGCATTCCCCCCAACTCCTACAACTCTGTCATAGACGTACCACTGCTTTCCTGGGTCTCCAAGAATGTCTCTTAAGGTGTGCTTGAAGACACCATTAGGGAAAACCATATATGGTTTAATGTTGGCTATGCACACCTTAAAGCCCTGTCTTTACTTTAATGTGAAATTGAAAAGAGATGGAGGAGAAGGGAGAGGAAGAGGAAGAGGAGATGATTTAAGAAAGGCTGGGGGGTGGTTTCTTTGTTTTATCCTGACGAGAGTTTACTGTGAAAATGGAAAAAAAAAAAGTCCCTGACTGGTCTGCGGCCAGTGGAATAATTTTCTTAACTGGCTGATCAGAGAGGAAATAGTTAGGATTGACTTAACTAGTAGCTTTCAAATTCTGGCTCAAGGATAAGCTTCACCAGAATATCTGAGAAGCTTATAAAAATGTCATGCCCAGGCCTCACTGGAGATCTTCTGAATCAGGGTCTCCACAGGTAAGGTATGGGAATGTGTGTTTCTAAAACTATTCCTTGGAGATTCTGATGCATAGTCTGGATTGCTAGGTGCTGGGCTGATGTATATAGTGGGAGATGGACCAGTTCCCAGCCTGGCATAATCTCATCCTCTCATTAAGGCAGCTCTGACTCTCCATCCCAGCTCCAAGTCCCAGCCAGCCCAGCATCACCCACCCCAGGCCATAGTTGATAGCCCCAAGATTCTTACTCATCAGTTCTTGGACCCCGCGCATGCCAGCACAGTCTATTCACAGTCCTGTTGTCAAACACTGGCCTACAAAGCCCTGGAGCTGTCTCCCATTCCAGCTGCACCCCCTGTGAGTTCTCAGCACAAACATTTCTGGGCAAAGGAGAAAACCAATTTTCTTGCAACTGTCTCAAGGGATATACATTCCCTATCATTAGGGTTGGTAATTTCCCTGATGATGTGAACTTCATGTCAACTCTCATCCAACTTAAACAGTCATCTATCGCCTGGCTCTTTTTCCCCAGAGGAAATGGGGACAGGAGTGAAATACCTCCTATTTCTGCCTATAAAAAGACTGAGATTCTGTACTATTCCCAAAGTTTAAACAAACACTGTTGATACTTTCTCATTTGCCCTCACCAACAATTCTTTAGTAGAACAAAGGGGCTTGCTTTCAATAGAATAAAGGGGCTTGCAAGGCCCAGTCCATGTCTTCAGTGAGTGGGGCCAAAGTTCTGAAGCTCAGTGTCACATGCATAGCCCTCATTACTGGGCCCCGGATCATTTTAAAAAGTCAATCTAGCAAACAAAAGGAATTTTAAAGGAATTCTAAACTGTGCCTGGATCTCCTGAAGACCCATAAAAGGAGTCCATTTTGTTATCCAGAACAACATTTTAAAATCCCCTTTAGTCTTTCTCTCCGTTATTTCTCACACTATTTATTCTCCTGAACTCACCCTCATGAAATCCCTCAGATACTAACAACCAACCCTATAGTCTCTTATTTTTATTTTCTCTTTCCTTTTCTTTGGGTCTCCTGGCCTGTCTCTCTACTCACATTCTTCATAGTGTAATGAGTTTGTATCACAAAACCCTAATAAACTGAAATAGCAGGCTAAAACTCTACTAATAGCTGAACACATTTTTTAAAATTGTTTTAATGTGTATTAGGTAAAGAATATGGAGGCTTGGAACATATACATAGTAATAAATCTTGTTTCCTTCACATGTGTGTTTGAAGGTCATCACCTGCACCACGGGTCACAGTCCTGTAGATAGCCACTGTAGTGGTTATCTTTATACTCCTCCCACAGCAACAGGAGGGCATTTGGGCCTCCTGTTTCTCCTAACTGGAATCTTCTTTCCTGGGTCTCTCTTTCCCTTTCTTATCTTAAGCTCTTCTGTGTCCACTATCTGCTCATTCTGGTGATTCATATTACGCTTCTATGCTCTGGACTGATGTCAACAGGAAAGCAGGGTGAACTGGCTGAGTCAGCAGAGGTCTAGGTGAGCAATTGTAAATGTTAGGAAGAGAGCACATAGCTTTGTTTTATGGGTTCTTCCTCACTCTTTATAGCCTGGGCCTTCTGCTCCTTCACCGAGACCCCCTTTCATCTCTCCTTCCTGTCCATAGCATTCCACTCCTTCATGCATCACTGTAATACAGAGTAAAATATTTTTGATGTGAACTTCCCACCATGGTCGTGATCAATCACAATATGATCCATCAGTTTTAAAGATAGTCTTAAGAAAAATAAATAAATGAAAAACAAGACATAGTTTCACAATAAGGAGATATAAAGAGGAGAAAGGGTCCTCTGTCTTTAGTCTTCTGTCTGGTAAGTTAGAAAAGAGGGTACCTACCCCAAGGGCCTGGACTACTTTATGTCTGGCCTGGCATGTTCTCTACATATCTGACAATTATTGAGTCCTTATTATGTGCCAGATACTATCCTAAGTGCTTTACACCTATTAATATATTTAATCATCACAACATCATGAGATGGTTGTTGATATTATTCCCATTTTACTGATGAGTAAATCCAGTCTTAGGAAGATTAAGAAACTTGCCCAAAGTCACTCAGTTTATAATGGTGGAATCAGAATTTAAATCCAAACCACTGCTGGAGCCTGCACGTTAACCACTGTGCACACTGCTTCTCCACAATTTAATCCAAGTAGCTAGTTGGATTCTTGACCGAATATAGTGAGAGCCATAATCCAGTGAAAGAATTATATTTTCATACCCCGAAGAAGTATAAATTTGGGAAGGAGGGAGGTATGGTGACTAATAAGTGATATAGATGGAATCTGAGGTCAGCTCTCATGCCAAATCTCATGGCTTTTTAAAACACTTGGATAGTTGAAATATTTTATTGACAGTGACAAGGAAAATCCTTATGCCATTCTTTAGGGGAATTTTCTTCTTTTTTTCTCATGAAATGTATTTCTGCTCCTTTAGGTAAGTCAGTCACTTGTGCCCCATTTTCTCTACCCCTGCTTGCCACTACTCTATACCATGTGGTGGAAAATTATCTCATTATTCCTCACAATTCCTCAGTGAGGAACCATAAGTGAAACAGTCCTCATTATACAGAACAGGTGACTGAGGCTCAGAGATCTTTAGTAAGTTTCCATGATTACATAGCTCCTGGGTGGTGGGATTTTAACCATTGTTGAAAGGCTCTTGGAAGAGAAAGATTTATGGTGACCCTTATTTATACCAATAGGGACTTCCTTGGAGAGCTTTGCACTATTATAATAAATACAACCTTGAGTGATTAAATCTATAATTCTGTGTTGCTCTACAGAATCACATTCTTTTCTCTTTCAGCCTCCCATAACTGCCTTAATTGAATGAGATTAGAGAAACACAGCAAATGGAAAATTTTCCTTTCATGAGCTCTAGGGACTCTCCACCTAAAATGTGTCTTCCAGACAAGATGATGTCATCCAGATTAGATGTGTCTTTAGAGACTGATAACAAGCTCACTGTGAGTGAGTCACCTTCCTTTGGGATGTCAGAATTAGGCAGCATCAAATCTAATAAACATTGATAGGCAGGAAAGAATTCTGATGTACTCAATGAGGTCAAAGAAATTCAGTGTCCAAGACATGGTCAGTAGCAACTTGGATCTGCTTTTCCTCTCACTGACCTTGAAACTTCTTTGCACCCATGCTTTCGAATACATTAAGAAATATACAAGAAGTAGGAAATAATAAATAATAATATTAGGAAATAAATATTCCTAACTGACTAAATAAGGATTCTTCTGGAGCTTAAATCAGAGTATTGACTTCTTCCTTGACTCCTATTTAAGGAATAATCACCATCCACTGCACTCATGTCACTAAATGTGCACACAATTCTTCTGCTTGACACTATAAATAGACTAGTTCTAGGAACTTAATTAGTGTTTGGCTTCAGCTGTGTGGCCTTGTAGACACAAATTTTTCTCTCTGTTCCAGGGACTTGTATTTAGTAATTTCTAGGATTCTTCTTAAGGTGTTTTTGAATAGTGTGTGTGTACATGTGTGTGTTCTGAAGTACCAGATCATCATGAATTCTGAAAAGAAAACTTCCTGTATAGTCCCAGTGTCAGTAAGAGTTGCCTGCTGTCCGTGGTGCTGAATTGTACAAGACATTAGGTCCCAAAGGTGGATTCTTTCTGCTGATGAGGGAAAGGTAAAAGAAACAAAACCAAATGTCTAGAATTCATAAAGACCTATTTATCTGGCAAACAGTATTTATCCATATGCCCATAAATGAAATGAACGTGGACAAGCTTAAAAGAAACAATACATCTATAGACACATTAAATATCTGTGAAGGAATGACCCTGCGCCTCTCTTCTGTAGTAAAGAGCTGGAATGTTACTTGATTCAGAATAGATTCTCAATGAATATTTTTTGAGTGAAGGGTAAATAACTTCAGTCACAGTGCCGAAAGAAGCGAATATAGATTTAAATGCTTGAAAGAAGTGAATATAGATTTAATGCTCGAGAGTGGGGGCTCTGGAATCAGACTGTCAGGGTTCACATCCTAGTGTTCTACTCACCAGCTCTGTGACCCTGGGAATGTGACTTCACCTCTATTTGATGGGACTATCTTCAAGAGTTCTTATGAGAATCAAAAGAGTTAATATTAAAAAAGTGCTCTGTGATCACTTTTTGAAGCTGTAACATTGAAAGTGCTGTGTATTATTGTTATTATGACTTCTTCTTTCCATTTTTTTTGTTAAGAATATTGTGAATATCCCAGTCAAGATGGAGGCATAGGTAAACATGGCTCACCTCCTCACATAACCACAGCAAAATTCCAACTAGACTACAAAACAACTATCACCCAGAATTGTCAGAAAATTGAGCTGTATGAAAGTCTGATCAACAAAGAATTAAAGAAGTCACATTCATCCAGAAGAATAGTAGGGGTGGAGATGCAAAGAGGTGAAGAAAAGCACGGAGACATGGGGATGCAGAATGTGTAGCCCCCACACCCACATGTGGTGGATAAAATTCGGAAGGGATACCTCAGGAGTGACCAGACCACCCAGCCCAGGGTTCCAGCACCAGGAAGATAAGTCCCCAAAACTTCTGGCTGTAAAAAATAATGGGGGTTGGGGTGGCAGAAGAAACTGTGGGATTCTCAAGAGTCTCCTCTTAAAGGGCCCACAATGGACTTAGGACTTAGGCAGACTCACTCCTTCTGGGCTTCAGCACCAGGGCAACAGCTAGAAGGGCACCAGTGGCATGTGGGGAGAAATTGAAGTATCTGGTATCAGGGTGAGTGCCAGGAGACAGCTTCCTCCTGGACAGAACTCCGGAGGCCAGACAATGGCATTGTTCCCTCTCAGAGCCCTCCTCCACACAGAGCCACAGGGCCATGACACAGGTTGCCCTGCCATGGTGATTACCTAAGGCTCCGCCCCATCCAACTTACTGGTGTGCTTTTCTACAAAATGCCACGCTACTAAGACATGGGGTCAAGGCAGCTCTACCTAATACACAGAAACAAACACAGGGAGGCTGCCAAAATGAGGAAACAAAAAAATATGGCCCAAATGAAAGAATGGAACAAAACCCCAGATAAAGAACTAAACAAAATGGAGATAAGCAATCTATCAAATATAGAGTTCAAAACACTGGTTATTAAGATGCTCAAAGAACTCACTGGGTACTTCAACAGCATAAAAAAAGACCCAGGCAGAAATAAAGGTTACACTAAGTGAAATAAAGAAACATTTACAGGGAACCAACAATAGAGTGGATGAAGCCAAGAATCAAATCAATGATTTGGAACATAAGGAAGAAAAAACCATTCAATCAGAACAGCAAGAAGTAAAAATAATTAAAAAAATGAGGATAGGCTAAGGAGCCTCTGGGACACCTTCAAACATATCAACATTCAAACTATAGGGGTGCCAGAAGGAGAAAAGAAAGAGCAAGAAACTGAAAACTTATTTGAAAAAATAATGAAAGAAAACTTCCCTAAATTGGTGAAGGAACTAAACATACAAGTCTAGGAAGCACAGAGTGTCCCAGACAAGATAGACCCAAAGAGGACTACACCGAGACACATCATAATTAAAATGCCAAGGGTTAAAGATAAAGAGAGAATTTTAAAAG